>CM042139.1:67704597-67739115 GCA_023376005.1 Doryteuthis pealeii
TCAATTAGAGAACAGTATTTTATATATTTGGAACCCTTTAGTATTTGTCTTAGAATTTCAGCCAGAAGTGTATGTGATTTGCACTGGGAAACGTTTGGCACCAAAAAACATCAAAGACAACCAAGCGACAACCATACAACGGAACACTCGCTGACACTTGACCCAAAGAAGAAATATTGTTCAATTAATAAAAGATAAACAGTCAGTGATACAGAGCCTTTGACAAAGGGAGGACCGCATAAAATATTAGTATTAATAAATAATATGGAAAACAACACAATATTCATCACTCTAATTTGATTTTGTTTTTATTTCTTTTTTTACACTATTCCATACTTCTATCAACCAAGACACCTAAGCGTTTTAAAATTCTCATATATAATTATATATACTATATAGTATATAATATATATATATATATTAAGAATTAAGGAAAAAAAATGAAAAAAAAAACTTTTTCCATGATTTTCGCTTGAGGCGAAAATAATTTTTAAAGATCCTTAATGGAAAATCCTTTCATTTTAACTGGACTTTATTTGAACCATTAAAATAATATAATTAATAATATGAGATATTGAGAGCATTAATAGGAAATTTAACTTAAAAATCAAAACGGAAATAATTGGGTCCAATTTTTGTAAATTTTGAGTTATTGGTGTATATTAGTTTATCTGGGCAAATTATAAGATATCGCTCAATGTATCTGTAATAATGTCTGTCATTAGGTAGATGTATTAAAGTGTTGATTCTAGGACTTCAATAAATAAGCAAGCTAACGAGGCTAATGGTGACCCATGGGGAGCCCAAATTTTTGTTGTAAAGTTGTTATTATATCTAAAGAAACAATGTTAGTGCAAAGTTCAATTATTTAGATTATCTTAGGAATGGGTAAGAGGAGGTTTATGTTAATTCTATATAGTGTCACCTGTAACGATTAATGGCATTTTTGACTGGGAATATTTGTGTATGGAGATAGAATATCAAGGCTTCTAAGGTTTGTCCTTCAGGTTCTGTTCTATTTGGTTTAGCAGTTCACTTAGAGTTTTTTTATGTCGGAGAGGGGCTATAGAACCTATTAAAGGATTGTATTTGGATATGGATTTTGCGATGTTGTGGGTGTGATGTACCCGATACCTGAGAGGATCGGGCGTCAGAAGAGCAGTGTTGTTTGTGTGTTTTGTTGTAGGCCATATTTGAAGGATTGACGGGTGGTAATCTACTGAGGAGTGTTGCCAGAATCTGTCGTCATTGGAGGATCTATCTTTTTATATGTTTTGTTGAAATTCTGTGTTTTGGTATTGATGTATTTATATGGAGATGGGTGTATGTGTTAGTTTATCATTGAGTAAGTCCATACTTTTGGTGTGATAATCTGCTGTGTATTAGTATAATGATGCCTCCACATTGTCAGGGATTTATAGTAATGTTCTTTCTTGGTTATTTGTGGAGCGCTGTATATGCTTCTCGTAGGTGTTTCTGATGTGTGGTGATTAATATTTAGAAGCAAATTAGGCCTGATAAAACCTCATTAAAATCCAGTCGATGGTCTATAATTTAAGATTATAAATAGGCAATGAGTTCATGTTCATGTGTACTCCAGTGCGAATTTAAGTCGAATGGAGAGCTCAGGATTCTAACGACATGGTGTGTCTGAAAGTTTTTTGGGTGATTTTTTTTTTCATCTTACGTTCCAATAGCTTTCATTTGCTGTTTAGCATTAGGGTATTAACTCTTTTAGATGGCTGATATGGTTTTGTTATTTTAGAGATGTCATTTCTTAGTTTGTCGGCTGTTCGGGAGACAAGAGTTTGTTCAAAGTAATCTTGTCTAGATTTTGCGTTTCAAGGTTGATTTTCGATGTATTTAGATTTTCGATAGAAATTTTGATGAAATTTCGAAAAAATATGGCGTAAGATCCATGAATTTGGCTCTCCTTGCGCTAGGCTTTCTTGTGGAGGCAATTCTATAATAATAATTATTAATTTTTAAATCTAAATTTCTATTCCTTATACTCTTCCTATTTCCCCTTCTCAAAACCTAAAAAAATCCCGTATCATATAATTACATTGTTCTATTTCCTTTATTTCTCTTGCCCGTCGTTATCATCGACTATCCTTGCAGTAATATTGTTTACTCTCTCCTATTAATATGAATAGCAGATTTGTTTTATGTCTCTCCAAGATATATGAATATGATTTTAGAATTTCATAAAACAACGATTTTATATTAAAATTCTATATGACTTTATAACAAATTAATAAATTAACCACCACACAATCACACAACGTATAATTCTATTTTAAAAATATAAAATAATAATAAATAAAATCTTTGTGCGTTTTGTGAAAATTTAGAATTCCACCAACAACGTCTCTCGCGTCAAAATCTGTTCAACATGTGATATGACGTCATTAACCGTAGTTTCTCGACCGACGTCTGAAAGTGAATAAAAAAGTATTTTTTTCGAACATTTCAATTCTCCTCTTTTCCAACGAATTCCATTTTAAATAAGATTTACTCTGCTGAAGGTCGAATTTGTGTGCTTTCTACATTTTTCTATTATTATTATTTCATTCACTTTGGTTATTTAAAAATATCATAGTTTGAAAATGTACACATGATAAAACTCCTGACAGAATGTGTAAATAAAATTGATTAAAATTCTATTTTATCCATTCTATTACTTTCTTCCTTTATTCATTTTTTCAAACATATATATATATAATATATATTAGTATATATTAATATATAAATATATTCAAAAGTCTATGCGTAGTTGCTAACGGTCACGCACTGGAAGCGTCAGAAAGTCTAATAGCACCGGCTTAGTGTTTACATATTGCGTTGGTTGTTATTTTGAGGGCGTCCATTTCACTGTCACCCAGTAAGAATAACTTCACACAATACGAACTGACGTGCGCTAAGACATTTTAAAGTTTCCTGCATGACTGCCATGACTTTTGTAAAACTGATGCTCACCATACGCGCAGTATCATGGCGAAAAGGATCAGACAGAGAATTGACTTTAGCCACGCAACTAGATGCCAAGCAGCACTAGCTCGGTAGAATCCAATCACCATTCTGTTATAAGGATGGGTGGCTGGATTTCACCTTGGGTCATTTCTGTTGGCCATTCAGTTAATTATTAAAACTCTGGTTAATAAACCTTTAACTTGGTCTAAAACTTTTGTTTTATTTATCTTGGTTGGGCATTCAGTTATTTTTATAAACTCATTTATCTAACACATTTTCAAAAGCCCCAAACTGGCACTTATGACGCTGTTAACGACATACCCAGGACATAAGAAATCGTACGCATTCTAACGTTGAAAAAAGAGTTAAGTTTACCATAGGGCATAGAAACAGACAATCATATAGTACTAGAGCTCGATGTGATCAGCAGACTAATCAGTGAGGCGTCCCAAAGCAGCCTAGAAGAGGACCTGATACTCAGCCACCAAAAGTAGCCACAACGCCTTGGGGTATATTACTCTGTGTAGAAGGTCAGTCGGTGTACTTCCTGGCACAGCCAATAGGCGTCTTTATCGCTGCAACGCCAACCCTATATAATCATAATTGTCAACGAATATGCGGCAATTCATTCAGTGCTTCTTTAACAAAAATCACTAGTAGTGTCATATGGCAATTCACTTTCTGTAGTCTGACATGACTGGTTGTATCGGGTGATAGCTGTTTTCATTTACTGATGACATTACCTGAACGCTTCATCCAAGACAAAAAACCAATATGACAATACAATACTTAGATTTACCCATATATATTATCGCCTTGTGTAACAACTTGTGTTGTCAACCGCGTGATTATTGTGTACGCTATCCTCAGCTCAATCATATATATGTACTATTACTGAATTGACGTCACTATTTAGAATATAGCAAACTACACACAACACACTACACACACACATTAATATATATATAATATTCATGTCTACCCCAACTCCGTCCCCTCTTTCCCTACTACATCTCACCTCACCAATTTCTCGTCATTCTTGCTTTCAATAAAAATCATTTGACTGGCGATGTCCGTATGATTCGACGAACGGTTTCAACTTGTTAGTTTTTGTTTAGTTTATTCTTGTTCACATCCTTCTTACCTACCTATCGTCCGATTCTACTATATCCTCTATCCCGTTACCTCATTACAGTCCCATATTAATATATAATGTATATATATATCATATATATATATTACTATACTTATATAATATTGGACATCAAATAGTATTTATTTAACCAATGACGACAACATGTAAATTGAGAAATATTGGTTGAATAAATGTTTCCTTTGTATCGAGAGCCATTCGTCATCCATATATAATAATATATATATATATTATAATATTATTATACATGTGTGATGAATATGTTAATATCTGTTGCTTCAGTATATATCTCACTAACTTGGCAATTGTACTTGCAACACACATTTCGGATCGTTGGATCCATATGGGCATCTTCTAGTGGATAAAATCGAATGTGTTTAGCAAGTACATTTGCAAGTTAGTGGAGATATTATGAGCACAGATATTAACCTTGTCATTCCACCACATGTATTATATATATATAGTATAATATAATTATAAATATATGATGGAACGAATGCGCTAATCCGTACAAAAGGAAACAGTTTATTCAACCAATATTTTCAATTACCATGTTGTCTCATTGGTTAAATAATACTATTTTGTATACGTTCCAATGCATATATATACTATATATATATATATATATATTATATATACCAGTATCTTATTGCTCATACGCTCAATAATATATGCGTAGGAGGATGGGGAGGATAATATAGTAGAATCGGACAGTATGAGGTAGGTAGAAGGATGTGTGAACAAGAAATAAAAAACTCAAAAACAAAACTAACAGTTGAACCGTTTCGTCCGAATTCATACGGACATCCTCAGTCAAATTGATTTTTATTGAAAGCAAAATTTCGTGCGAAGACCAAGTGAAATTGGTGAGGGGGGTGAGTTAGTAGCGGAAATGAGAGGGGACGGAGGTTAGGGTAGACATGAAAATAATATATATATATATATGTGTGTGTGTTGGGTGTTTGTTTGTAGTTTGCTATATTTATAAATAGTGACTGTCCAATATCAGTAATAGTACATATATAGATTGGCTGAGGATAGCGTACACACATAATCAACGGCGGTTGACAACTATCAGTTTTACACCAAGGCGATAGTATATATGGGTATCTAAGTTATGTATTGTCATATGGTTTTGTTGTCTTGAATTGAAACGTAAGGTCAATGTTCATCCAGAAGAGGAAACAGCTTCACCGATAACAACCAGTCCATGTCAGGACTACAGAAGGTGAATTGCCATCATACAACTACTAGTGATTTTTGTTAAGAGCAACTGAAATGAATTGCCATAATTTCTTGACAAATTATGATGATATAAGGTTGGCTGTTGCAGCGATAACTAGACCGCCCCTATTGGTGTGCAGTAGAATACACGACTGCACCTCTACACAGAGGTAATATACCCCAATGGCTGTTGGTGGCTACTTGTTGTGGAGGCTGAGTAGTCCATGGTCCTTATTACGTTAGCGTGCTTTTGGAGACGCCCTCACTGATTAGTCTGCTGATACCATTCGAGCTCTAGTACCTATATGATTGTCCTGTTCCTATGCCCTTATGGTAAACTTTCACTCTTTTTTTCAACGTCTTTAGAATGCGGTAGCGATGTTCTTAATGTCTGGGTATGTCGTTTAACAGCGTCTAGTGAAGTGCCAGTTCTGGGGCTTTTTGAAAATGTGTTAGATAAATTGAGTTTTAAAAATAACTGAATGCCCAACAAGATAATAAAACAAGTTTTAACCAGAGTTAAAGTTTTTAACCAGAGTTTTAAAATTAACTGAATGGACAAGAATGACCAAGGTGAAATCAGCCACCCAACCATTATAACCAGACATGGTGATTGGATTCTGACAGAGCTAGTCTGTTGCATCTAGTTGCCGTATTGCTAAAGTCAATTCTCTGTCTGATCCTTTCAGCCATGATACCTGCGCGAATGGTGAGCATCAGGTTACAAAGTCACTGGCACTGTCATAGCAGGAAACTTTACTTCTATAGTCTTCCACTTGTCAGTTCGTATTTGGTGAAGTTATTTCCTTTACTGGGTGACAGTGAAATGGACGCCTCTAACAAACAACAACCAATATGACAACACTAAGCCGGGTGGTCTATAGACATTTCTGACGCTTCCAGTGGGCCTGTGACCGTTAGCAACTACGACACCTTTTGATTATATATATATATATATATATATATTATATAATTATATTATAATATTATGTTGAAAAATGAATAAAGGAAAGAAAGTATAGAATGGATAAAATAGGATATTTTTAATCAATTTTACTTACATGTTTCTGTCAGGAGTTTATCCATGTGTACATTATTCAAACTATGATTATTTTTTAAATAACCAAATGAAATGAAATAATATAATAGAAAAAATGTAGAAATGCACACAAAAAAAATTCGACCTTCAGCAGAGTAAATCCTTATTTAAATGGAATTCGTTGGAAAAGAGGAGAATTTTTGAAATGTTCGAAAAAAATACCTTTTTTTTTTAATTCACTTTCAGACGCGTCGAGAACACGGTTAATGACGTCATATCACATGTGAACAGATTTTGACGCGGAGAGACGTTTTGTGGAATTCTAAATTTTTCAAAGCACAAAGATTTTATTTATTTATTTTTAATTTTTAAAATAGAAATTATACGTATGTGTGATTTGGTTGGGGTGGTAATTTATTTTAATTGTTAATAAAGTCATTATAGAGATTTTTAAAATAAAATCGTTGTTTTAGTGAAATCAAAATCAGTATTCAAATATCTTAGAGAACATAAAACAATCTGCTATTTCATATTAATAGAGGAGAGTAAACCAATATTATGCAAGGATGAAGTCGATGATAACGACGGTGGCAAGAAAATAAGGAAATAGAACAATGTAATTTACTATAGATAGGGGATTTTTTGGTTTTAGAGAAAGGGGAAAATAGGAAGAGTATAAGGAAAGAATTTAATTTTAAAAATTATATTATTATTATAATTGGCCTCCACAAGAAAGTAGTCCAAAGGAGAGCCCGAATTCAATGGATCTTATCGCCATATTTTCCCGAATTTCATCAAATCTTCTATCGAAAATCTAAAATACATCGAAATATCAACCTTTGAAAACGCAAAAAATCTAGGACAAGATTACGTTTGAAAAACTCTTGTCTCACCGAACAGCCGACAAACTAGAAATGACATCTCTAAAATAAACAAAACATATCACCAATCTAAAAAAGAAGTTACATACCCCTATGCTAACAGCAAATGGAAAGCTATTGGACGTAAAGACCTCACCAAAAACTTTTCAGACACACACTTGGTCGTTATGAATCTGAAGCTCTCCATTCGGACTTAAATTCGCAACTGGAGTACACATGAAACATGATCATTGATATTATAAACTTAAATTATAGACACATCGACTCGGATTTTAATAAGGTTTTATCCAAGGCCTAATTGCTTCTACTATTAAATCACCACACATCAGATACACCTTACAAGAAGACATATTACAGCGTCAACAAATTAACCCAAGACAAGAACATTACTATCACATCCCTGACAAATGTGGAGGCATCTTATACTAAACACAACAGATTATCACAACAAAAGTATGGACTTACTCAATGATACTAACACATACCAACCCATCTCCATAAATACCATCAACCAAAACACAGAAATTTTTCAAACAAAACATGATATAAAAAATAATCCAATGAAGACAAATTCTGGCACACTCTCAGTAATTACACCCCTCATCCTTCAATATATGGCCTCACAAACACACACAAACAAACATCCTTCTACGCCCGATCATCTCAGGTATCGGTACAACACCACAAATCGCAAAATCCATAGCCAAAATACTAACCCTTTATTAGGTTTATTAGCCCTCTCACATAAAAACTCTAGTGAACTGCTAAACAAATACGAAACATAGACCTGAAGGACAAACTCTTAGCAAGCTTGATTATTCTATCTCCATACACAAATATCCAGTCAAAAACTGCATTAATCGTTTACAGGGACACCTATATAAAAATTAACACCTAAACTCTCTTACCCATTCCTAAGATAATCTAAATAATTAACTTTGCACTAACCATTGTTTCTTTTGATTAATTTAACAACAACTTTTTCCAACAAAATTTGGGCTCCCCATGGGGTCACCATTAAGCCTCGTTTTAGCTTGCTATTTATTGAAGTCCTAGATCTAAAACTTTTAAATACATCTCTACCTAAGAAGACATTATTACAGATACATTGACGATTTCTTATAATTTGCCCAGATAAACATAATATACAACCAATTACTCAAAAATTTAAAAAAAATTGGACCCAATTCTATTCAGTTTTGATTTTTAAGTTTTAAATTTCCTATTATCTTCTCCCAATATCTTCATATATATTATTATATTTATTTTATGCTTCAAAAAAAGTCCAGTTAAAATGAAAAGGATTTTCCATTAAGGATTTCTCTCTTAAAAATTATTTTTCCTCAAGAGAAAATCATTGGAAAAGTTTTTTTCATTTTTTTTCCTTAATTCTTAACTATATATATATTATATAGTATAATATATATATATATATATATGATTGATGATGTTGAGAAACCTTTTTAGGTTGTCTTGGTTGGATAGAAGTATGGAATAATGTAAAAAAAAAATAAAAAAACAAATTTCAAATTTAGAGGATGAATATTGTGTTGTTTTCCATTTATTTATTAATCCTAATATTTTTATGCGGGTCCTCCCTGTTCAAAGGCTTCTGTACACTGACTGTTTTTATCTTTTTATTTTAATTAACAATATTTTCTTTGGGGTCAAGTGTCAGCCGAGTGTTCCGTTGTATGGTTGCGCTTGGTTGTCTTTGATGTTATTTTTGGTGCCCAAACGTTTCCAATTGCAATCACATACACTTTGGTCAAATCTTAAGACAGTATTATAAAGGGTTCAATATATAAAATACTGTTACTCTAATTGAAATATATTTGTGAGCCGTTTACATTCAATAAAATGTAGTTTACCAATGGACAAGGAAAATTTAAGCTTTTAATTGATTAAATTAAACAAACATTGAAAAAGTTAATTTTGGTTGGTCATAAAGATAAGATATATGTGAAAAAAAAGAATCACGTTCTCAATGTTTGCTTAGATTATTTGAAATTAGATAGAATTCTCAGGAAGTCCTGGAGACCTGAGTGACTTGTCACTCATACTCCAGTGAAAGACTATCAGCTAACGCTTACATGTTAATACACAGGAGTGAAATAATAATAGAAATTTTAATTATTATTATTATTATATTATTATTATTATTTTTTACTCCTTTTGAGTTTTCACATCAGCATTAGCTGATGGCCTTTCACAGGAGTTTGAGTGACAGCAAGTCTCCCCAGGTCACCAGGACTCTTCTGAGTATTCTGGCAGATTGCAGCAGTGCAGTGTTCTGAATGGTTTCAATCCTTCCTCTTTTCCAAACTTTCTAAACCTTTTCTAATCCTTTTGAGACTGTTCCAAGTGCACCAACTACAATTGGTATCACTTTCACTTTCATATTCCATAACTTTTTCAGTTCTCTGTCAAGGTCTAGATATTTGTCCATTTTTCATTTCTTTAGCTTCACCATGTGATCCGCTGGCACTGCAAAATCCACCAGTTGACAAGTTCTTTCTTTTTTGTTTATCAATACTAGGACTGGTCTTCTTGCTGGGATAAGGTGATCCGTTTTTATTTCAAAGTCCCAGAGAATTTTATGCGTTTCGTTCTTAAGAACAGATTCTGGTTTATGCATATACCATTTTGTTGTATGGTCAAAATTTAATTTTTTGCATAATTCCCAGTGGATCACCTTCCCAACCCAGTCATGTCTATTATTATTATTATTATTATTATTATTATTATTAGTTGTATTATTAGTAGTAGTGAAACCAGAAAGCAACTTTCGCGTTAGCCTCATGAGAATAATGTAATTATTAGGATGTTATTGCATTTTATTCATTTATGATACGATGTTATCTCGTAATTTGTTGTCAACGCAGGGAAGCGGCCAACATGTCGACAGAATGTGTCTTTAGTTAATGAGGTGGATGTGTTTTCGTGTCCCCGCTGTTTTGGCACTTAGATAAACATCGTATTAAAAATAATAATCATTTTTTTTTCCTTATCGTATAAGCATTTCCCAGCATGAAAAACATGCATGGAAATAGTTTAATATGATGTGGCACTTAGTTCAGCATATGATAATTAACAGCTTCATAAATCTAGGAAATTACAAAATTGCAGCCTTGTAGCAACTGAAGCTTATTTGAGGGATAATAAAAGATTATTAGAATTATGAAGATAATATATGACTTCATCGTAGTTTTCTCAGATAATAAACAGAATAAAATACTCTGACAGTAAATTGTTGACGCGTCGTCCACAATTTACTGTCAGAGTATTATCCTTATACCAACAAGCATAAATACGTATTAGTAAAGTAAAGTAAAGTAGGCGGTGTGACCTACTGTCAGATCAGTGGTACAGCGAGGGAGTCTTTCCCCTTTTCACTAGCGCTAGACAAGGGAGTTTGTTTTTTGCGCCTGATGTGGAAAGCACCACACTTACCATCAGTTCATAAGTTTACCACAGAGATACAAGCTGTGCTACTCATGCGCTAAGTTAGTGAGGGCTGGTATCGAACTCGAAAACTTGCTGTTGCGACGTGGATGCTCTACCGGCTGAACTAAACTAAATAAGACAAAATAACAAACGATACTTTTTGGCAACTAAGGAACGTTCTGTTATTTTACTACGATTTTAAGATTGTTTATTTATTAACATGAAAATGCGTCTAAGGATATTTCATGTCTAGTGGTTAGGGAATCGGATTCATTGCACGTTCATGTTTACATTTTCTTGTTGTTTTTTTTTTTTTTTTTTTCGAATACGAATATTTTTTAAACAATTCTATTTGACCTATAGATGGTACCTAACAAGTAGTACCACTCTAAGTCAATGAGGACGTATGATTAATGGCAACAACGTGGTAATCTCCAGATCTCCAGAAGTAAACCCTCACCACCAGGAAAAAGTTTAGTGTCATACTCAATAAATCTGTTTTGTTTTTACATATATACTGTAGTGTGGTGCATTTTAAGGAGGAGACTCGTTTTATGATTTTTCTTTGTGTTTTGTGCTGGGAATATTGTCTTTCTTTGAATATATATATATATATATAAGTGTTTAATTGGAGTCGTACCTAATTTTGAAAATTAATTAATTAATAATGAATTAGGCGGGAATACCTATTAAATGTATGGCTAAACAAATCGAGAAAAATCAATCTCTGTATGTACATTTCGGCCTATTAGGCCTCATCAGCAGAGCTATAGATCGGAAGACCGCCCTGTGCGTGATTTGAAACGGACTGCCAAGCTAAAAGTCACTAGAAGAGGAATGTTAACCTACTCTAACAAATCATAAAATCTAAGAAGTTCGTTGGTGTTGGGGTTATGGGATCGGCCTGTCAGCTTGGCAGTCCGGTTTCAAATCACGCACAGGGCGGTCTTCCGATCTATAGCTCTGCTGATGAGGCCTAATAGGCCGAAATGTACATACAGAGATTGATTTTTCTCGATTTGTTTAGCCATACATTTAATAGGTATTCCCGCCTAATTCATTATTAATTAATTAATTTTCAAAATTAGGTACGACTCCAATTAAACACTTATTCTCCAAAAAAATTATCGGCAAAAAGCCATTCTAAACAAACCTTGTTTACAACTTACCACATCGTCGTGTAATAAAAGTCACTAGAAGAGGAATGTTAACCTACTCTAAACAAATCATAAAATCTAAGAAGTTCGTTTGGTGTTGGGGTTATGGATCGGCCTGTCAGCTTGGCAGTCCGGTTTCAAATCACGCACAGGGCGGTCTTCCGATCTATAGCTCTGCTGATGAGGCCTAATAGGCCGAAATGTACATACAGAGATTGATTTTTCTCGATTTGTTTAGCCATACATTTAATAGGTATTCCCGCCTAATTCATTATTAATTAATTAATTTTCAAAATTAGGTACGACTCCAATTAAACACTTATTCTCCAAAAAATTATCGGCAAAAAGCCATTCTAAACAAACCTTGTTTACAACTTACCACATCGTCGTGTAATAAAAGTCACTAGAAGAGGAATGTTAACCTACTCTAAACAAATCATAAAATCTAAGAAGTTCGTTTGGTGTTGGGGTTATGGGATCGGCCTGTCAGCTTGGCAGTCCGGTTTCAAATCACGCACAGGGCGGTTTCCGATCTATAGCTCTGCTGATGAGGCCTAATAGGCCGAAATGTACATACAGAGATTGATTTTTCTCGATTTGTTTAGCCATACATTTAATAGGTATTCCCGCCTAATTCATTATTAATTAATTAATTTTCAAAATTAGGTACGACTCCAATTAAACACTTATTCTCCAAAAAATTATCGGCAAAAAGCCATTCTAAACAAACCTTGTTTACAACTTACCACATCGTCGTGTAATAAAAGTCACTAGAAGAGGAATGTTACCTACTCTAAACAAATCATAAAATCTAAGAAGTTCGTTTGGTGTTGGGGTTATGGGATCGGCCTGTCAGCTTGGCAGTCCGGTTTCAAATCACGCACAGGGCGGTCTTCCGATCTATAGCTCTGCTGATGAGGCCTAATAGGCCGAAATGTACATACAGAGATTGATTTTTTCTCGATTTGTTTAGCCATACATTTAATAGGTATTCCCGCCTAATTCATTATTAATTAATTAATTTTCAAAATTAGGTACGACTCCAATTAAACACTTATTCTCCAAAAAATTATCGGCAAAAAGCCATTCTAAACAAACCTTGTTTATATATATATATATTATATATATATATATATATATATATATATATATATATATATGTGTGTGTGTGTGTGTGTGTGTGTGTGTGTGTGTAATGTTTAAGATTATTTTTATATGAGAAATATAGTTAGGGAGAAGAATGTAAGAGAAAAACAAAATATATGATTGAAGGTTGGATTGAGAAATCAAATTCAATCCTATCCTAATTTTTCACCTAGGTGTGGTGGATTTTTTAATCATATATACGTTCCTTGATCTTTCGGCTCTTGGGAGATCTTCTTGATCTTGATTGTCTGTCTGTGGTTAGTTGACTCTCAACCTTGACTTATTTCATGGTCCCTTCATAGGTTCAAGTTTTTTGATACGCAGCAAAGTTGCTTTCTTTTCCTTACTTGGTCACTATTCACCCTTATATATATATATATATATATATATATATATATATATATATATATATATATATATATATATAATATAAGAATTCTTAACTGTCAAAAAGCATTGTGCCATAGGTGAATTCTCTCAGCCGTTTGCCGAAACCTGTGTTTCTTTGCCTGTTGAATCTAAAAAGGGGATTTCATACTTTTTTCTCTTCCTTCTGTTTTCCAAAGAGTTTGCTTTGCACATGTCCAGGATTTTGGGCCGTTTGGCCAAAAGAACGTAGGTCTTGTGGTTTGAAAGACAGAAGAAAGATAAATGGTTAAGGTGACATCGTAATACTAATTTCGAAATGGGGGTTAACACTGCTTTATCATTTAGGAATGCTGGGACTTGTTGACCCTTCATTAGTTCAGCTAAAAATGATTCATCTAGTTGATATATATATATATATATATTATATATATATATTATATATATATATATATATATAATATAAATATATTTATGTATGAGTGGTGGCTTACCGGTGGGTACGGGTACGATCGTTGGAAGCGCACAGAATCCAGGGGTTAAGACCGTGAAAAAACAAATACAAAGTGCTCAATACAATGTAGAGCAAAATTTGGAACGGTAAGATGAATTCATCTTACCGTTCCAACTTTTTCTTTTTCCCTTTTCTTTCTTTTTCTACCTTTTCAAATTTTAAATCCGATTAATATAAATAAATAATATAAATAAACTCACATTTCATACTAATACCATATCTATTTGATTTTAAAATGTTTAAAATTATTATTATTATTATTATTTTATTTCATTATTATTACTTTTATTTTTACTTTTATTTTTATTTTTATATAATTAACCGTATTAAACCACTCTAAACCTCTTTTATTATAACGCCTACGCTTGGTCCTTTTCGCATACTCTCTAACCAAACCAAAACCAGCCAATAAATAATTTTAATCTATTTTACTTATTTAACCACTCTCACGCCCCGTAATCTACCTTTAATTAAACAACAATTGAAAAATTAATTCCCACAAATTAATTCACATTTTCCAGTTCAATAATCAAAACAATTTCCGGTGAGACTTTCGAATTTTTGTAAACAAGCGTCTATCTGTAACGATAATATCCATTCCAACAGACATACGTGGTATCAACTGATATTAATCGAAAACTCGATTAATTCAGCGGATGTAACCCTGACGATTCAGATGATGAAACTCGAGTAGGTTACTTTATATTCATTTGTTATATATATATATTATATATATATATATATATATATATATATATATATATCAGACCTCCTCAATTCATATAGTTATCTAACCTATTTCTAATTTTACTCCACAGAGTTAGACTACACACTACTAACGAAGTTGAAAGCAATCAGTCAAATTTCAAATTATTCTTCTCGATACTGTTAGTGTTAGTCAGTAAATATACTGATACAACTGTAGTTTATTGTATAGAATAGTATACTCACAAAAAACTGTCATACCTACGTTAGATTGCATTTTCTGTTTATAGAAATAAACAAATTAAAAAATATACAAGTAACTGACTTTTATTGTTATTACATAGTGGTAAAGTTAGGGATTGTTTTATGTATCCAGGTTTCACTTGTCACATAATTTTACTTGATATATTACTCAGGTTATATTAAAGGGCTGATTTAGTTCAATGCCAGTGTTCGAGTCATTTGAGGCGACAAACACAGCTGAGGACCATTTTGATAAATTGGCTGTCTTGGACCAATAAATATCGAGACTCAGTTGAGTATTTACAAGGTGGACGGGTCAGTCACCTTGCCTACGTTGTCCGGAAATGAAGGAGTTATTTATTGATGTTAATCGTACAGGTCAATACGAAATTACCTTAGAATTACCACTCGAAATTTAAGTTGATACCATAATCATTAATTGCCGGCTAACGTAACCAGGCATGAACAACGGACTGTAAGTGGAGAGGAATTCCATTCAATTTAGATTTAGTAGTTTGTCCCATGTTCCAGTGTTATTTCTTTTCGGTGGGAAATGTCCTTTATCAGATTCGTTGATGAATCAGTTCAATATTTTCCTCCAATATATGAATTCATATTTGTGTTTCCATTTTCCAAGTCTTCGCCTCTTCAAATCTGATTTCTTAATGAAATCAGACTTGAAGATGTGCAGGCAGACAAAATAAATTTATATCTGATAAGTTAAGGTTTTCATATATATATATATATATATATATATATATATATATATATAAGATTTGGCATCTAATAACCCAAAAGGTTTGATATGCTATTAAACATCAACAAATAAAGATAATGATGAAAATGGTTACACAATGAATATTCATTTTCACCATATTCTCTTTCCCTGTGAATATATTTACAGCACATTTCCATTAATCTCATAGGTCGAACAATTGTAAGGAAAATTTCGGTTGTTTATTTGATCTATATATGGGACCATTACAGATACTGATAATTGACTTAGAAATAATAGCAAAGAATAGGTACTCAATACCCCCCCAGAATTTTTAGAGGTGGATAGGCGCTATGGGGTTCTTACGTCTCCGCAGGGTAGACTGTAAGAGTATTCTAAGCCCCTTCGAAAGGACGAGATACAGCCTTATCTTTTGGTTGTAAAACTCTTTGTCAACAGTGTATACGTAGTAACGACACCAGTATTTGTGATTAAATTCTTCCCCACGGGAATATTATATATATATATATATATATATATATATATATATATATAAAGTAAAGTCGACGGAGCGGCCTAAAGTCGGTATCAGCCAATCAGCGAGGGAGTCTACCCCTTTTCACTAGCGCTAGACCAAGGAGATTGTTTTAGCATCTGAGGTGGAGCGCCACACCTACCATCAGCTCCTTACTTTACCACACAGATCCCTGTGCTACTCATACGCTGAGTTGGCGGGGACCGGTATCGAACTAGGAACCTTGTGGTTTCTAGCCGAACGCTCTACCGACTGAGCTAAAAGCAAAACAGTGACTTCCTTAGGTTTTAGTTGTAAAACTCTTTGTCAACAGTGTATACGTTGTAACGACACCAGTATTTGTGATTAAATTCTTGCCCACGGGAATATATATATATATATATATATATATATATATATATATATATATATATAAAGGAAAACAGTGACTTCCTTTATTTCTCTTGATTTCGAGTGAAGTGATGTTACAAAAAGCGTTCACAAAAAAAACAACTTGCGAGTCAAAGGCGCAGACAAAAAGTGGGCGTGATTTATCTACTGGTGCGACCTCTATATGAGTGTATACGCTTGCATTCGTACAGCTATGTGCTTCGATATACATATTCACAAAATACCTAATATGGACGTCTAGAAAAGCAAATGTAAAAATGAATTTACACTCCGAGATCAAATTTTTGCAAACCGATAACTCAGCACACCTACACATTTTTCGATCAAACATGTTAATATTAACCAAAAGAAAGAAAAGAAACTTATATTACTACTGCTAAAAACTGTTCAGTCTTTATAGACATTTAATCAGATAAATAGCATTGACGTCATTCTGAATGATGAGGTTTGTCATACATGAGTATGCCTGTGTTTTATTTGATTATTGCAACAGAACAATATTAAAGTAACTTGGTCTCCATGTAGAAAGAATTATATAGAGAATGTAAATTTGATGTCCCTCGGCTCTTTGGTATCAAACGGCTAGGTTATCTCTCCTCTGCCACCAAATAAAATATTGCTTACCCAGTTCTATTTACCTATAACTATATTAAAAAATATCAAAACGGACTCAGCGTAAAAGGCGTATGCTATACGCAATAAAAGTAATATCCGTGTACTGTGCCATAGAAAGGATATAAATCAAATAGCCCTTAAGTCGGCGGAGTGACCTATTGTATGAGCCAAATAGCGAGGGAATCTATCCGTCTTTCACTAGCGCTAGACCAAAGAGATTTTGATGGCCTCTTTGATGGAAAGCGCCACACCTATCATCAGCCCTCAGATTTACCGCACGGATCCTAAATGTGATACTCATGTGCGGAGTTGACGAGCGCCGGTTTCAAACCCAGAACCTCGTGGTTCCTAGAGTGATGGTCTAACAACTGAGATAAAACGAAGAGGTATTTCGTTAAAATTCTATTCATTACAGCACGTCTAAAAATTAATTTCGTGAAAACATCTTCAGAAATTAGAGGAAGGGTTATTAGCTTAAATATATTTTATCGGTTATCCCAGTCTTTATTATATTTATTGCAAAATTGTTATTGATCACGTGTGCTAAAGAAGATTCTATCAAAAATGTTTTATAGTTGATAAATATAAGGCTGTCTCTGGCTGTATGTATACCTACCTATCTCAGTATATTCATATCTACGTATTCATATATGTATGTATGTATGTATGTATGTATCTATCTATCTATCTATCTATCTCTATTCATATCTAGGTCTGTTAATATCAATGAATCAATATATTGTTGTCTTTTCATATCTACATATCATGTCTATGTATGTATGTATCTATCAATCTATCTATCTATCTATCTCTATTCATATCTACGTCTATCAATATCTATGAATCTATTGTTGTCTTTTCAAATATATATATCATGTCTTTCTATGTGTGTATGTATCTATCAATCTATCTATCTATCTATCTATCTGTTCATATCTATGATTATTAATATCTATAAATCTATTGTGTTCTTTTCATATCTACGTCTATAAATATCTATCTATCTATCTATATCTCTATATCTATATCTATCTATCTATATATAATATATATATATATATATATATATATATATATATATATGTACGTCTATTCGTATTTATCTATTCTTATGTATCTAAGTTTATTCCTATCTATCTATCTATCGATCTATCTATTTCAGTCTATTCGTATATATCTCGCCCTTTTCATGTATATCTATCTATCTAGATACTAATTTCATTTTTTTAAATATTCGAAATATCTAAATCTTTGATGTTTTTATCGCAACGTTTCAACAAAAAACATTGTTTTTTAACCCGGAGTTTTACCTGTAACTATTCCTTATCTTCCTTAGTAAAAGTACATATCGATCAATATATCGTGCAAACGCGAGAAACCTACTTAAAACTATCAAATACAGCAATAAATTGAAGAAAGCTGAAACAAATATCTATTGAAACATCGCGATAGACACAATGACACCGGAGAATATTGATTTAATTAATTAATACTAGAAATCAATAATACCAAGTACAAATATTTAAAAAATTCTTATTATTAATATCAATATGCAAATTTTGTCTTCCGGTTCACACTGTAAACCATTATTTTGTTGTATATATAAATACAATTGCATGTTATTAGTATGTCAATATGGTCAACAGTATTGATAATGTAAAACAATTTTAATATTTCTCTGAATGTTTGAGATGTGATGTTATTCGGACTATTGTCATCATCTTCATTGTTATCTGTATAACATTTCGGACGATATGCCCTCCGGCCTTCTTCAGATATTTCTTTTCGGACTCGGGAACTTTCTTGTCATAATCGGGAACCATCATGAAGGTTCCGAGTCCGAAAAGAAGGTTCCAGAGTCCGACAAAAGTCCGAATAACGCAGATAAGAGTAATTTTATTAATAATTGAGGTTTAAATAAAAAATGAAATCATGGAGAATGTCATGTAAATAACTAAGGGAAATTGTGACTTCGGTAGTGATACAGTTTCGGTTACAGACAGAAAAACACACAATCACCATTATAATAAGATTTGAAATAAATTTCTGGAGAGGGTTGGGTTTACGGTAATGTTGCAAATGAAGAATGGATAGAAGAAAAGAAAATGATCCAGTAAATGTTTTCGCTAAAGAAAATTTGTTACTGAATGTATCCAGCAGTACAAATAATTAATAGAAAATACAAAAAATACGAGACTTTAAATATGTATTGAAACTGAATGAGATGACAACAAAACACTTAAACAATATAATCGGAAAGAAAACTGTATCAGCATCTAACAATACATTAAAGCTATGTATCATTTGTTGAAAGAAATATCAATCCTCACATTTCCAAATAAGAAATGTATGTTTTAAATATAAGATCAGAATTAAGATCTAAATTCAGACACGAAAATAAGAATTCACTATAATACCTTGGTTAACATTTATGCTATAAGATAGTGTGATTCCATTTTGATATATATTTATATTAATTTTCTCATATATTTAGGTCAGAAATCATGTTATTTAGATCATATCATAAGGTGATTTCATTATATATATATATATATATATATATATATATATATATATATATATATATATATATATTGATTATATATAATGCCCACCCAGTCGCTGGGCTGTAGAATACACCAACTGCACCTCTCCAGATGGGTAAAAACCCACGAATGGGACTATCTGTTTGCCGAGGATGGCGACCCGTGATACTTGAGCACTCCACTTTGGCCTTTACTTAGGCTAAACGGGGGTCAGAGAGGCCCCTCCGATCAATCGGATAGTCACCTCAAGCCCTAGCACCTTTATGATTTTCGCAACACTATTGTCCTTATGGCAAAGTCTCGTCGCTTTTTATCATGTATGTGATAGAAGGCGGTTGCTGAGCGTCTTAGTGTCCGGAGTATTACGTTAAACTGCATTTAGGGATGAGTTTACCGTTCGGGAAATCTGGGGAATGTTGAGAACCCCTTGACTTCCATTACTCCTAGGTCCAATTTGACCAGGAATGGTAGTAACTTTTAAAAGTAACTTTTTGGGGTTTCTGTTTTTTTTTTTTTTTTTTTCTTTTTTGATCTTTTTTTTTGTTTGTTTTTGTTTTTTTGGTGGTGTTAATTCAAAAGAATACGATACTATACAGTACAATACATCTAATTAATACAAGTTAATGGATTAGTAACTTATTGAACAGGTTTAATGTCATTGTCCAGGACATTCATTTTTGGGGGGATCTTACCCCTCTGCATGAATACAGTCGGATTATTCTACAGCCCAAACCGACAGGGCAAAATCTTAAGTTTAATTTTGTGCCCCCTATGATATCTCTTTTAAAAGCATTAAGCTTTATCCTGTTCAACGATCCTCTGAACAGATCTGAAAAGTTGATCTTACCCCTCTTTAATTTCATCCCTTATAAATTGATATTTTATATCAATATGTTTTGTTCTCTGGTGTATGAGGGTTTTTTTGCCAGTAGTATGCTCGACTGATTGTCACAATAAATAGTTACAGGGTTTTTAACACTAATGTTTGTAAATAAAGGGCTTCGCGGACTGTTACCGCCATATTAAAAAATTCGGCCTCGCATGTTGACAAAGAGACCACTGGTTGTTTTTTTAGATTTTCAGGAAATGCTCGAGCTTTCGTCCGATAATTTAAATCAGTATCCTGATATACTTTTTCCGGTCATTTGAACCTGCCCATTCGGCATCACATAATCCTGTTCAAACAGGTAACTCTGGAAAATATTATTCCAGGAACGCCCACTTTGTTTATCATACTTGATAAAAATACCCTCCTTAGAACGAGGATCCAATTTCTTTTTATTTTGCACACAGCAAAAACAAGTCGTCCCAAAAATATGCATACGACTTAAATTCGGTCTAGAACCGGTAAAAACTTCAAACTTTGCCACATTGGCTTACATCTGCTAAGTATTGTTTCGTAACTAGCAGAGTATCAGATTCATGGGCTAGAAAATATAACATCATAAGTCCAGAAAAATCGTCAATAAATTTACAACATACCTGGAATTTTCCAAGAGGTTCAATTGGACCAGCTGTCGCAAAAACGAGCGACAATATCTTCGTATCTCTTTTCTTTAACACTTTGTTTTTAGTCTCGGCCATTTTTCCCTGAATACATATATTACAACAGTTAGTTTTTAATGAGGGGGGGGGGTAAATTTCATTTTCCTTACATTTACTACTTTTTGGCAGTTTTTTGATATCACTCATTTTACAGTGTTCCAAGACTATGCCACGGATTAATATCATATTTCGCAGTCTCGGAGGAATTAATATCTTTTTAAATAATACAAACAACCCATTCTTACTATATTAAATATAGTACCATTTGGGTAGATCAACTTTGATGTTTTGTGTCCAAAATTCATGTGGGCCCCGGAAGCCGTAGCTGCCCTTACTGAAAAGATGTTTTGTTTAAAAGTGGGGATATATAATGCCCATTTCAAAATGCTTTCGCAAATTTGACCTTTACTATTTTTCAAATATACACGCGCGTCTCCGCGTTTTTGTACTAAGCCAGTGGATTGACTTCCATCAGCCAATTCCACGAAGTGATTCTCAGGTTGAAAATTGGGGTCCCAACTGATAAATTTAGTTTTATCGTTGACGCAATCAACGAGCAAATGTCCTTTATGTGCTAAAGAATCATATCCAGCAGAAAAGAAATATGTCTTTTTTCTTTGGGGGGAATATTTAACATTTTGACAAAAGTCTTTCTTATTCCTGCAATCATAGGACATATGGCCCTTTTTCTGACAAACATAACAAATAATATTTGTTTTTGTTGGCGACTTCTTGGTATCCTTCCAATGTCTGCCTTGATAATTTTGGTAGTTGGTATATCTAGTTGATCTGCCCTCATAGCGAGGGTTGATTTTACCCTTTTTGAATTGGGTTTTAGTTGTATAGTTCTATTTTCTGGTTCCCCAGAGTACATACTTTCTGTTTCCTCATAACTACGAAGACTGACTTTGAATTCCGTAAACGTCATAGTCTTGTCCCTTTGGGTTATTACTGTTGCAAAGGGTTTAAAATTTGAAGGCAGGCCCTTCAATACCATAGCGATCAACAATCCATCGCTTACAATCTCCCCGGCCTCCTTTAATGAGCTAGCAATGCTCTCAGTTTGGATTATGTAATCAGTAATTGATTCATAATCGTTTCTACTCAACGAACTTAATTGTCGATACAACCCCACAATTCTTGGATTGCCTTTCGACAAATAGTGGGTCCTTAATATTTCCATTGCTTTTCTACCATTATCACGAGCTTCTCGCATTACGAGTGAGAGACTCCGATCATCCAAGCATTGTATTAATTCTGCGTATATTGCAGCGTTTTTATCTACGAAAACTGGGTCCTCCGGGTGGTCAGATGGTGCATTGATTATATCATGCAGTTGAAGGGTTCGAAGGTATCCATTGAACTTAGTTTCCCAAATTTCGAAGCTGGCATCATTGCCATTGAAAAAGATTCGTGCGCGACTGGTTCCATAACCTGTTAAGTATCTGGTCGGCATCCTTAGTTCCAGATGTAATAAGTAAGTAAGCAAGCCAATAAGAATCCGGTTTTAGAGTATTCTTTGTAAGTCCTACGTCCAAGAGAATCCAAATGTCAATGAAATAAGCTCAGAATGGTGCCTCTATTAATACAGCAGAAGCAGCAGCAGCAGTACCAGTGATTGGACAATAGAAATCTACCCCAGGCCACGTGGTAGTCAACGAGTCTATATTTAGGAGTGACCATTTGCCCCATGCCTTATATCAATATAATTCAACACCCATTAGGGTCCTGTCTATGGGTTAAATAGGTCAAAAGCATAAATGTGTATAAAAATAAGTTAGAAGAAAAAAACTGAATGCCCATCAAGAATGAATAAAACAAAACGTCTTTGGCATAAAATAATCCGACAAGGCTTGACCTTCCGTAAAATTCAACCAACGTACCAGCCATAAGTAATGAGATTTTATTTTGATACATATTTTGGTTTGAAAAAATTAATTCTACCTTTTTTTTTAATATAAAATATATAAAATAAATTATAAATTAATAGGTTTAAATTACATATTAATTTTTAAATGTATATAGAATAAATTGTATCGATTATTCATGTTCTTACTCTTAAAACAACTAAGCAAATTAAAACGGAGTTGTTCAACACATATTAGTTCCCCACATTTATATAACGTAAATTCTGGTGATCTTCACCTGTTCAAAGACTTCTATATTGGTGATGAAATTACGTCAGCGGATGTTTGGAATGATGCGGAGGCAACATCTGTGACACCGTTCGAGGAGTCGTAGGAATTGACGAAAAGTTACCTACGACTCTGGGCTATAAGTACAATAACTCTGTACACATATCTTTGTGCATTCTTCGGCTGGATGTTGTGCACATTCGTTTATCTAGTCTGTCAAAAGCAATGCTCGCCATTACTCGGAGTTGACGAAAGTTACCTACGACTCTGGGCTATAAGTACAATAACTCTGTACACATATCTTTGTGCATTCTTCGGCTGGATGTTGTGCCACATTCGTTTATCTAGTCTGTCAAAAGCAATGCTCGCCATTACTCGGAGTTGACGAAAAGTTACCTACGACTCTGGGCTATAAGTACAATAACTCTGTACACATATCTTTGTGCATTCTTCGGCTGGATGTTGTGCCACATTCGTTTATCTAGTCTGTCAAAAGCAATGCTCGCCATTACTCGGAGTTGACGAAAAGTGACCTACGACTCTGAGCCGTAAGTACTATGTCTCTGTACACATATCTTTGTGCATTCTTCAGCTATCTGTTGTGCCAGTCAGTTAAAGCAATGCTCGCCTTTACCGCTCGAGGAGTCCTCGGAGTTGACGAGAAGTGACCTACCTACAGCACTGAGCCAGTACTATGACTCTGTACACATATCTTTATGAATTCTTCAGCTGTTTGTTGTACTAAATTCATTTATCTTGTCTGTCAAAAGCAACTCTCTCATCTCTGTCTGTCTGTCTGTATGTGTGTGTGTATGTCTCTCTCTCTCTCTCTCTCTCTCTCTCTCTCTCTCTCTCTCTATATATATATATATATAAATATATATATATATATATAAAGTCGTCGGGGCGGCCTAATGTCGGTATCAGCCAGACATCGAGGGAGTCTATCCCCTTTTCACTAGCGCTAGACCAAGGAGATTGTTTCAGTGTCTGGGGTGGAGCGCCACACCTACCATCAGCTCCTTACTTTACCGCACAGACCTCTGTGCTACTCATACGCTGAGTTGGCGAGGGCCGGTATCGAACATGAAACCTTGTGGTTCCTAGCCGAACGCACTACCGACTGTGTTATACCGGCCCATATATATATATATATATATATATATATATATATATATATATATACTTGGTTTGAAAATCGCAGAGGCAAGAAACTGTCAGTAATCAAGCGCCGTTGGCTTTATGTTAACGCAACATAAACATAGATGTGCTTTATCCACGATATCGTGCACTAGTCTCATATAGATATAGCATCACCCACACATATATATATATGTCCGAATTATCATGATGACCCTTTAGCAGAAACCTAGGTATATATCCTCTGACACATTATACTTACTTTAATATATATATATATATATATATATATATATATATATATATATGAGAGTAAATAGAGGAAATTGATCCGACAGTATATGGAGAAAAGTAGACAAACACGAGATATTGTACTGGATGCATGTTTATATATATAACGGTGATATGTTAAAAAATCCAGGTCAATTATTAAGGGAGGGCAAAAGCGAAATACACAACAAAAGACAAAGACAGATTTTGAAGCCAGTGCAATTTCGCTTTTGCCTTCCCTTTAATGGACCTGGATCTTTCAACATATCACCGTTTTTAGCTAAATAGTTTTAAATAGCTACAAAATACCAGACTTTGTTCCCTTTGTTCTCATAAAATCAGTCCATTAATACTTTTTCTCGTCTTTTGTTGAATGCATTCCTTCGAATTACGTCACGCGTCATGACATCTTCGCGTGTGCGGATAGCGGCTCGTCTTTCAAAAAATATAACGCTGAACAAATACAGTTACAAACCTTTTATAAATATTTTTCAAACTACTGTCATCTACAAAACATCCATCAATTTCTTCACCCCATAATCTATCCTGATGAAGGTTTAAATAAACCGAAACCTTTAACCGTTGATAAATAAATCAATCTTATTTTTGTAAAACTTCGTTTTTCAAATTTCTTAATATTGTCGGATTTATTTCCATATTTACTCCCCCCATATATATATATATATATATATATATATATTATATATATCTGTTCTTGAGAATGAAACATAAAATTCTCTGAGACTTTGAGATAAAGACGGGTAGCTTTATCCCGGCCAGAAGTCCAGAATTAGTATTGATTAAGAGAAAAAAGGAAACTTGTCAACTTGTAGATTTTGACTAGAGGAATTAGAAATCATAGGAAGAATTGAGACCGTCCAGGTAACAGAATTGTTGAAATCATCTAGAATAATCAGAATATTCCACGGGACCTGAGGAGCCTCCAGTGAAAGACCATCAGCTAACGCCGGTGTGAAAAACTACTACTACTACTACTACTACTACTACTACTACTATTACTACTACTAATAATAATAACAGCAACAATAATAATAATAATATTTTTCAAGCGTCTTTAGTGTTCATTTTGTTAAAATTCAAGTAGTGCAACAATACAATTATATTTACACGGCTAGAACCTAGAATAATTATCGGTTTATTTTAACGTATAGGTAGTTTACCCATCAATAGCAGTTCGTACTTTACCAGTATGTTGACATCGCATTCAGTAGATGACATATTGCTACCGACTTATGTTAACTGAAAAAATACCAGTAAATAACCAAATGGAATTTAAACGTTGAGCCAAAAACAATCAACAGAAGACTCAACAGAATATTAAAAGTTTTTAAATGAGCCGATAAAATCTTTCCTTTGTGAAATCATCAATCTGTCTGATTACCGACGTTTTTGTCTTCTCTGTTCACGTATCAGTCGAGTGACGCTAATGTCGTCCCTTTAGAATCTGATATTCAAAATAGCGGTTCGTTTTTCGAGGAAAAATGTTTTTTTTTCTGATGATACCAAAATGGTGCTAAATCACCCCCGCCATTATCCACTTTTATTCTTTCCGTTGCAATTTTGTCAACTAATGTTCGTCTAAATCAATAAATTTCGATATTTAATCAGTTGGCGCTTTTTTTCCCCTTTCTATTTGTGTGAGCTCCATTCATTTTTACCACTTTTCCTAATTGTGCTCCGTCGCTAATTCAGTCGTTACATTCTTGAAATCTCTTAACGGTTTTCTCTTTTACTGATTTTCCGACATTTCTTCCATCTTTCACTTTCTTCCCATTTTGTTTCAGCATTCTTTCTCCCTCATCCGATAATTTCCTTTATTTATTGTCAGCGTGTTTTCCTTTTGGACTACCGTTTATTTTTCATACCATAAAAAACCGCCATCTTTGATAATGACGCCTAATCAATGTTTTTACAGCTTATATGTATTTTTTGTGGGCGCGACGTGTAATGATTATAGTAGAAGAAAATGAGCCCGGTAATACGAGTTCAAATCCAGGAGGAGGCAGTGTGCATCTGTAATTTAGAATATCTTAATAAGAAACAAAAAACAGTAGAATAATGAATTGGCTTTACTACAAAATTTAAGGAACGAGTTTAGCTTAGTCGTTAGAGCAACCGCCTCGTAACCACAACTGTAAACATAGATCCTGCTTTTAAAATGAATAAAAAAATCAGCTTCATAGCCATTTTAAATTACTGGCAAATATCAAACAAATAACTTGTTGCAAGAAAACAGTAGATTATGTCGCAGACGTACTTGGGTTAAAAACTTCGGTGGACTAATCCACGGATTCCTTCCAAATGTAAAAAAAAGTTTGCCAGAAAGCTCGAAAAGATTGTTAATAAAATTGTTAAACAGGAGACGTGTCTTTTGTTTAATTCTACATGTATAAATGAAACAATGCTTCCCAAATACCCCCCCACACACATACATATATATATATATATATATATATAGAGAGATAGAGAGAGAGAGAGAGATATAGTGAGAGAGATAGATAGATAGATAGTATCCAGTTGCTGCTTTAACGTTTCCGTTACAGTGGCATCAGTAAATAAAGTGATCAATATATTAAAAATATAGACCAGTAATAATAAACATAATAATAGTAGAGGTAAAATGAAGGGTCTTCTATGGTTTCAATCATAATGATTTCATCACGATCCTAACCTACGTTTAACTAAGTCGATGTAATTCCTAAGTTTACCTCTACTAATTGGTAATACAAATTAACTTTCACTACTAAGCATATAAGCAATGGTCGTTTCCCCGGAAACATGATCTCTCTGTGACCGTAAAAATATATAAACAAACTTATGTATTTGATAGTTTAAACACACAAATCCTGCTACAGGTGTCAGTGGCCGAGGGGATAAGATATCAAGCAGGCAAACAGCCAGTCTGGGTTCGACCCTAGCCAAGGACAGTTGTTGTGTTTAACCACACTGAAGAGGCATATATATATATATATACGCCTCTGACAACTGACACTATATATATATTATATATATATATATAGTGTCAATTGTCGCTGTAACTTTTCCCTTACAGTGGCATTAATATTTTATCCAAGCCTGCTCAATGTATTGTAAACATAGAGATATAATAGTAATAGTGTAATAGATTTATGAGTCTGCCAGGGTTTCGATCTATGGGATCTCATCAGGACTGCCATATATTTGCCTATGTTGATCTCTTTATTTAATTAATCTGAGATAATAATGGTTTAACGCTATGTTAGTTCATATTTTTCTCTTTTATCCCGTGCACTTTATTCTATTAGTTGATTTCTTTCCTAGTTTTAATCTCTGTGTTGTTTTTAACTTATTTCTTATTATAAACAATAGCTAGCAAATATAGTTAAAATTTAGAATTATTAATCAATTATATTTTAGGAATCTGATATTAGTAATTTATAGTGTTTCACTGTTCTATTTTAGTATCTCTCCTATTTAAAATTAATAACTAGTCCAAAAAATATCTAATGTAATTCTAATGGTATTATAGGGAGCGGCTTCAGCTATCTCTACAATTACCTATTGATTCAATTCTATTATCAAAAATATTTTTCTTAATATGTGAATCTAATTATATCTTCTTTTGCGAGTAGATATTGGAAACATGGATAATTTAGAGCTCTGCACACGTTTGAGATATTCCATTCATTAATTGGTGGTATGTTTTCATCCTTTAAATATCATATATACCTTTATAGAGCTGTTCTGTTGGTTAGCTTAATATTAGAAAATGACTGTTTATGATTTGTAAATCTAGTTTTAAACTCCGACTTCGTGCATTTTACGGAGAATTTAGTTAGATTTGGCTTTTGAGTAGATATAATGGAGGCATTACCGTTAAACACACATTACATAACATTTTAAAGAAAAATAATGAAAACATTAGTTTCTCTTGCACAGACAATATAGAAAGGATTATTAAGAAACAGGCAACTGTCGAAGCCATATAATGTGCCCAGGAAGGGAAGATGCTTGACTAACTGATATTTAACATGCTCAAATAACAGATGACAACAACAACTGTATAGATGCTTAAAGCAACAAACTAAGGAAATTTCACACGAGAAGGGAAACTCAGAATTCAATCTAGCCTTATTATGTTTAAAAATTTAACATACAGCAAATGTCGGACAGTTAGATTAATTAAATACCCAAGTCAGATACATCATATGTGAGTAATAGCTAATTAGTTAGTCTCGCAAATCTGTGCCATTAGATGTGTGTGTGTGGTGTGTGTGTGTGTGTGTGTGTGTGTGTGTGTGTGTGTGTGTGTGTGTCGGAGAAGACAAAGAGTCGATCGAGTCAAAATTTTGATCGGCGATAAAAAGAAGTAACGAAATAAGTCGGAATTATGAATTAATATAAACGTAATCAATACATTAGTAGATCTGATTTAGAAAAAGGGTAAAAGCATAATATATCTAGCAAGGTTTCACAGTTATGATCTTCAGGATAATTCTGATTGAAATTGATTATATATATATATATATATATATAGTCTCTCTCTCTCTCTCTCTCTCTATATATATATATATATATATATATATATATATATATATATATATATATTTTGTATATTCTTATTTTCGAAACCCTATTATATATACTAATTTTCCCATATATCAATCTTGGTTGTTAGCCTCAATTAGACCGGATTGTTTAGCATCGATTGAATAACCAGCTCAGGAGAAGTAAAACTTCGAATTTACATCGGCTTTACTTCGCCAAATATTTGACCTTTTGTCATATTTTGCTTTTGGTAGATAAATACATGACATATAAGTTCGATGACCCTGGCTATT
This sequence comes from Doryteuthis pealeii, assembly GCA_023376005.1. Lineage (NCBI taxonomy): Eukaryota > Metazoa > Mollusca > Cephalopoda > Myopsida > Loliginidae > Doryteuthis > Doryteuthis pealeii. The sequence goes on from CM042139.1 coordinate 67,734,178, forward strand.
ATGGTGTCACGGAAAAAGAAAAAGAAAAAGAAATTGAAGTCGTGGAATATATTCATATTTGTGATAAACTATTTTTTTTCATTTGGCCTACCGTGTGCACATCCTAAAAGGCATTTTATTTCATTTCAAACGAAAGCAGAGTAAAGTCGACTGTTATATTTAGCCAAAATGTATTTTACTTCCCTCATCATAAGCCACTGGTTGCGATTCATAAATACAAGAATTCAAGGTTTATTTATTGCACGTAGAAGCCTTTCTAAATGCGAAATATTGATGAAAGGCAAATTGTCCAAATGCCGTGGACACTTATCATTCTTATAGTAAGACCAGTGAAAGGAACAGCATGCGTCACTTCCTGAGTGAATTACGAATGACGACGCAGCAGATGCCAGAAGGTGAATTGAGAAAGATTGACACGTAGCCCAGCAATGACATATGCCATTTTGCGGAATGAGTTGACGAACGAGTTCTTTATAGAAATGGACATGAAAGATACGTGTATTTCTGGAAGCAAATCATGGGATATTTGTCAATGCATTTTCAAATAGAAATCCCTGAAAGTTGTGGATTTATCATCAACATTCATACAACCTTTTGCGCGAGGTTATTTATTCAATTGGTTAGTTTCATTCCTAAAGTAAATACTTATAAAACAAAAGTACTAAGATCTAAAAAGATATAATAAAACATTTAGTTACAAATTTTAGTATTAATTTACTATTTAAAGTAAAAAATAATGTCAGTGTAGTGGCCTATTGTGGGTATCAGTCGGACAGCGAGGGAGTCTGTCTCCTTTTAACTAGCACTAGACCAGGGAGTTTGTTTTTGCGTTTGAGGTGGAGTGCCCCATTCATAACCAGTTGACCACTTTATTGAACAGATCCAAGCTGTGTTACTGATTTAGAGAGGGCCGGTATCGAACCCGGAAACATGTGGTTCCGAGGATGATACTCTACTGATTGAGATTAGTACTTATTGATTGATTTTAATTGCATGATAACCCATCTACATTTATTTGATGCATATAGATAAGGCAATACCATTCATTATACGTTCATATCTACATTTTTGTGTCGCTTTTTCTTAATATTTTTGGTTTTGCACACATACAGGGTGGGCCAAAGGTAGGGTCACAGTTAACACTTAAACATTTTACCTTTATTAGAAATGTATACATTTATTTACATATATAAAAAAAAATTATAAAATGTACAACGTTTTAAGGCATGAGTAAGTAGCATAGAATAAGGGATCAGTATTTTTTATTATAATTTATATCTAAAACGTGACTGTGAAGGTGAAACAGATAATGAAGTTACTGTAACCCTACTTTTGGCCCACCCTATATATACATATATGAATACACCCATGAATACTTACATAAATACATCCATGAATAAATAAATTAACAAATGTACTGCGTAAAAGCGAATTATCTTTGAAGTCAATTTAAAAATTAGAAATACACATTTACTCAGTCAAATCTGTCCATCTATTTGTATTCTCTCTTTTCTGTTATTTTCATTGCCGACACAGGAGAAATGAGTTCCCCATTAAGATCATAGACATTTAAAAAAAAAAAAGGAAATATAAAAGCATCTTTTTTCAATCCCTTCGAAACCTACCGAAATGGAAACAGTGATCTGCAATATTTCACAGCATGTCGGTATAATTCCAAGCATTTATTGCTAACATTTAAGAGAAGCCATTTTTAAATGTATGTATACTTCAGTATAATGAGTAAAACTCGTACAATAAATATTCATATTTGCTTTTAATTTGTTTTTTTTTTGTACATGAATGTTTCCTCCGCCATTTTGTCCAAATTATCCATCTCTTGCAATGGACTCTTTCATTGGCGTAAACATATAAATCTATGCCATGTTAAACTTGATAAATGTAACCCTACAATTATTTAATGGTGTCCGTGAAATTTGTATGGTATTTTTTCAACTAAGTCCCGTTTTCCTTATGAATGCATTTTTTTTCTGTCACGTGATCGTTCGTCTTCATGGAAACTCTTCCTCAGCGTTTTGTTTTTCACCGCCTTAATTTTGAAATACCTAAAATTTTAATTCATGTCTTCCAGTTCAGGAGGAGTATCATTTTCCCCTCTACCGAATTTGATCTATCATTCAGTAAGACACATTCACGAGTTATAAAAAGGAAACTGGAAATTAGAGAACAACATAACCTTTGGTGGCTACAATACAGTCTCAAAAATTATTTACATATATTGCCGTCATTAGGTTCGTACTGTAATGGTTAGTGTCATAGGAAATGGACACAGTGACCCGAGTTCCAAGCTTGGACGAGGGTGTTTGTATTTCACCAAATTATGATACCGATGGGAAAGGTATAGATCCAAGTATCCACCCTCGAGCTGTCGGTAAATAGGAGAGCACACTGGGTTCTTTATCCTTGGTATAACAACCTGTCTCGGAGTAGGACAACTCTGGATTAAAGATAAAGTGTCGCATCCTACTCATGGGGAGGATTTAGTAATTACATACACTGGTTGCTAATCAGGGCTATATACCTCAGAGTTGTTGTTCGTCTACACTGGTTGCTAATCAGGGCTAGATACCTCAGTTTTGCTGTTCGTCTACACTGGTTGCTAATCAGGGCTAGATACTCAAGATTTGCTGCTAGATACCTCAGAGTTGCTGTTCGTCTACACTGGTTGCTAATCAGGGCTAGATACCTCAGATGTGCTGTTCGTCTACACTGGTTGCTAATCAGGGCTACCTCAGATTTGCTGTTCGTTTACACTGGTTGCTAATCAGGGCTAGATACCTCAGAGTTGTTGTACGTTTACACTGGTTGCTAATCAGGGCTAGATACCTCAGAATTGCTGCTCGTCTACACTGGTTGCTAATCAGGGCTAGATACCTCAGAGTTGCTGTTCGTTTACATGGTTGCTAATCAGGGTTTTGTTGTTCGTTTACACTGGTTGCTAATCAGGCTAGATACCTCAGAGTTGTTGTTCGTTTACACTGGTTGCTAATCAGGGCTACATACCTCAGATTTGTTATTCGTCTGCACTGGTTGCTAATCAGGGCTAGATACCTCATAGTTGCTTTTTGGCTACACTGGTTTGCTAATCAGGGCTAATACCTCAGATTTGCTGTTCGTCTACACTGGTTGCTAATCAGGGCTAGATACTCAAAGTTGTTGTTCGTTTACACTGGTTGCTAATCAGGGCTAGATACCTCAGAGTTGCTTTTCGGCTACACTGGTTGCTCAGAGTTCGTCTACACTGGTTGCTAATCAGGGCTAGATACCTCAGAGTTGTTGTTCGTCTACACTGGTTGCTAATCGGGGGTAGATACCTCAGAGTTGTTGTTCGTCTACACTAATCAGGGCTAGATACCTCAGAGTTGTTGTTCTTTACACTGGTTGCTAATCAGGGCTAGATACCTAAAGTTGTTGTCTACACTGGTTGCTAATCAGGCTAGATACCTCAGAGTTGTTGTTCGTTTACACTGGTTGCTAATCAGGGTAGATACCTCATAGTTGCTTTTTGGCTACACTGGTTGCTAATCAGGATAGATATCTCAGAGTTGTTATTCGTCTACACTGGTTGCTAATCAGGGCTAGATACCTCAGAGTTTTTTTGTACACTGGTTGCTAATCAGGGCTAGATACCTCAGAGTTGCTTTTTGGCTACATGGTTGCTAATCAGAGGGCTAGATACCTCAGAGTTTGCGTTCGTCTCACTGGTTGGCTAATCAGGGCTACATACCTCAGAGTTGTTTCGTTTACACTGGTTGCTAATCAGGTCTAGATACCTCAGGGTTGTTGTCCGTTACACTGGTTGCTAATAGGCTAGATACTTCAGACGTTGATTGTTCGCTTTACATACTGTTTGCTAAATCACGGGCTAGGATACCCTCAGGAGTTGTATGTACCGTTTCACTGCGTTTGCTAATCAGGGCTAGATACCTCAAGAATTGCTGGCTCCGTCTACACTGTGTTGTAATTCAGGTCCTAGATACCCTCAGAGTTGCTGTTCGTTTACAGGGTTGCTAAGTCAGGGCGAGATACCTCAGATTGTTTTTCGTTCTACTACACTGGTTGCCTCATCCAGCTAGATACCTCATGTTGCTTTTGGACTACACTGGTTTGCACATCAGGGCTAGATACCTCAAGATTTGATGCTGCTTCGTCTTACACTGTGATAGTAATCCCAGGTAGATACCTCAGATTTTGTTTAGCTCGTTTACACTGCGTCGTGCTGAATCGAGGCGTAGATACCTCCAGATTGGTTGTACGTTTACACTGTGCTAATCAGGCTAGATACCTCAGAACTGCGTGCTCGTTCGTACCACTGGTTGCTATCAGGGTAAGTACCTCAGAGTTGCCTGTTCGTTTACTACTTGGTTGCTAACCAGGGCTAGATACCTCAGATTGTTTTATTCGTCGGTACATGGTGTTCGCCTAATCGAGCGGCTAGACTACCTCATAGTTGCCTTTCTTGCTACACTGAGTCTAATCAGGCTACATACCCTCCAGATTTGCCCTCGTCCTCGTTCTACACTGGTGCTAATCTAGGCTAAATGTACCTCAGATTGTTGTTCGTTTACCACTGGTTGCAATCAGGGCTAGATACCTCAGGTTGCTTTCTCCCGCATACACTGGTTGCTCAGAGTTGTTGTTCGTCTTATACTGGTTGCTAATCAGGGCTAGATACGCTGCCAGAGTTGTTCGTTCTACACGTAGTTGGCTAATCGGGCTAGAACCCTCCAGATTGCCTGTTCTCTACACTGGTTACTAATCAGGGCCCTAGATACCTCAGAGTTGCTGTTCGTCTACACTGGTTGCTAATCAGCGGCTAGATACCTCAGAGTTGTTGTTTCATTTACACTGGTGCCTAATCAGGCGAGATACCTCAGAGTTGTTGTTTCGTCTACACTGGTTGATATCAAGGCTAGATAC
>CM042139.1:67739215-67774215 GCA_023376005.1 Doryteuthis pealeii
CCATGTCCCACAAACGTGAAAAAAATGAATGTTTAAAAATGTACAAAATATCCGACAAAGTCATAAAATTCATTATATTATATATATCATGTCGCGCCGGCAGCACGGATATCCATGGCATCTCTCGCCCAACCTTCCCTATCATTCCATTGCCCTGATAGCTCCTCTCGCGCGCTTCCAGATCCGAGAGAGATGTCAATATAATATTTGCCGGTCGGCCACTCTGGCGTGCCTTGTGATGGCTTCCACAGAAAACGTCACTGGGTTCGTCCTTGCTTCTCCATCAGTGTCTGACGTGTTCGTTCGTTTTACACGGACGGTTTGTGTGATATGGACAGGTGGCCTGTACAGCTGTTTTCTCGGGTGTTATTTCCACACGTCTTGTTTAAAACTGCACATTTTTTGTGCAGCACGGAACATCGGCCTACACCCGCACTCCGATAAAACGGATACATGTATTTAAAAATAGAAGAAAACATACATCTCCACACCACGATGCAAAACCCCCTAAAATCCGGTAAAAAACAATTCACATACCTAGGCAGTAATATCCCTCATCAACAGAAATAGGAAAGGCATGATTGCTATACAGATTGTCAGTCATATGGAAGTCCAAATCTCACTGACAAGCTAAAAGCGACAATTCTGCCAGGCCATAGTTGTATCAGTTCTACTGTACGGCCTGCATCACCTGGATCCTAATGAAGCGACTGAAGAATATAAACTAGACGGTAGCTGCACACGAATATTAATATTATAATAAGTATATACATATTATATATTATATATAAATTGTTATAAATAATTGTAATACAGGTACAAGTGGTAACCTACTCGGGTTTCACCATAAGGATCTCAGGGTTAAATCCACTGGATTAATCAAGATATCGATTAATTGCAGTCGATTACACGTGTGGTCCCTTTCGCGATAAACGGTTCGTTATGAGGATTACGTCATAACGAACCGCTTATCGCGACAAGGCACACTGTAATCGACTGCAATTAATCAATATCTGATTAATCAGTGGATTTAACCCTGAAGCCTTATGGTGAAACTCGAGTAGGTTATCACTTGTACATGTATTACAAAAAAATTAGCTCTACTAACGTATTGAGCACTTTTTATTTGTTTATCACTGCTTTACCTTTCTGAATTTTGCATCAACTACCATTGTGACCATATTCACCAAGTCGTCATTTTCCATAATGCACACAACACACACACACACACACACCACATACCCATACTATATATATATTATATATACTATATATTATACTAATATATAATATATACTTTTTTAAAAGGGTGAAAATGGCTCAAATGAGAAGGAAAAAAGAAAAAGCTGAGCTAGTCGCAGCATTAACTACCTCGGAAAGCAAAAAAACCCGAATGAGTCGCAATAACTAAAGAAATATTGAAAAGTGCTCTATATTTATGTAGAGCTGTTTTAGAGAACCGAATCATCACAAGTTAACTAACATTATCAATATATATATATATATATATATATAATATATAAAATATATATATAATTATTATGTTTTTAATTGGAGTCGTACCTAATTTTGAAAATTGATAATTAATAATGAATTAGGCGGGAATACCTATTAAATGTATGGCTAAACAAATCGAGAAAAATCAATCTCTGTATGTACATTTCGGCCTAATATAGCCTCATCAGCAGAGCTATAGATCGGAAGACCGCCCTGTGCGTGATTTGAAACCGGACTCGCCAAGCTGACAGGCCGATCTCATAACCCCACACACCAAACGAACCTCTCTTAGATTTATGATTTGTTTAGAGTAGGTAACATTCCTCTCTAGTGACTTTATTTACACGACGTTGTGGTAAGTTGTAAACAAGGTTTATTAGAATGGCTTTTTGCCGATAATTTTTTGGAGAATAAGTGTTTTTTAATTGGAGTCGTACCTAATTTGAAAATTGATTAATTAATAATGAATTAGGCGGGAATACCTATTAAATGTATGGCTAAACAAATCGAGAAAAATCAATCTCTGTATGTACATTCGGCCTATAGGCCTCTCAGCAGAGCTATAGATCGGAAGACCGCCTGGGTGCGTGATTTGAAACCGGACTGCCAACAGCTGACAGGCCGATCTCATAACCCACACCACCAAACGAATTCTTAGATTTTATGATTTGTTTAGAGTAGGTTAACATTCCTCTTCTAGTGATTTTATTACACGACGTTGTGGTAAGTTGTAAACAAGGTTTATTTAGAATGGCTTTTGCCGATAATTTTTTGGAGAATAAGTGTTTTTAATTGGAGTCGTACCTAATTTTTGAAAATTAATTAAATAATAATGAATAGGCGGAATAACCCTATTAAATGTATGGCTAAACAAAATCGAGAAAAACATCAAACTTACACAAACGTCGTGTAATAAAAGTCACTAGAAAGAGGAATGTTAACCTACTCTAAACAAATCATAAAATCTAAGAAGTTCGTTTGGTGTTGGGTTATGAGATCGGCCTGTCAGCTTTGGCAGTCGGTTCAAATCACGCACAGGGCGGTCTTCCGATCTATAGCTCTGCTGATGAGGCCTAATAGGCGAAAAATACCACAGAGATTGATTTTTCTCGATTTGTTATAGCCATACATTTAATAGGTATTCCCGCCTATTCATTATTAATTAATCAATTTTCAAATTAGGTACGACTCCAATTAAAAACACATTATTCTCCAAAAAATTATCGGCAAAAAGCCATTTCTAAATAAACCTTATAATATATATATATATATATATATAATATATATATAATATGAAAATAAACAGCTGCTACCGAAATGAAAATTTGAATTTGAGGTTTTCCATCTTTTTTCTATATTTTGACGTGAAACACAAAAAAAAAAATCTTCAAAAACTCTGATATATAAATAACATTTCCTGGATTCTCATTCAGAATTCGGAATCAGAATATTCAACATTCAGTATTTTAGATTATTATTTATATTATAATGATTACAATATTTATATTATTAGATTACCGCAGATTTTACAAGAATAAAAACCACAATCAGTTACATTGGCATCTGTTTATTTGTTTACTGCCAAATAGGCATGATAAAATTACAGCTGAACGTCTTTATTAGACGACGTAGATCTAACCATTATTTTATTTGCGGAAATATTTTTATTAGTGCTGTGCTTTACAAAATTTCAAATTAATTTTCTTCTGCAGCGACTCAAGCAAAGAAATTTATTAATGCACATGATTACTTACAGTCCATCTGATTTTATCTTCTCACATGCATCTAATTCAATGTTCGAAACGGTTAGTAGAACAATGAACATAAATGCCTATGTGACTATGTTGATTTGAATATCCTTTAGGACGTTCAAATATTTAACTTTGTTCCTGTTCACAGCCATATTTGATATTAACATTTTCAGAGCTTTGCTTAACACAAAACTGGCGTGAAATTAGAGCATGATAATTTCGCACCAAATTTGTTGAGCGAGTTTTACATGGGTTATATATCTATGCTATATGTAAGTATTTGCTTAGTCTTACACAAGGCTTCATACATGGAGGGCTCCAGAATTAATAAGCTGTGTAAATTACTGGCCGAATCTTACCACCGATGCAATGGAAGCAGCATCCCACAAGAAAACTGTTGAACGGTCACCTGCCTCCTATAACACAAACTATCCAGGTGAGACGAACAAAAACTTCTGACTGAACACAGTTGAAGAAGTAAGGACGAACTCATAAGTGACTTTCTCCACTGGACACTTACACATGGACACAATAGTATAGGTCGACAATAATAAACCAACAATATATCAGCTCATTGCGGATTTTGGATGCAACGAGAAAGGCCTGACAGGGGTGATTATTGATAGGGACGGTTGGCGAAAACAGCCCATGGAATCCGTTCTGACAGCGCGACATGGTGATGATGATGTTTAATCAAGTAAAAGTGCTCGCCCACACCTTCTAAGTAATGGTATTTCTGTGATATAAGAGAGAGAGAGAGAGAAGAGAGAGAACCAAGAGAGATAGAAACAGAGAGAGAAGAGAGATACGAACCGAGGACCGAGAGTAGATTAGGGATCAGGAAAGGGAAAATTTTTGATACAAAGTACCGTGACTAAGTTAGATCGGAATTCTGGGATATTCAGCAAAACGGATATGGCCGTTTCCTTACTGGTCGAGACATGTGCCTGGCGAAGGTGTCAGTGAGGGCGGAAGAGTGAGAAGATGAGAATATAGGATCAGTTTGGAACGAAATCGATGACTGGCATGAGGGGGAAAATAATTATAACTAATCGAGAAAACAAAGGTTCGCCTTGTGTTATTACAAAAACTACAAATGGCAAAAGGACAGGTTCCAGACTTAAACTATACAAGAATGCCAACATCAGCTCAACATCGGACCTCACAACAGCCAGATCACCGAGCTCCTACTCCAAGCTAGACAAAACCAGAGAAAGTAACATAACATACCTATGTTTATAAAACACGTCACATTCCATTTTCAAATGAAAGCCGACACGTTACTTACCTTCAACGTTTTGAGGAACACTATTTTCAGGTGCAATTATCGCAAACTAACTAGCAAAAGCTACCAAGGCGTCGACCGGGATACAAAAAGTTGAAAAATAAATCTTCATACCTATATCTATATATAGATTAATAAAAAATTATTTTCCTATATTTGCGATTTACTTAAATTGCTATTTTATATATTATTCCTTCTAAGTGTTTATTTTTTTACTTATTCCGTTTGCATTTAGATTATTTGGACAACTCATCATTTACAAAATGGGTGAATATGAAATCGGTGTTTCAAAAGCGACACATAGAATGATCAGGATAAATCTTTTGCATTTCTTGAAGTTATTTGACGATCTCGTTTTAACCAGCGGGTGTTTGTTACGATAATAAACAGAATCCTACAATTAAGGGACATGAGTTATAAGGATTCGTGCACAGTATACACAGAATTTTTGATTATTGACACGTTTGATATGTCTTACTTAAGAGCTTATTGCAAAATAGATTCAAATATATAAAAAGAATGCATAATTTTGATTTAACACTCTCTCTCACCTTCTCCCTCCCCTCTCTCTCCTCTTCTCTCATCTCTCTCTATCTCATCGTATCTATTCTACTATTATATCCCCCTCGTCTACTCATCATCTCACTCAACTTTCACTCCCTTTATCATAAATCATGATTAAACGCAACAGTGAAAAACAAGATACAATTTTATTGCTTCTCGTGACAAGCCTACCCCTCCTTCTCTTCGCCCATAACTCTTCTTCTCATAATCTATTACTGCTAATATATTTTTACTGTCATAAGCATCGTCTTGTTTGCTTCCTCTTTCATTCATTATAAAAAACGAATTGGTTTATTTTATCTGTGGTGACGAAACTAATCAAGAAAATACGAATTCGGTGATACGGCGTCAATCAGGGTTTTTTTCTCCTCATATAACAGACGCCACATACATCAAATATCATGGGGTTAAGATACACTGGGGGGGGTTCAGAACGGACCCAACACATTGTGACATGGTCTCGTGAATCGTTCGAAATTCGCCTGACAAAACCATATTTTACCTTTTCCCAGAAGAAGGGGGGGGGGACATTATGCTACACTATCATTATATTGGACCTAGCAAATTACGCTACTCTTGGCTTACATACCAGGAGTTTGAAATACCAGCTTGTTCATAGACAACTCACACGTAGGTCATCTGAGAGTCTCCAACAAATTATTCTGCAGATATCGCAGGAATTTTCCTTTACGAACGCAATTCAGATCATCCTATGTTGTTCCCTTATAGCCCACCGCCTCGTAGTTCCATTCACAATTTCAACAGTTCATTGTCTTAATTCGTTTTTACGAGTATCTCCAGAAGCAGCATCCGGGCAGCAACCATAAAATACTGATTTTGAATTGGCCGGCGCAGTTCTTATGAACAAGTTATTCCTTCCCATGACTTCAGTCGCGCATATTACCAACATCAGCCACTATATCTATCTGTCATCGCGTAATCATAGAACATTTGAAAAGAAATATCTATACCCAAACACACACCACCATGTGAGTCAACAGCCCAATCGCCGATATAACGCATGTCCCGCAACGAACAACACCAAACACCATCAATACCCAAATAAAAATATGCACCAAAATTCACGAACTACCCAACATACTATATATACCTCAACATATATATATATATACAAAATAATATATCAAATACTAGAGAGAGAGAGACGAGAAGAGAGAGGAAGAGAAGAACGAGAGTGCGTGCGAAACGTGAAGCAAAAAAGTGTGCTGTTGTGTGCTCGTTGTGTTGTGTAACACTGTGTGTGTGATGTGTTGTGCTCAGAGCGCAGAAGCAGGAGGAGATAAGAGTTAAAGCTGGATGTCTAAAATTAAGAGAACTATTATCCAATGATGCTGTGTAACAATGGCAGACATACGGAAATTAATCAAAGGAGGGCTTCTGACAGCATTTATTTCTCGAAATAGTAGAGAGTTTAATTCTTGATTCCATTACACTTTTGTGTATTCAGCTCTACCACGAAATCGTTTGATGTTCTGATATAATTTTATTTCTGTTCATGACTTTTCCATACCATAAATGCGTTGGAGATTAACACAAACACACACACACAACACAACACACACCCTAGCCATACACACCGCGCTATCATAATACTATAACATACTATATATATATAGTGGTGGTGTGATGTGTCGTGCATGTGCGCGCGCGGTGTAAGTAGGTTGCACGGAATGATCTATAGATCTCGCTGTGTTCTGTAACCCTGTCTGGTGTGTGTGCGATAGTGTGGTGCATGACATACTAATACGCATAAATCATAATGTACACTACCAGAACACAACACACGCACACACACTGCATATATATTATATACAATATAATATATAATATCATACAAAAAATCACAAATCACCCCGACAAGACAAAAAACTGACCTCAAACAAACAACTCCCAATCACACCTAAACTCTCAACTATATATATATTCTATAATATTATAGACTATAATTGTTTTATTATAATCACAAGAGTTTGAGTGCAACAGTATCGTTCGATATCGCATATATATATAATTTAGGATGCTCTTTCTCAGTGTCACCCTACCAAGAGACGGGAAAAATGGGATGGGGTACTATATATAATGACACTAGATCATATATTATATTTTAAAACAATTCGAATTCTAATCGTCCTATTTAGACTCCTTTATATTGAGCAAATTTTAAGCGGTTCTTAGTGAAAAAAATCCCGAGTAAACTCAAGATGGTACTTATTTAGCTTGGTGGAGCTTAAATAGACTGCGACATACTAATACTATTAATACTATATATATATTATATGGATCAATATATCTTTTGTAAAACACGGATCCTTTGAATGGCTTTTTGCCGAAATTTTTTGCCGAAACATGACAATAACCAGAGGATCTGATTTATTCATCCAGATTGTCTTCAGCCCATACAATTTAAAGGAATATTCCCGCCTAAATTCATTATTAATCTAAAATCTAATCTCACACTCTAAGGTCTACGACATCCAATTAAAGCAAACATTAAAATTCCGTCACCCAACGACCAAATTATCGCGCAAAACAGCCATTACAAAAAAACCGTGTTTTACAACTTATCATATCGTCGTGTAATAAAATCCACTAGAAACAGATGGACGATCAGCTTAAACCATACTCTAAAAAACAAACTCAAAAAATCAACTACAGAAGCTCCGCTTCAAAGCAACAACAACCACACCATGTAAAGGGCTTACTGGGAATCCGAGCACTGTCCAGCTTGGCAGTCCCGGCTTGAAACAACGCACACGAGCGCGTCTTCCGATCTATAGCTCTGCTGTGAGGCCTAATACGGCGAAAATCTACAAGCCAGACTTGATCGAATTTTTCTCCGATTCTGTTAGCCATAACATTAATCACGCATTACCCGCCTAATTCATACTATTAAATAATTAAATTGTTTCCAACACAATAGGTACCGACTCCAATCTAAAGCACATAATCATTATATATATATATATATAATAATAAATATATAACACTAAATACACTTGAACATTTCAAAAATTCCAGCCTTTCAAACGAATTCATTAAAAAAAATAAGCATTACTCTGAGGAAAGCTCGTTCTTCTTTCAGCTGATCGCGGAACATCCTGATACACAATTAGTTCTATATTATTATTGATATTCATTATAGTTACTTTTCAAAAAATTAAATAAGCTTATGAATAAATGTACACACCAAGACCACTGAGAATAAAACTCCCTGATCGAGTCACGTGTAAGTAAAAATTTGCAATTAAAATATCCAATTTTAATCTAATTCTATATTTCTTCTTCCTTTCCCATTTCTTTTTTCAAACACCACACACACACACACACGTAGGTCACACACACACACATACATATATACATAACACTAATATATATATACTTACTAATATAAATAACTAACAAAGCATATAAATTAACCATCCTATTCACCTAACACTATTAGGACTTTTTTATCTGGCACCACCTTGCGCATCACTCATACAGAGTCACCGACCACAACAGCAAAACGAAACAATAATAACTTTAACTCGTTCCTGTTACTACACAAGTACGAGACAGCCAGGTACATTAGTAGCCCTGACTTATCATCCAACAACCACAATCATCAATGAGCTCCACAAGTCCCCAGATAATCAAAACAAGACAACCACGAAGTCATAACGGAAAGGGATAATTCCAGTCAAATCCTTCCAGGCCATGTCACCCACCCGCTCAATTTTTCTGAAATTTGTCCAAGGATGGATATGATTAAACTTAGTCAAACTTAGTCAACTAGTCAATCCCTAAAATGTGAGCATTCCAAATCCCGGCTCGATTTTTTAGTTTGTCGATTTTTATTTCTCCAATTTTGAGGGTGCAAGAAAGTGGCCTGTAAAATGAGTTCTAGAGCTTCCCGACTACAACAAAATTGGTTTATAACAAGAAATGCCAGTTATTGTCATTTGTCTATTCTCACATTCACACAATCCAGAGCACCACGCCAACCCAATCAGTAACCAAAAACACAAAATAGCCAAGCCACGCTGACCCACTTACGAATACACTCGCTCCTCACCATAACAATTCAACTTCTACTAGCTGTTGGAGTCCAAATTCCCACAAATAATTCACTAGCAATATATATACAAAATCTTCCCATACTGGTCTATTATTAAAGAAGATATTCTAAATTCTATAAAATACCATCATTATATTAAAAAACACTATTACAACCTAACACTGTCGCTTATTATGACATAAAAATTTTGAGGAGATCTTAATATACATCATAAGCAACCAAGATTACAAATCAATGAAAGCTCGTATCGCAAATTACTAGTATCAAAAAATTCCACACCACAATCTCACCACACCCAACCCAACACCCTCAGACACATAACCCAACAACAAAAGCGCCTCAAGAAACAATTACCACAACCCACAACCCACACACCTTACCAGCCATCAAAAAAAATCCCAACAAGTACAAGAACTCGTACAACACATCCATACACTATTTGTTTTCTACTAAGTTTTATCAACTTCTCCAGCTGTATAAGTATGACGAAACTATAAAAGGAGTTCTGTTGTGGACAACTAAACACTTCAGTCACATCAGTGTTAGACACACTCTCGTAAAAATTCACACTTGACCAGGTCTGTGCTAGAGTACTTGATGCCGTGCGTAGGACTTAGATATGAGCGATGAAAATAGACGGAGCTCTCGTGAAAGGAATCATAGGAAATCGTGCTGTCAGCACGTTGTGAATACAAATAAATAAGATCTAATCAGGATATAGAATAATGAATAGAATAAATAAATATATGCATTATTATATATATATTATATATATTATATATAATTATAGTGTATGTGTCTGCGTGGAAGTATGGGTCTAGGTGTGTTACTAGGAGTGTCTCACATGTGGTCTTATGTGTAATTATAGTCCACATTGGCACACGCATACAGACACACATACACAAACACACACAATACACATACCACACAACACATATATATATATATATATATATAATCATATATATAATATACTATACTATTAAAGAGCGAGAGAGAGAGAGAGCGAGAGAGAGAGAGAAGAGAGAGACGAGAGAGACGAGAGAGAGAGAGAAGAGCATTGTCAATTTTCCAAAATTTTCATCTTATCTTCTAAATTCATGATTCTGCGTATTAGATATTTTTTTATTTAATTATTGAATAAACATTTTTGGTGATCTCCGGGCAAATGTTACTTCTGATACAGCAATTACGTTACAATATTGAATTAGAAAATTAATATTGTTATCCTAATATATCTTCCAGCTTTTAATATACTCATCTCTATAAACCTATTCATACATGACTGAATTAAATTCTATTAACAATCATTTCATCTAAGCAGAAATAGTTTCTTAAGGTATTTAAAACGATGTGTATAATTTTATTTAGATGCAATTGATCAGCCTCATGTGGCGTAACTCCACAATGATATTTCATTTTTTCTCCTAATAAGAAACACCATTACCTAGATGAGGAACGCAATCTTACGTTAACCTTTCTCCTATGGTCCAATAAGTCTGCTTATACCCAACTTCAGTAGTTTAAATCAGACTGTTTTATAGAAGTAAAATAACTGCTAATGTAATTTAGTTTGATAGTAACCAGTGTAGACGAACAACAACTTCTGAGCAGGTATCTAGCCCTGATAGCAACCCAGTGTAGACGAACAACAACTCTGGGTAGCTAGCCCCTGATGCAACCAGTGTAGACGAACAAGCAATTGAGGTATCTAGCCCTGATTAGCAACCAGTGTAGCAAAAGCAACTCTGAGGTATCTAGCCCTGATTAGCACCAGTGAGACGAATAACAACTTTCTGAGATATCTATCCCTGATTTAGCAACCAGTGTAGCCAAAAAGCAACTATGAGGTATCTATCCCATGATTAGCAACAGTGTAAACGCAACAACAACTCTGAGGTTCTAGCCGATTAGCAACCAGTGTAAACGATACAACACTCTGAGGTATCTAGCCCTGATTAGCAACCAGTGTAAAAAACGAACAGACAACTCTGAGTATCTAGCCCTGATTAGCAACCAGTGTAGACGAAACAACCAAACTTATCTGAGGCTTATCTAGCCCTGATTAGCAACCAGTGTAAACTACAACAACTCTGAGGTATCTAGCCCTGATTAGCAACCAGTGTAGAGACGAACAACAACTCTGAGGTATCTACCCCTGATTAGCAACCAGTTTAGACGAACAACAACTATGAGGTATCTACCCTATTAGAACGAGTGTAGACGAACAACAACTCTGAGCAAACCAGCATGTAGCGCAAAAGCGAACTCTGAGGTATCTAGCCCTGCAATTTAGCAAACCAGTGAAAAACGAACAACAACTACTGAGTATTCTAGCCCTGCAATTAAGAACACAACCTAGTACGACTAACAACAGCAAAATCTGAGGTATTTAGCCCCATGATTAGCAAAACCAGTAGTAGCCCAAAAAGCAACTATTGAGGTATCTAGCCCTAGATTAGCCAACCAGTGCAGCACGGAATAACAAATCTGAGGTATCTTAAGCCACTGATTAGCGAACCAGTGTAAACGCAACAAACAACTCTGAGGTACTAGCCCTGTTAGCAAAACCAGTGTAAAACGAACAGCACATTCTGAGGTATCTAGCCCGTTTAGCAACAGGTGTAAACGAACAGCAACTCTGGGTATCTAGCCCCCCCCCCCCCCCCCCATGAATTAGCAAACCAGTGTAGACGAGCAGGCAATTCTTGAGGTATCATGCCCTGATTAGAACCAGTTGTAAACGTACACAATCTGAGGTATTCAGCCCTGATTAGCAACCAGTGTAAACGAACAGCAAATCTTTGAGTATCTAGCCCTGATTACGCAACCAGTGTGTAGCGCGCACGAACAGGCACCATCTAGTATCTAGCCCTGATTAGCAACCAGTGTAAACGAACAACAACTCTGAGGTTTATCTAGCCCTTGTTAGCAACCAGTGTAAACGAACAGCAAATCTAGATCTAGCCCTGATTAGCACCAGGTAGGCGAACAGCAAATCTGAGGTATCTAGCCCTGATTAGCAACCAGTGTAGGACGAACAAAACTCTGAGGTATCTAGCCTGATTAGCAACCAGTGTAGAGACAACAAACTCTGAGGTATATAGCCCTGATTAGCAACCAGTGTATGTAATTAACTAAATCCTCCCCATGATAGGATGCGACCCTGTTATCTTTAAGCCCCAGAGTTGTCCTACTCCGAGACAGGTGTTATCCAAGGATAAAGAACCCAGTGTGCTCATCCTATTTACCGACAGCTCGAGGGTGGATACCTTGGTATAAACAACCTGCTCTCGGAGTAGGACAACTCTGGATTAAAGATAAAGTGTCGCATCCTACTCATGGGGAGGATTTAGTAATTACATACACTGGTTGCTAATCAGGGCTATATACCTCAGAGTTGTTGTTCGTCTACACTGGTTGCTAATCAGGGCTAGATACCTCAGAGTTGTTGTTCGTCTACACTGGTTGCTAATCAGGGCTAGATACCTCAGATTTGCTGTTCGTCTACACTGGTTGCTAATCAGGGCTAGATACCTCAGATTTGCTGTTCGTTTACACTGGTTGCTAATCAGGCTAGATACCTCAGAGTTGTTGTTCGTTAACTGGTTGCTAATCAGGGCTAGATACCTCAGATGTGCTGTTCGTCTACACTGGTTGCTAATCAGGGCTAGATACCTCAGATTTGCTGTTCGTTTACACTGGTTGCTAATCAGGGCTAGATACCTCAGATTGTTGTACGTTTACACTGGTTGCTAATCAGGGCTAGATACCTCAGAATTTGCTGCTCGTTTACACTGGTTGCTAATCAGGGCTAGATACCTCAGAGTTGCTGTGTTTACACTGTTGCTAATCAGGCTAGATACCTCAGATGTGCTGTTTTTACACTGGTTGCTAATCAGGGCTAGATACCTCAGAGTTGTTGTTCGTTTACACTGGTTGCTAATCAGGGCTAGATACCTCAGATTTGTTATTCGTCTGCACTGGTTGCTAATCAGGGCTAGATACCTCATAGTTGCTTTGGCTACACTGGTTGCTAATCAGGGCTAAATACCTCAGATTTGCTGTTCGTCTACACTGGTTGCTAATCAGGGCTAGATACCTCAGAGTTGTTGTTCGTTTACACTGGTTGCTAATCAGGGCTAGATACCTCAGAGTTGCTTTTCGGCTACACTGGTTGCTCAGAGTTGTTGTTCGTCTACACTCGTTGCTAATCAGGCTAGATACCTCATAGTTGTTTGTCGTCTAAACTGGTTGCTAATCAGGGCTAGATACCTCAGAGTTGTTGTTCGTCTACACTGGTTGCTAATCAGGGCTAGATACCTCAGAGTTGTTGTACGTTTACACTGGTTGCTAATCAGGGCTAGATACCTCAGAGTTGTTGTTCGTCTACACTGGTTGCTAATCAGGGCTAGATACCTCAGAGTTGTTGTTCGTTTACACTGGTTGCTAATCAGGGCTAGATACCTCAGAGTTGTTGTACGTTTACACTGGTTGCTAATCAGGGCTAGATACCTCAGAGTTGTTGTTCGTTTACACTGGTTGCTAATCAGGGATAGATACCTCATAGTTGCTTTTTGGCTACACTGGTTGCTAATCAGGGATAGATATCTCAGAGTTGTTATTCGTCTACACTGGTTGCTAATCAGGGCTAGATACCTCAGAGTTGCTTTTTGGCTACACTGGTTGCTAATCAGGGCTAGATACCTCAGATTTGCTGTTCGTCTACACTGGTTGCTAATCAGGGCTAGATACCTCAGAGTTGTTGTTCGTCTACAGGTTGCTAATCAGATACCTCAGAGTTGTTGTTCGTCTACACTGGTTACTAATCAAGACTAAATACATTAGAGTTATTTTACTTCTATAAACAGTCTGATTTAGAACTACTGAATTTGGTATACAGACTTATTGGACCCAGAGGAAGGTTTAACGTAAGATTGCGTTCCTCATTAGGTAATGGTGTTTCTTATTAGGAGAAAAAATGAAATATCATTGGTGGGAGTTACGCCACTATGAGGCATAATCAATTGCATCAAATATAAATTTATAAACATCTTTAAATATCTTAAGAAACTATTTCTCTTGATGAAATGATTGTTAATATTTAATTCAGCATTATCGAATAGGTTTATAGATAGTAATTAAAGCTGGATATATACAATAATTAATTTTCTAATTCAATAATTGTAGTATTGCTTATCAAGAAGTAACATTCCGGATGATCACCAAAAATGTTTAATTCAATAAATTAAATAAAAAAATATCTTATACGCAGAATCATAATTTCAGAAGATAAGATGAAATATTTTTGAAAATTGACAAGTCTCTTCTCTCTCTCTCTCTCTCTCTCTCTCTCTCTCTCTCTCTCGCTCTCTCTCTCTCTCGCTCTTATATATATATATATATATATATATATATATATATATATATGTGTGTGTGGTATGTGTATGTGTGTGTTGTGTATGTGTGTCTGTATGCGTGTGCGCATGTGACTATAATTACACAGTAAGACACATGTAGACACTCCTATGTACACACCTAGACCCATACTTCCACGCAGACACATACACTATATATATATATATATATATATATATATATATATATGCATAATTATTATCATCATTATCATTACCATTATTATTTTCATTATGATTATCATCAAGCCGTGCTGACAGCACGGATTTCCATGATTCTCTCTCACAACCCGTCCTTATTTTCATCGCTCATATCAAGTCCTACGCACGGCATCAAGTACTAGCACAGACCTGGTCAATGTGAATTTTTACGGAGTGTTCTACACTGATGTGACTATGTTTAGTTGTCCACAACAGAACGTCACCTATGAGTTCGTCATTACTTATACAGCAGAAGTTGAAAACTTATAGAAAACAAATAGTGTAAGCATTTACAGTTTCTACTTTGAAAAGTTTGGTTATTGGATAATTTCTTATAATCATGTAATTTAATTTGATACAAATTTCAAGAGCTTCATTTGATTAATTGTCTATGTATATTAAATCTCCTCAAAATTATGCATAATAAGCGACAGTGAAATATGTTTTAAAGATTATTTTAAAATTAAAATCTTCTTTAATAATACCAGTATGGGAATGATTTTATATATAGCTAGAATTATTTGCGGAATTTGGACTCCAAACAGCAAAATTGAATTCTTATTGTAACATATTCAATCAGCGTCTGCTATGTCACTGATGGTTGCTTGTCCGATGTGGAAGGAAAAGACAAAGACATAACTCATCTTTTATAAACCAATTTTTAGTAGTGGGGAAGCTCTAGAACTCATTTTACAGGCCACTTTCTTGCCACCCTCAAATTTGGAGAAATAAAAATCGACATAACTAAAAAAATCGACGGGATTGGAAGCTCACATTTTAGGGATTGACTAAGTTTGACTAAGTTTGACTAAGTTTATCATAATCCACACTTGGACAAAATTTCAGAAAAATTGAAGCGGGTGGGTGACATGGCCTGGAAGATTTGACATGGAATTATCCCTTTCCGTTATGACTTCGTTGCTTTATATCTGGGAAGCTGTGGAAGCTCAAATAGATGGATAACAGGCACAATGTACCGGCTCCGTACTTTTAGGAACAGGACACTTAAAGTATTTATTTTCTCTGTTCACGTGAATATGCGTCAATGGCGCCCAAAAAACCAAAGGGAAAAGAGGTAATATATATATATATATATATATATATATATATATATATATATATATATATGTGTGTGTGTGTGTGTGTGTGTGTGTGTGTGTGAAAAAAGAAAGAAAGGAAAGAAAGTATAGAATAGATAAAATAGGATATTTTAATCAATTTTACTTACACGTGACTCGATCAGGAGTTTATCCATGTGTACATTATTCAAACTATTATTATTTTTAAATAACCAAATGAAATCAAATAATAATAATAGAAAAAATGTACAAATGTTCCGCACACAAAGAAGATTCGACTTTCCTCAGAGTAAATGCTTATTTTTTTAATGAAATTCGTTGGAAAGCGGAGAATTTTTGAAATGTTCAATATATATATATATATATATATTATATATATAATATATATATATATATGTGCTTAATTGGAGTCGTACCTAATTTTGGAAAATTAATTAATTAATAATGAATTAGGCGGGAATACCTATTAAATGTATGGCTAAACAAATCGAGAAAAATCAATCTCTGTATGTACATTTCGGCCTATTAGGCCTCATCAGCAGAGCTATAGATCGGAAGACCGCCCTGTGCGTGATTTGCAACCGGACTGCCAAGCTGACAGGCCGATCCCATAACCCCTACACTAAACGGACTTCTTAGATTTTATGATTTGTTTAGAGTATGTTAATATTCCACTTCTAGTGACTTTTATTACACGACGATATGATAAGTTGTAAACACGGTTTGTTTTGAATGGCTTTTTGCCGATAATTTTTGGGAGAATAAGTGCTTAATTGGATTCGTACCTAATTTTGAAAATTAATTAATTAATAATGAATTAGGCGGGAATACCTATTAAATGTATGGCTAAACAAATCGAGAAAAATCAATCTCTGTATGTACATTTCGGCCAAAAATTCTCGGCAAAAAGCCATTCAAAACAAACCGTGTTTACAATATATATATATATATATATATATATATATATATATATATATCGCAGTTACTATTAAGTCCACCAAGCAAATAAGTATCCAATCTGATTTACTTCGGGATTTTTTCACTAAAACCGCTTAAAATTGCTCAATATAAAGAGCTAAATAGACGATTAGAATCGAATTGTTTAAATATATATATATATCTAGTTCAGAGTACACCCCATCCCATTTCCGTCTCTGGTAGGTGACACTGAGAAAGAGCATCCTAAATTATATATATATGCGATATCAACGATACTGTGCACTCAACTCTTTGATTATAAATATAACAATATATCTAAATATAACAATATATATATATATATATATATATATATATATATATATATATATATATATAATATATGCATGTGTGTGCGTGTGTGTGTGTGTCTGTATGTACATATATACTATCAGATGCACACCCACACTATCCACACACACCAAGACAGGGTTACAGGAACACAGCGAATCTATATGATCATTCGTGCAACCTACTTACACGCGCGCGCGCACGCACACATACACACACACACACATATATATATATATATATATATATATATGCGCGTGTGTATGGCTTTGTGTGTGTGTGTGTGTGTGTGTGTGTGTTTAATCTCAAGCGCATTTATGTTATGGAATAAAGCATGAAAGAAATAAAATTATATCAGAACATCAAACGATTTCGTGGGTAGAGCTGATACACAAAAGTGTAATGGATCAAAATTAAACTCTCTACTATTCGAGAAATAAATCTGTCAGAAGCCCTCCTGATTAATTTCCGTCATGTCTGCACATGTTGTTACACATGCAATCAATTGGATAATATATCTCTTAATTTTAGACATCCAGCTTTAACTCTATCTCTCTCTCTCTCTCTCGCTCGAGCACACACACACACACACACACACACACACACACACACACACACTCACTCGCACGCACTCTCTCTCTCTCTCTCTCTCTCTCTCTCTCTCTCTCTCTCTATATATATATATATATATATATATATATATATATATATATATATATTGGGTATTCGTGAGATATTTGGCATATTTTTATTTGGTGATTTTTCGCACACTACGCATCATTTAAAATCTTTTTCATTCATATACGCGATGACAGATAGAATGGATGATTGGAACGCACCTGAATCATGGAAGAGAATAACTTGTTTCATAATGAACTGCGCCGGCCATCAAAATCAGATTATGGTTGCTGCCCGATGCTCTCTGAATACTGTAAAAACAATCAGACATGAACTGTAAAAAGTGCAATGGAGACTACGAGGCGGTGGCTATAAGGGAACAACATAAAAGATGATCTGATTGCGTTCGTAAAGAAAAATTCCTCGAATATCTGCAGAAAATTTGTTGGAGGACCCTCAGATTCCTACGTGGAGTTGCTAAACACTGTAGTCAAACCCTGGATAACAAGAGTAGCGAATGCTAGGCCATATATATGAAAGCATAATCCCCCCCCCCTCTCTCTGGGAAAAGTAAAATATGTTTGTCAGCGAATTTGAACGATTACACCAGTCCCAATGTTTGGCCTCTGAACTCCCCAGATCTTAACCCCATGGATTATTATGTATGTGGCGCTGTTAATAGAAAAAAAACCCTGATTGACGCGTATGCACCGAATTCGTATTTCTTATGAGTTTCGTCACCACAGATAAATAATAAACCATTCCGTTATTATTATAATGATATAAAAGGAAGCAAAAAGACATGCTATACAGAAAAAATATAATGACAAATAAAGAAAAAGATTAGGGCGAAAGAGAGAGAGGGGAAGCGCACGGAAGCAATAAAATGTATCTGTTTCATTCGAACATAATAAAAAGAGGAAAAGTGAGTGAATGAGTGAGAGACAGAGGGGGATATAGATAGATAGATAGATAGATAGATAGAGAGAGAGAGAGAGAGAGAGAGAGAGGGGAGGGAGAGAGGGAGAGAGAGAGTTAAATCAAAATTATGATGCTTTTTACATATTGAACTATTTTGCAATAACTCTTAAGTAAACATATCAAACGTTGTAATAATCAAATTATAATTCTGTGGTATATGCACAAGTCTATATAACTCATGTCCCTTAATTGTAGGACTGTTATTATCGTACAACACCCGCTGGTTAAAAACGAGATCGTCCAAATCATTCAAAATGAAATGCAAAAATTTAAATCCTGATTATCTAGTGTCGCTTTAACACCGATTTCATATTTCACCCATTTTAAAATGAGTTGTTCCAAATAATCTAAAAAATGCAAACGAATAATAATAAAAATAAACAACTTAGAAGGAAGAATATATAAATAGCAAATTTTAATAAATCCAAAATATAGGAAAATAATTTTTATTAATCTATATATAGATATAGGTATGATATTTATTTTTCAACTTTTTGTATCCCGGTCGACGCCTGGTAGCTTTGCTAGTTAGATCATAAATTGGCACCAAAATAGTGTTCCTCAAAACGTTGAAAGGAAATGTAACGTTACGGCTTTCATTTGAAATGGAATGTTGACGTGTTTATAAACATAGGTATGTTATACTTATCTCTGGTTTTGTTCTACTTGGAGAAGCTCGAATCTGGCTGTTGGATCCGATGTTGAGCTGATGTTGGCATTCTTTGATAGTTTAAGTCTGGAACCTTGCCTTTTGCCATTTGTAGTTTTTGTAATAACACAAGGCGAACCTTTTTTTCTCATTAGATATATTTATTTTCCCCCTCATCCAGTCATCGATTCGTTCCAAAACTGATCCTATATTCTCATCTCTCACTCTTCCCCCCACACACACTTCGCCAGGCAACATGTCTCGACCAGTAAGAAAACGCCATATCGCGTTGTGCTGAATCACCCTAAAAACTTTCCATACTAATCTACACGTAACTTTTACATCACTGTCCCCCCATCTCTCTCTCTCTCTCTCTCTCTCTTTCTCTCTCTCTCTCTCTCTCTCTCTCTCTCTCTCTCTCTCTCTTATATCACAGAAATACCATTACTTAGAAGGTGTGGCGAGCACTTTTACTTGATTAGAACATCATCATCACCATGTCGCGCTGTCAGAACGGATTCCCATGGCTGTTTTTCGCCAACCGTCCCTATCAATAATCACCCCTGTCAGGCCTTTCTCGTTGCATCCAAAATCCGCAATGAGCTGATATATGTGGTTTATTATTGGTCGACCTATACTATTGTGTCCATGTGTAAGTGTCCAGTGGAGAAAGTCACTTATGAGTTCGTCCTTACTTCTTCAACTGTGTTCAGCATGTTTTTGTTCGTCTCACCTGGATAGTTTGTGTTATAGGAGGCAGGTGACCGTTCAACAGTTTTCTTGTGGGATGCTGCTTCCATTGCATCGGTGGTAAGATTCGGCCAGTAATTTACACAGCTTATTAATTCTGGAGCCCTCCATGTATGAAGCCTTGTGTAAGACTAAGCAAATACTTACATATAGCATAGATATATACCCATGTAAAACTCGCTCATAAAACAAATTTGGTGCGAAATTATCATGCTCTAATTTCACGCCAGTTTTGTGTTAAGCAAAGCTCTGAAAATGTTAATATCAAATATGGCTGTGAACAGGAACAAAGTTAAATATTTGAACGTCCTAAAGGGATATTCAAATCAAACATAGTCACATAGGCATTTATGTTCATTGTTCTACTAACCGTTTCGAACATTGAATTAGATGCATGTGAGAAGATAAAATCAGATGGACTGTAAGTAATCATGTGCATTAATAAATTTCTTTGCTTGAGTCGCTGCAGAAGAAAAGTAATTTGAAATTTTGTAAAGCACAGCACTAATAAAAAATATTTCCGCAAATAAAATAATGGTATGATCTACGTCGTCTAATAAAGACGTTCAGCTGTAATTTTATCATGCCTATTTGGCAGTAAACAAATAAACAGATGCCAATGTAACTGATTGGTGGCTTTTTATTCTTGTAAAATCTGCGGTAATCTGAATAATATAAATAGTAATCATATAATATAAATAATAATCTAAATAATCTGAATGTTGAATATTCTGATTCCGAATTCTGAATGAGAATCCAGAATGTTATTTATATATCAGAGTTTTTTTGAAGATTTTTTTTTGTGTTTCACGTCAAAATATAGAAAAAAAGATGGAAAACCTCAAATTCAAATTTTCATTTCGGTAGCAGCTGTTATTTTCCATATATATATATATATATATATATATATATATATATATATATATATATTGATAATGTAGTTAACTTGTGATGGAGATTCGGTTCTCTAAAACAGCTCTACATAAATATAGAGCACTTTTCAATATTTCTTTAGTTATTGCGACTCATTCGGGTTCTTTTGCTTTCCGAGGTAGTTAATGCTGCGACTAGCTCAGCATTTTTCTTTTTCCTTCTCATTTGAGTCATTTTCACCCTTTTAAAAAAGTATATATTATATATATATATATATATATATATATATATATGTATGTATGTGTGTGTGTGTGTGTGTGTGTGTGTGTGTGTGCATTATGGAAAAGGTGACTTACCGGTGAATATGGTCACAATGGTTAGTTGATGCAAAATTCAGAAAGGTAAAGCAGTGATATGACAAATAAAAAGTGCTCAATACGTTAGTAGAGCTAATTTTTTGTAATACATGTACAAGTGATAACCTACTCGAGTTTCACCATAAGGATCTTCAGGGTTAAATCCACTGGATTAATCAAGATATTGATTAATTGCAGTCGATTACACGTGTGTGCCTGTCGCGATAAGCGGTTCGTTATGACGTAATCCTCATAACGAACCGTTTATCGCGAAAGGGACACACGTGTAATCGACTGCAATTAATCGATATCTTGATTAATCCAGTGGATTTAACCCTGAAGATCCTTATGGTGAAACCCGAGTAGGTTACCACTTGTACCTGTATTACAATATATACACATACATATATATATATATATATATATATATTAATATTCTTGTGCAGCTACCGTCTAGTATATTCTTCAGTCGCTTCATTAGGATCCAGGTGATGCAGCCGTACAGTAGAACTGATACAACTATGGCCTGGCAGAATTGTCGCTTTAGCTTGTCAGTGAGATTGGACTTCCATATGACTGACAATCTGTTTATAGCAGATCATGCCTTTCCTATTTCTGTTGATGAGATATTACTGCCTAGGTATGTGAATTGTTTTACCGATTTTAGGGGTTTGCCATCGAGTGCGGAGATGTATTCTTCATTTTTAAAATACATGTACTCCGTTTTATCGGAGTGCGGGTGTAGGCCGATGTTCCGTGCTGCACAAGAATGTGCAGTCTTAAACAAGACGTGGAAATAACACCCCACGAGAAAACAGCTGTACAGCCACCTGTCCCATATCACACAAACCGTCCGTGTAAAACGAACGAGACACGTCAGACACTGATGGAGAAGCAAGGACGAACTCATAAGTGACGTTCTTCTGTGGAAGCCATCACAAAGGCACGCCAGAGTGGGCCGACCGGCAAATACTTATATTGACATGCTCTTCTCGGATACTGGAAGCAGCGCAGAGGAGCTATCAGGAGCAATGAATGATAGGGAAGGTTGGCGAGAGATTGCCATGGATATCCGTGCTGCCGGCGCGACATGATATATATATATATATATGAATTTTATGACTTTGTCGGATATTTTGTACATTTTTAAACATTCATTTTTTCACGTTTGTGGGATCATGTCTTAGGCCCTTCAGTAACTAATCCATGCCATGGATACATTTTTCCATATTGTTTTAACCTCTTTCAATCAGATTACAGGAAAAATTCAATCACCTTATTTACATGGAGGATCAAACGATCTTTGCTGAGAATGAAAAAGAACTGGAAACCATTGTACACACCATATGCTGATCCATATAGTGTAGGTCATTTATTTCTTCTTGTTCTTCTTCCGGACATAAGTAAAGTAAAATTAAGTCGACGGGGTGGCCTAATGTCGGTATCAGACAGACAGCAAGGGAGTCTATCCTCTTTTCACTAGCGCTAAACCAAGGAGATTGTTTTAGCGTCTAAGGTGGAGCGCCACACCTACCATCGGCTCCTTACTTCACCGTACTGATCCCTATGCTACACCTACGCTGTTGGCGATGGCCGGTATCGAACCAAGATTCCTAGGCAGGTGCTCTACCGATTGAGCTAAATTATCTGTACATTTAGAATCTTCCACATCATAGAGACGTGTTCGGACTAGGGAATGGTTACTTTCGGGCAGGGTCTGTCAGGATCAGGGTAGTTTAACCAATTCTCTTAGGTTTGCTTCTTGTAGACATTTAACCATTTCTTGGTTCAATCAATCGTAGATGGACGTGATATTTTTTTTTAAACCAGAATCCATATATAGCACCATGATCCGGTGTTTCCCAGTTTGGTACTTTCTTGGGTGTTGCTACAAGTGAGCCCTATGAGATTATATATTATTATTTATTCCTTTTGAGTTTTCACATCAGCATTAGCTGATGATCTTTCACTGGAGTCTGAGTGACAGCAAGTCTTCTCAGGTATCCAGGACTCTTCTGAGTATTCTGGCAGATTGCAGGAGTGCAGTGTTCTGAATGGTTTCAATCCTTCCTCTGATTTACAAACTTTCCAAACCCTTTTCCAATCCTTTTGGGACCGTTCCCAGTGCACCAATTACAATTGGTATAACTTTCACTTTCATATTCCATAACTTTTCCAGTTCTCTGGCAAGGTCCAGATATTTGTCCATTTTTTTCATTTGCCTTTAGCTTCACCCTATGATCTGCTGGAACTACAAAATCCGCCAGTTGACAAGTTATTTCTTTTTTGTTTATTAACAATAGGTCTGGTCTTCTTGCTGGGATAAGGTGGTCCGTTTTTATTTCAAAGTCCCAGAGAATTTTATGTGTTTTGTTCTCAAGAACAGATTCTGGTTTATGCGTATACCATTTTGTTGTATGGTCAAAATTAAATTTTTTTCATAATTCCCAGTGGATCACCTTCCCAACCCAGTCGGGTTTAGTTTTGTATTCCCGTTGTGCTAGTTTGCTACATTCGCAGAGTACATGGTTTACAGTCTCATCTCTATTACCGCAAAGTCTACATTTACTATTTGTTGGATCTTATCAATTTTCGCTTTGATATAGTTTGTCCTTATGGCGTTATTTTGTGCAGCAATTATTAGTTATTCAGTTTCTCTTTTGAGGTTTCCTTTTCTTAACCATGTCCAAGTCTTTTCATGTGCAACCTCTTCGATTTGTCGTTCGAAGTGTCCATATAATTGTTTTTCTTCCTATTTTTGCTTTTTAGTCTTTGTTGTTTTTCTGTTTGTCCATCTCTCACTTCTACTATTGTTGGCCGCCATAAGTAATCTGTCTTTGCTCTTTCTTGTGTAATTTTCAAGTTGTTGGATTGTGATTTCAATGCAGTCCTCTATGTTGGAAAGACCTCTTCCGCCTTCCTTTCTTGACACATATACTCTATCTCTATTGTCTCTAGGGTGGGGAGCCTTGTGCATGGTCATATTATTATTATTATTATTATTATTATTATTATTATTATTATTATTATTATTATTTATCTAGTTATTCAGCTTAAACTACACCACACTTTCCATCATGCCCCACACAACAGTATATTAAAGAATATCCACCATGTTGACTCGTAACGTATAAATCCTTTTAATAAACCGCAAGACACATTAGAAAACTTGAAATGCATCCTCATAGATAACAACTTTCTATCCTTACAAAAAGACAAACACACTGAAACTAACTTGATAGTCAACTTCCGCACACACAGAAGAGAGTAAAGAAGACATTTGAACATCAACTGCCAGTAAGAAGCGGACTTTCAACTGATAAATACATACATGGGTATACATATGTTATGATCAATACAGAGCTCAAATAGGTCATTTATATATATATATATATATATATATATATATATATATATATATATATATAACTTTCAAATAAAGGAAAACTTAACAAACTGTCATTCCGTATTAATTTATTTCGAACAGAAACTAAAAAAAAATAAAATAAAAATCCTAAGGATGCCAGCCTCACCAGCCGGATTTTACAAAAAAATGTTAAATATTTCTCTGTATTTAATATAATTTATTGGTTATTATACATTGAGCTCTATTTAGTGATTTATATAAATCCTTGTATGAATTATATGTTTGCACCTACATGAGCATACAGTATGGTTATACAGTGAGGTTTTGAAGATCCCAAATAGAATCATCCCTTACAACCAGTCATTTGGATACCTCACACACACACATATATATATATATATATATATATATATATATATATATATATATATATGTCTGTCATTTGGATACCTTACACACACACACACACACACATATATATATATATATATATATATATATATATATATATATAACACCTTCAATAAACCACCCCACTATCGCCAAAAAACAACCACCCAACCTACGAAACATCCTCGCAGTATCAAAAAAATATCTACACAACAACACGACAAAAGGCAACCTAAAATGCAATAAAACGAAATGCCAAATATGCACATACCTCAACATTGAACCCACTATCCAAATACCACACACCTACATAAAAATCCAACCCCCACAACTCACTTGCGGCAGTGCAAATATCACATTCTACATATACTGCACAAAATGCAAAAACAGTGGGTATGTGGGGGAAACATCTACTACTTCCCGACTACGCCTCAACAACCGCAAATCTACCATAAAACTCAAATCTCCACACAGTAAAATCCCACACCACTTTAATACCCATTCACACAATTTAGATAACCTGAAATGTATCTTGATCCAGCAAGTTTTTCCGTCCACTCAAGCTAGGAAACTAGCTGAATTAAGATGGATAATTAAATTAGCACGCACAGAAAAGGACTAAACACAGACAGCGGCACACTAAAAGCTTACACATATTTCCAAGATACCCCCATCTACTAACCCCATGACCTCTATCAGGTTACTACACATACAGTACAAACTCATTAATCATCAACTAACCAATCAACATCCGGCAACTCCTCATCAAAAAGAGCATCCAGCAGCCAGACAATCACTACTGTCCTCAGAGTCTTGAAGAAGGGAGATCATTACAATCCCGAAAATTCATCACTACTACTAAATAAAAGAAACTAATTCAAACAATCGAGTTTTCTGATATTTATTCCCAGATGAATGTATTATGACAACTACATCTTATTATAATGGAGATGTGTGTTTTCTGTCTGTAACCGAAACTATATTACTACTCAAGTAACAATTCCCTTTGTTATTTACGTCACATTCTCCAGGATTTTATTTTCATTTAAACCTCAATTATTAATAAAATTGTTTTTAGATTATTAATACTGTTGACCATATCTACATACTAACAATATGCAATTGTATTTATATATACAACAAAATTGCGGTTTGTAGTGTGAATGGGAAAGTTAATTTGCATATTGATATTAACAATTTGATTTTAATAAATATGTGCTTAGTATTATTGATTTCTAATTTTTTGGTTTTATCTTAATGAATATGAGCAAAAATCTCTTCAATAAATCTTAAAATAAATCCCTTAACAAGAAGAAATAACTAATATTATTCTTTACTTCCTATTTTAACTAAACAGTTAAATTAGGAAAATTTAACAATGAAAGACGGGAGTAAGGGAAAATGATGGAATAGTTTCAAAGTTGTTCTATTTTTCAATCATACCCCCTCTGTTCCAAATCTTTTTATCTACATTATTATTCAGTTTCATTAACCTTTCTAATTTAATATGATATTTTATTATATTAAAACTTAAATACTTGCACCCGGAGGGTGCATATATATGCTAGTTATTATAATATAGCACATTAATTCTTCACACTAATGCCCAAACCTGATTTGTGTACTTCGAAAAAACGGATACAGATACATAAATATATCTTATATATATATATATATATATATATATATATATATATATATATATATATATATATATATATATATATATATATGCCAGCTATGATTAAGTGTAGGGCAGAATGTGTTCTTTACGCTTGGTAAGACAAACAATCTAGTAGAATAAAAATCCTGAATTCAAATCCTGAAATTTACCTTGTGTTGCATCTTGCCAGATACATTTGAAATAGATTTAATAAATGTAATGGAACAAATATTATCCGACATCTGTAGTATTATTTGTGTGAAATACTTTATTCTAACTTTATATATATATATAATATATATATATATATATATATATATATATATATATATATTAAATTGTCGGCTAAAAAAAGCCATATCATAAACACACCGCGTGTGAATTTACTTCTCATATATATATATATATATATATATATATATATATATATATATATATATATATAGGTATCAGTAGCTCACTTGTGAGTTATTGGTGTACCAATATTTTAAAGAAGTATGTATAAAATGCATTTAGATTAATATGAAAATACCTGCCAACATATACGTAGACATACGAGCGTGTGCATGCGTGAGCAATTGTATGTACCTACTTATACAAGTGAACAAAGTTCCTGTGCCACCCCCAAACCGAATATATCAGACAGTATTTGAGAAAAAATATTTTTCTCCTGTTTGAAATATATATATATATATATATATAATATATATATATATATAATATATGTGTGTGTGTGTGTGTGTGTGTGTGTGTGTGTGTGTGTGTGTGTGTATTGACTCTAAAGTGTTTATTTTGAAAAATGAAAAAAAATATTTTGACAAGTAATTTTAGACACAGTACGCTATTTTGTACGTAGACTCATAGCGTTTAAGATTCCAATTACCGTAGACCCAATACTTGCAAATTAGTCACTTGTTAGACACATCTTCATTTTACCATTTCTTCAGAATTTCTGTTGAGAAATCTCAATGTTTTTTCGTTTTTTTTTCTGTTTCTTTAGATGTTTTAGTAAACGCGGGAGTCCTTTTCAACCGTTTCGCAAAAAATCTATCACGAACGTATGCAATGACTGCATAGCACGAACACAATACAATTATTTGTGAATGCTGACTGCCTTTACCATGAGCAATCATCTTGCTGTTTCAAATGTTTTGTACCAATGGTAGATAGATTGTCTAGTCGGTAGTAATTTCTCCTAATGTGTTTTGACATGCCATTGCACTACAGGAGCAAAATTGGTCCTACTTAATTCAAGAAGACAAAACATCTTCACAGCTGCGATAGTTTTAAGCACTTGGTGTTACAATGAAATATCCGAAACTACCATAACCCACACAAAGAAACTTATAAAGAAAACTATGTACCGTGTAAAAATATTAAATTAATTCCAATCGGACACATAGCTTAGTGGATAAATGAGTTAGGTTGACAGTGAAAGTTAGCTGTAGACTGCAGGTTCAATCCTGGACAGGGGCAGCAGAAACATAGAATAATAATTAACATAGCTTAACACCTGTACCCCAGCTATGGTTAGCGGAATGAGAACAGAATACCCCCGTGGACTGAATAAAAGGTTAGATTCAAAGTTCCGTGATGGCTTCCGATTACAATAAGAAGGTTTCGGATTACGACAAGCAGGTTCCCGAGTTCGAATAGAAGGTTCCCGAGTCCGAAAAGAGGGTTCCCAACTCCGAGAAAGTTCCCGAGTCCGACAAGAAATACCTGAAGAAGATCGGAGGGCACATCGGCCGAAAAGTTGTACGGATAACAATGAAGATGAGGACAATAGTCCGAATAATTCAAATAATACTAATTAAATTAAGGTTTTGAAACTATTTATTTTGTAGGCACACATACACACAAACACACACATACAAACACACTTGTATATATATGTATTAAGTAGTATAAATATATATACCCTTTGAGAAAGGTATGAATCCATATTCATAGCTGGCTTCAGATATGGGAAAAATAATAGACCAGACTGAGATCTTTAACCTTGGCTAGGTAACTAGTCTAGGAGAAGGAAATTCTGATTTGAAAATCCTGAAGTCAGTCGTTGATTGTGTACCAATTCTTTCTTATCGACTGTGCCAATATGTAGGGATGGTCCAACACAAGCCTTCACCGCAATAAACAGACCACTGTATAGATTGTTCATTGGATGAACCCTCATGCGTTGAAATCGTCGAGAGAGTCCATTTCATTTATATATATATATATATATATATATATTATATATATATATATATATATATATATATATGTGTGTGTGTGTGTGTTATATATTAAAGTTGTATATATATAGGCAAAGAAGTATATATACATATATAAATTAGAATATATATATATATATATATATATATATATATATATATATATATAATATATTATATTACCTTTTCAGCTGCGAAAATTAACATTAATAGGATTAGTTGTCTTAAATTACCAGAATTCTCAGAAGTAATTGAATATTAGAATATACTCCCAAATTCCAAAAAGTTTAAACTATTACTCAATAGTTTAAAAAATGTAATATAAAAAGTGAGAAAATGTATCTCCTTTCACATACGTCACCAAACTGCGACACTCTACCTCTATATAGAATACGAATTCAACTCTCATCTGAAGCTACTTGCTTCCGCCTCAGCTTCCTCAATTTGTAGAGTATAACCACCATTCGGGCACCCAAAATAATGTAATGGTTAGAAGATTATTCTAAATTAAGTTTATTCTCGCTATGTACAACATATTTCTTGTTTTGGTTAGTAAGTGTAATTATTCTTCTGTTGTGATAAAGAGCAACAAATCTTGGAAATAAACAAGCTATAATTTTTTTATGCCCAATATATGTTTCTTCCTGCTGCACAATGTCATGTGAATGGGGTTTCGCGCCCAGTCAGTGGGGCTTAAAACACGCTGACAGTATAACCTGCAGAGGGATAAGACTCCTCCCTAAAAGAATGACCTGGTTATGAGACTAAATTGTATCTGATGGTGAGGCTTTGGTTCTCGAGATCTAATGAATTTGGAGTATCCCTTCATTGCCATTAATCCCAAATTCAAATAGATTTGTTTAATTATTTAATTACATAGGGATGCTTGATACCATATGACTGTAAATTATTTACATAACGAATAGTTACTTCAAACTATAATTTTTCTAAGAATTATTATTAATTAAAAATTATATTTTTTTAACCATATAATTGTCTATAAACAAATGAATATTAATAAACAGAAATAATTACCTCAAACCATGCATTTATCAATATTAGA
Source organism: Doryteuthis pealeii (assembly GCA_023376005.1). NCBI lineage: Eukaryota > Metazoa > Mollusca > Cephalopoda > Myopsida > Loliginidae > Doryteuthis > Doryteuthis pealeii. Next base: position 67,769,286 of record CM042139.1, read on the forward strand.
TAGGAATACTTGAAATCATATAACTGTGTACACATTATCAGAAGGAGATAGAATACTTGATATCATATAATTGCAATTTCTTTAAGAATATTTACTTGAAGCTATAATTCTATACTAAGAATTATAATTAGTTACTTGAAACAATACAACTAAGTGCAAACGAATGATAATTATTAAATAGAAATAATCATTTGAAACTATATACTTATTATTATTAGACAGGAATACTTCATACATACAACTCTTTGAAGCGCCTACTTAAAAAATGTAAATTTGACTGAACAATAAACTCGGTTCCCTAACGTTTAGGAATAAATCTAGAGAAGTTGACATGCCTTTAAAATCAATTAATCATCAAATTAATCAAACAATCTTCAATATTATTCAGGTTGACTGACATTTCAATATGAATTCCATTTTATGTCTAATATTATTTTTGAGTGTTTTTTTTTTTCTGATGAGATGCAAAATCTTGTTGAAAAAGCGAACGCCAATTTATTTATTCTCTTATTTTTTAAGGGCCGGTTTAGCTCAGTCGGCTAGGAATAACAAGGTTCCTGGTTCGATACCGGTTCTCGCCAACTAAGAGTATGAGTAACAGTATGAGGATTTGTGCGGTAAAGTGATGAGCTGATGGTATGTGTTGCGCTCCAGTTCAGATGCAGAAATAATCTCCTTTGTCTAGCGCTAATGAAAAGGGTATAGACTCCCTCGCAGTCTGGCTGATACCGACATTGGGCCGCCCAGACGACTTTACTTTTTAATATCAATATTGCTTACTGAGGTTTTGGCTCATGAACAGAAGAAAATCCATTGAATAATAGCTAATGTGTCAAATGTCTATCTACCTTAAAAAGCATTAGAAGTCTCAGGTGGAACGAACGAAGGAGAGAGAGAGAGAGAGAGAGAGAGAGAGAGAGAGAGAGAGAGAGAGAGAGAGAGAGAGAGAGAGAGAGAGAGAGAGAGAGAGAGAGATTACCTACCCCAAATACAAAGTGAGTATTTTACATGGCCTCTTTTGCTAGGCAGAATCATGATCATTTATCGCTTCTATTGGAAAACCATGTTGAGCGCTGTTCATATCAATCAAGTTGGATATATATTAGAGTTTTTTTATGTAAGTATTTCAGTTTTGCATGGACAATAACTACTTTTGCAATATATGCACAAAACCGAAATTCTTAATAAACCAGAACTCAACCAAAAAAAAAAAAAAAATACATATATTTATGAGTTTTATATTGAGGCTCTATCACTAAGCTAACAGCCACTGGTTTACGAAGAACCATAGAAATGAAGCAACTTATAATATTTGTATCTTAAGTATCACAAACTGAAAGCTTATCTACCCATCATGCATAAATAGACACAAACACACACACATACACACACATACACACACACACACACACACACAATATACACACAAATATATATATAGTTCGATACCGGTCCCCGCCAACTCAGCGTATGAGTAGCACAGGGATCTGTGCGGTAAAGTGAGGAGCTGATGGTAGGTGTGACGCTCCACCTCAGATGCTAAAAAAACAATCTCCTTGGTCTAGCGCTATTGAAAAGGGGATAGACTCCCTCGCTGATTGGCTGATACCGACTTTAGACCGCCCCGTCGACTTTACTTTACTTATAATATATATATATATATATATATATATATATAGTTCTTTTTACTTCTTCTTTTAGTTAGATATATAGGCCATATCATTTTCATCAAACACACAGACACAAACACACAGACAGACAGACAGACAGACAGACACCACACACACACACACACACACAACACACACACACACATACATATATATATATATATATATATATATATGCCGTAATTATATGTGTATTTTCCAGATTTCTCAGCCCAAAAGTTTGGGGTGCGTATCATATACAGGAACTATTTGATTAACTTTTTTGGTCAAATGCCGCACCATGTTCGAGACAATATTCAATATGAATTTCATTTTAAGTTTGAAGTCAGAATGTTTCTTCACCTATACTGGTTACCTAAGCAAGGTTAAATATCCCTGTCTGAAAGCAGTTTATATCTACATTCAAATCTAATGTATTTTGCGCAATTACAGAGAAATATCCACAAAAATATGTGTTTGTTTGTATTTTTTGACCTCATATGAGATTATTTTCGCCAAAGGCTTATTGTATTTTTGAGTGCACGAGTCCGGTTATTTGCACTAAATACTGCGAACATTTTGCGTTTTAAGGTATCATGTACTCTATATAAATTCTTATTTTTGGTCAGTACGAACCGATAGAATGTTGGACAAATCCTAGGTTAGATATCCTCATGCTAATCATCATCATCATCATCATCAGCAGCAGCAGCAGCAGCAGCAGCAGCATATATATATATATATTCTTTGTTGGGGTACCAATTTTCGTGGTACAAGGTGATTCTACGCTGGTCATATTCTCTACCAGTAGTTTGTTGTAGAGTTCAGTTCCGTATGAGAGCTCAATGCTTAATTCTTATAAACAGAGCAAATTTATTTGTGAATGAAAAGTTTTTAAATACCAGGGGTATCGTGCTTATTTACACCATTTTGGACCATTTACACTCGTGGATATCTGAGACCCACCGAGCTTCGTCAGACCACGTTTTTTATATTAATCAGAATGGCAAATCGCCAAATTCAGTTTACATTTATACATTTCTCCCCGCCCCCAGGGGCGATATTGTGTATTTTTTATTTCAAGCGTCTTTTTGATTGGCGGAATTTTTTTTCTTTATGTCTTTCCGACTTCTTCCTTTAGTAGTAGCGGTGCCTATGCTTGTCTGTTATTGTCTAGTTTTAATTTTAATCAAAATTCCTAATCTATAAACCCACTGAGTTGTAATCAGAACCTAGTTAGATTGTGATGCCCCTCCTTCTGTGTGGGGTCATTTTTTAATCTTAATTTAGATCTAGTTCGTGTTTACAACTTCCCCTCTTATTTCTACTCTCCCAGATATCTCCTAAGTTTCGCCTATTAGTAGCTTTTATATTTATTTATTCATCTATTTTATTTTGTTTTATTTTTTTAATGTATATGTGTACATTTTTCTTGTAAATATCTGCATGTATATACAATGCATTTAAAAAATATATGCATACTTGCGTTAGCGATAATTACCATTCACCCTTTAAGCCAGGATGTATCAGAATTTCCCCTATTACCACCTTCCTAAATTGTTTCAAAACTGTAATTGACTTACATTTTATCTTAGTATGTCTTAGGGTTGAATGGTTATTGTGTTGGGCTCCCACATTTACCTAAACTTATCTCGTTTCCAATATTTTTGGTGCCTATTTTTATTCATTTATTATTAAATTTTTTCATTTTATTGATTTCTTCCTTTCTTCCACATATATCCACCTCTCTTCTATTTGTCAGTGGGTTTATTTTGAGTATAATTCACAGGTGTTCGAAAGTATATGCATCTATATTTATTTTTATTTTTTTATTTTTTTATTTTACTACACGTAATATCCTTATCTACATTATACAGGTTCTTAATGACTTTATGTGTCTATTTTTATTTTTTCGCTATTCTGTGGGATTTCATTTTCATTTCATATGAAAGAGCATAAGCTTAATTCTACTTACTTTTGGGTAATCGTTTTATTCCTTTTTTCCTTTCCCTATCGAGATGGATCATGGGAGGTGGCTTTTTTTATAAATATAAATAAATAATACATACACAGGTATGTTTATATTATTATCATTATATTTTGAAATTGTTTCTGTGTCTGCATTTCGTTACAATCTCTTATCGTGGTCTGACGAAGCTCGCCGGACCTCAGATACCCACGAGTGGAAATGATCCATAAACACGATACTCCTGGTATTTAAGGCTTTTTTTATTCACAAATATATATATATATATATATTATATATATATTATATCAACACCACCGCACGGGTAGGATGTGACATAAGGTCAAATTATTAGGCAGAGTTAAAACAAACTTGAAGTCAGAATGTTTCTACACCTATACTGGTTTCCTTAGCAAGGTTACATATCTCAGGCTGCCCTACTATTTACGCATGGCTGGAGGGCGAATATTTGGAATCATAGTAATGGTATTAGAGCCTCGTCCAATCAATCTGTATAATTTCCTATATATTTTAGCTTGTTCTAATGCTATCACTCTGTTTCTTTCACGATAACATTTTACTCATTTCTTTCTTTCTTTCTTTCTTTCTTTCTTGTTTACATCATCTCTTTGTCTCTGGCTGTCTGTCTGTCTGTCTGTATGTCTCTTCATTTCTCTCCGTTGTTACGTATCTACCATATCCCAGAGTCAATAGCTGGGATTTGTTTTTCATCAATAAATATCTAATTACAGGTAAAAGCCTGTTACTTATCTTCTGAATTTTAACACATGTATATACAAGATGCGTCAAAAAAGTATCGATATTTTTTGCACTTTTTGAAACGCCTTGTATTCTGAAAAAATAAAGTTCCATTCATTCTTCATTTCTATCTTGGTCTGAATAGCCTAGGTATCAAGACAGTCACTTTAGCAAAAAAATAAATAAATAAAAATAAAATAAACACACACACACACACACACACACACACACACACACACACACACACACACACACACTTATAACAAATCCTACTACCACTTCCCTCTCTTACATCCACAACAAATGATTAAGACAAATATTCGAAGCCAGCACCATAAGCAACACACCAAATGTTAACTGTAGATCCGACTTCCTTAATATTTCCTCACACCTAGGAAAAGTCATCATAAACAGCTATAGACAAAAAAGACAGCAAGACGATACTTAGCATTAAAAAATAATAATACAAATATTAAACATATACACACACTAACATTTATAACAAATGCTACTACCATTTATCATTTTTACATGACTTACCAAATCCAGCGCATAT
>CM042139.1:67779215-67796715 GCA_023376005.1 Doryteuthis pealeii
AAGAAAAGGGATTCGCTGACAAAAGTTCAAATCCTGTTGGAGGGTGTTTGCATTTCATATAGCGCTAATAGTCGTATCTATCCTACTATTCCCTCTCCGGCTATGGGTAAATAGTACGGCGAAGTGTGATCTTTATCCATGGCTAAGCAGTCAGTCTAAGAGAAGGAAAAGTTGGCATTCAAACATTTTAAACCCCGCTTAAGCAAATTAACTAAATGTCACATTCTGCTCGCGACTAAGGGGTTGATAAATACATAAATTCAGGTAGGAACTGGAGCTGCCTGGGCTCGAGTGAAGAGGATCAAGTTGTGTTATATGTACCAGCTAACCCAAGATCATACAAACCAACTGTCTTTTTTTAGGGCAAACTCCAAGTACATGTGAACAACTGGAAAATACGTCCCTTGATTTCTAACGAGTTACATTTTTTGTAGGTAACCCTGCAGAGAAAACAAGTAGCATAGCATTATTAATGGCAGGAATCCAGGATAAATCTAATCCCATAGCAGAGATGATGCACAATAAAGTTAGACATGGAATGTAAAGTGTAAAAAACAGATTAGTCAAACATTTCAAAAAACAAATATGACAATACACACAACAGGCAACAGTTTTAATACATATTATTTATTCACACTTTCTTCGGTAAATAATTTATCAGTATTTGGCGGGATTCAAAGCGATTTTTAAAAAATTACGAATTGACACAATTTCAACAAATCAAAAATGAACAACTGATATTTTTGAACGACATATTAATGAACAATAAACGTGTTTTCTGGTCAACGAATGCAACTTGAAATTTCGCTGCCAGGAATATTCTCTTGTCATGATTTAATGTATTCAAGACAAGCACTTTTTACTGTACATATTCATTTAATCAAATTAAGTTTTAATATTTTTTCTTCAGTATATGAGTATTCAAATACTGTATACCATGTTTCCTTTCTATCGTTGTGAATTTATGAATATTTCTAAACGTATTTTAAGCAACATAAACTAGCTACAAACATCTCGAAGAAAGTTGGTGTAATCAAAGACGAGATGAAGAGATGACGCCCACAAAAGGTTGTTCATATCAGGAAAGAAATTGTCGGACACGTGGTCAAATAAAAACACCACTCACTTTATTGTAATAAATAATCCTCCTAGATTGGTCTTCAAAAACAAGAAGACGTGAAATGATATTTTATGGTCGATCAAGTAAACATATATTATTTAAGAAATCGTTGCTCACCTATACTTAGGGTATGGTTTAGGCCCAAAATTACTTTGGTGATTTCTCGCTCTCCTGGTATATAACTTAAGTTTTTAAAAATCCCCAAGACAACTGTTTGACCATCTATCAAAACTAAACCGAGAGTTATCCTGTGTGACCTTTTGTTGTCGGACACACAGCTAGGCACCAGGGTCACTTGTGGTGGGAGGCGGCCACTACATTACAGTATATTATGTTTATATGGGAACAATATTTAATCATCATCATCCTCATCATTCTCATCGTGTCACGCTGACAACTCGAATTTCCACGACTCTCTGTCTCTGTCTCTCTGTCCAGCGATCACCACCTAGTGGAGTAATGACATTGAAAAGGTACTCCACACTCCCCAGTGATCCAGAAATAAAACCTCACCACTTGATGCAGTTCAACATTATACACAGAACACCAAGACCCTCAGCCACAGCTTCTACAACATATATGATAAAAAGGTTTGTGGGTTTGCCATAACTGCAATGCGATCGGGACAATCACATTGGTGCAAGTGTTTGACGTGCCCAGCAGTTTGATCGGAATGTGTCTCTTTGACCGTTCGTTTAGCTCAGGTAAGCGTCGAAGTTGAGTGTTGCATGTTATGCACTGCTAAATCACCAGGATTCCGTCGTTAAGAATCACCGCTCCCCTACCACGACCAACAGGTAGCCCCATTTGTGGTAGGGGTCTTATCTCTCAGCGGAGGTACACTCGGTGTATTCTAAAGCCCCAATGGACAAGACTCGATAGGAAGTAAGTGGCTGCATTTAATATGTTAATATTTTGAAAGCAAAAAGGTGAAATCTTCAGATTTAAATAGATAATTTACGATTTTTATTGTACACGCCAACGAAACGTAAACAGTTCGTTAGATAAAACGTTGCTTCACTTCAGCTATGAAACTTTTCAATATATGTTAAGTTACATCCACTGAGAAAATCATTTCGCATTGCCTTAAACGGTTTTCGTGCGATGAAGTAGAACACTTATTAAATTTAATGAAAATTCGTGCTATTAGCTTGAGAGCTATGAGATAAAGTGTATCTGTCAGATATTGAGAGCTCCTACGTATCAATGAAGAGGCGTAAAACAGAACGTAAGCCATTAAAGTTATGCACGATAGATTTACATTATGTACGTAGGAACTTTTAATGTACGTTTAAATTATTCGCGTTCCAGTTGCCTCACTTGACGATGCTTTTGGGAACTTTAGTTCGTTTTGTAATGGTTCGTCTGCTATCACACATGGGTCTTTAAGACAGTTTACGCCCTTAGGTATTGTCGACTTATTCAAGTTAAAAGTTCAATAACGGTAACCCAATCCGAACTTTTTAAAACTGGCTTCAAATTTTTAGTGATTTTCCCCTTATCGACCGTTATTTTAAACTACTATAGGATACTTATTTATAAGTTTCTGTCTATCCATTAATTAATACCCCTACTAATTCTGGTATGTCATTTTGAAAAAAAAGAAGTTCTAGAATGTGGACGATGGTTAGTCGGTTGGTTTTTACGGCATGTCAACACTTGTTAGTTTTTTTATGCCGAATAAATTGTTTTATTCATTTTTGATGGTTACTAAAAAAAATCTCAAATCATTATTTTTCAAACACATTTTAGTTAACTCATTTTCTTCTATTTAACACATAGATCGGGTCTGGACAATCACACTGCTAGGGCTTGACGTTACCGCCCGTCTAGCCTAAGTGTAAAATAGAAGCTGCATGTCATGGACTGCTCAGATACCAGAATTCCTTCCTTAAGCATATCGGTTTGCCGTCCACGACTAATAGGTATCTCCATTGGGGGGGGGGAGATTTTATTTCTCTGCAGAAGTGCAGTCGGTGTATTCTTCTGTCCCAGCCGACAGGACAAGAGGCGAGATTAAGAATTAAGCAACATAGCTGCTGATAGCAATCCCGAAAGATGACTTTGTATTCAGTTAGTTAAAATGTCGAGGTGACAGACATATGTGTCTGAGGATCAAAAAGCAATATTTGGCCTATGTGGATTATGTTTTATTTTTTCGTTATTATCAAATAAGTGGATATATTTCCGTCTGGCCATCTATTTATATACTGTGTTTAATTGTGATTTGTTTTTGATTGACTAAGGGAAGGATATAAAGAAAATGACTCCGGTTGTAGAGTAGTGGCATGGGGTCTGTGAGGTGATGGGCTTGCTTGTCACACACGAGCAGAGTAGTGCTGTAATAAAGAGCTCAGCCCCCACTAATTCCCGAAATAATCGCCCCTTTTCAAGAATGTATTTAAGAATCCTTTTGTTTTACGCTTTAAAATTCAGTTAAATGTTTTCTTTTCATATCTGAAATGATTTCTGTGTGAGATAAGGTAAACATTTTCAATATTATCTACTTTTTCTAAGTTTTATAATTAGTTCATCGAGTATTACTGAAAGTGCAAATGTTGAAACTTTATTTGAGCTTTATTTAATGTTTCGCTGTTAAATATATCTAGTACATTATTTCCGCTCGCTCTCTCTCTCTCTCTCTCTCTCTATATATATATATATATATATATATATATATATATATATATATATATATATATATGCGTGTGTGTGCGTGCGTGCGTGTGTTAGAAAGAGAGGCAGACAGATAGGTAAGGCAGACATGTAAAGTCGTCGGGGCGGCCTAAAGTCGGTATCAGCCAGTCAGCGAGGGAGTCTATCCCCTTTTCAATAGCTCTAGACCAAGGAGATTGTTTTTGCATCTGAGGTGGAGTGCCATACCTACCATCAGCTCCTTACTTTACCGCACAGATCCCTGTGCTACTCATACGCTGAGTTGGCGAGGACCGGTATAGATCTAGGAACCTTGTGGTTTCTAGCCGAACGCTCTACCGACTGAGCTAACCCCGCAACAGTTTATATCTTACCTAGATTCATGTTTTGCGTATGAAATAAATAAATTTTGCATTTAAAGATATCTCAATCTTTTTTCATCACCCAATCGGCACAATTCTATTAATGAACCACAAGTTAAATCGTCACTAATTTCTTTCTTTATTTTTCTATTTGCTAAATTCTTTATTTCATTACTTTCATTCTACAATTTTATCTTACCTTCAATAAAAAAAAAACAAGAAAACAATGCCTTTTCTCTAACTCCTTTTTACACCACGCTGTCGATGGAACTTTGCTTACCCTGACTGTATCAGCTACAGAGTTGTAAGATTCTACTAACTCCTGGCTCTGACACTAAACAGCATCTAAGGGAGAGTGTCCAGTTGTAGAGCTCTGGATATGTGAAAATAACTATAAGGTTTGCAACCATAAGTCATATAGATCTGTTTAAAAATCCTTCGTATTCGATAGGAATAATTGATGATGTATAACTGTAAGTTATTTGTATACATTTTTTTTTATTTGAGTTACTTGATGTTATAAATGTTAACAAAAGGGGAACACTATTAGTTACTTGAAACCAAATAACCGTGTGCAAAAATTGCAATCATCAAATATAAATGATTACTTGAAACAACGTAATCGTTAGTATTAGATAGGAATACATGATATGCGCGAAAATTTAGTAAGAAGTAATTACACAAAGAATTAAAAAAATAAATGTACAATTAACACAATTCCCTAATCTGTAGGTACAAAATAACCATAGACGGGATGATATGCCGTTAAAATCAATGAATCAGTCCATTTGCCATTTTAGTTAACGTCTTTGTTTATCCGGAACTATTTCGATATCTTTTATTCTTATTTCTTCAATATTTGTCATTGTATTGTTTCCCCAAACTTCTCTATTTTCCTCTCAGCATCATTTGAATGTATGCCTACATTCCTTCCTTCCTATCTACCATCCTTCTTTCCAATTACCTGTACCCATGCATGTTTTCCTTATAGCCATTTTATATTTAGCACAAACCCCAATCTTTATTTCCATTTTTATCTCTTTATCATATCTAATTTCTGCATCAGTGCAAATCACTTTTCTACTGTCAGTGCATTAGGACAAAGTTTTTTTCCCCTTTATTTATCATCTCCACCTAATCTACTTTCCCTCTTTTCCCCATCGGCTTTATCCCAATCATTGCAAACTTTTGGTATTCTTGTTCCAAGCAAAATACTTTGAAAGCTCGTTCGTTACCTACCATCAAAATAAATATAGTTTCAAACAGCATTATAAGCAAGTTACCGAATTTGATAGCGTTCACATACACATTTCAAAACATTGCAGATTTACTTCGATCCGTGACTATTTGAGAATAAAATATTTTCTATTTAGAATTTAGTAAAAGGGGCCGGTTTAATTCAGTCGGTAGATCATATACCTGGGAATTACAAGTTCTATATTCAATAACAGTCCTTGCGAACTCAGCGCATGTGTAGCACAGCGTGGATAATTTGATCTGTGCACTAAAGCGGATAGCTGAGGGTAGATGACGCGCTCCAACTCGGCAAAAACAATCCCCTCAGTCTAGTGGTAGCGTAAATAGCTATACTCCCTCGCTATCTGATTGATACCGACCAATATGATACTAAACCGAGATGAATGTTAATTAGTTTCTGCAATTTGTAAAAGAAAATGATACTTAGAGATGGCGGATATTATAATAATAACGGTATTACTTGGTTTGTTTCAATTAATTTGCACAAGGAGGTCATAGTAACGATATGGTTTTCATTACTTATAGAAATAAAACCAAACTTAGAAGTAGCACCCTACACGCTACATACCTCCAATTGTAGCAAGATGGGTATACTATCCTGACTTTTGGAGCGAGAACTACTATATTAGAAAAGGGGGAAGAAGAAATAAGAGATGATAAAGTTTAAAAAAATAGTGATGAGCCAAAACAGGATGAACGATGGTTTGACCGTAGCGTGAACCCGAATGGAGAATTGAGCGTCAACCGGAAGTTTCGGGTGTTGACCGGAACCGGATGTCACGTGGTGACGTGGAACAACGAAGAAAGGTATCGGTCTCTTTTTGCTTTCGGACGTCGTAGGGTACGGGCCTGACCTTATGGGATCACAGTAATCTAGAAGTATAGTTCTCTCTCTCTCTTTCTATATGCCTTTCCTCCTCTCCGATACAGCACACGAGACGAGCACGAAATAAAGGCTAGCAGTTGTGACTACATATTTCTCGTGTTGTAATTTTTATCAACACCATTTTAGCACTGTGAATTTGGAGGTACGTGGACGAGACCCGCTATACAATATATACCGCCGCCGCCACGTTACAGTTATCCTTTTAGTGCCCGGAAAAAAGGGACAACGGTACACAATCTCACAAATCATCCAATTAAAGTGAGCAAGATATCCTGTGCACTACTGAAGAAAACAAGGAAAGAATTACAAAAAAACGTTCTCCTATGGACTGTTACACGGGGAAACACCAGTGTTGTCTGATCAGCAAATTTACATTCATCAGCTCTGTGCGGACACTGGATATTGTCTTGTAACTTAACATAAGTGATAGCCTATAATGACAAATGTATTCACGCCTTGATGATGATGATGATGATGATGATGATGGATGATGATGATGATGATTTCATTATTTTTTCAATTTACTTGATCTTTTTACCGAAATTCTCACTGCAAATATTTATGAAGGGTATATTTCAAAACAATCATAAAATACCATAGATTTTTCAGGTCTTATAAAGACACACTAGTGAGGTTGGTCTGGTTGGCTGGTTGTTACGGCATGTCAACCCTTGAGTTATTTTCTGTCGAAACGGTTTTGTTTTATTCATTTTTGTTGGGTATTCATTGTTAGTTTTTAAAAACTCATTTTTGATCCATTTAACCATTGATGACCCCGGGTCAGAGTGGACCTAGGAGTAGTAAAGAACAATGTGTAGACCACAGAGATCCAGAATTGGAACTTTCCCACTAGATGCAGTTTAACGTCATACTCAAGACACTAAGTCCCTCAGCCACCACCTCCAAGCACACATATGATAAAGGTTAGGGCTTGCCATAAGAGCAACAGAGTTAGGACAAACATATAGTTATTTACTAAGCTTAGATTAGATGTGACACAAGGTCAGAAGTATGCGTCACCCACTGAGAATCGAACTCACTAACAATGGTCTGCAAATCTAACTCGCTAACCATTACACTAACGAGGGGCCCTATATAGGTGCTACGGCATGATGTGACCAACCGATTGATCGGAGGGAACCTCTCCAACCGTATGTCTAGCCTAAAAAATGGCGTACTAAAAAGTGGAGTACTATACTTTATGGACTGCTCAGCAACCAGCATTCCGTACTTAAGCATCACGGGTTGCCACCCACGGCAAAAGATAGTAATATTGGAGTGGTTTTACCCCTCTGCAGAGGTACAGTCGGCGTATTCTATCGCCCCAGCCGACAGTGCTACAAAGTAGTGAGTGAATAAATCCTAAATTTCATTAAAATAAGCTTCTTTGAATTGCTTCTGAAATATGTTTCTGCGCAAAATTTTGATTCTGTTCATATCTAATTAATTTAATCTTAATCCGATTTGGATATTGCAAAAATATGTTGGCTTTTCTGAGTTAAAACTTTTTTTTCTATCGATGCAGATCACGGTCAACAGCTTAAACATCATAAAGATGTTTTTATTTCATAGACTTTCTATCACATCCTTTTGCTCTATCTCACACACACACATGCACACGTGCACACACACAGGTGCGTACACACACATACACACACACACACACACACACACACACACACATACTTATAGACACAGAAACAAACATGCATACATGCACAAACGCACATACACACATAAACACACACAAACATTCATACACATACACACACATACACACACACAAACACGCACATGCATACTAAATATACACTCATAAACACATACACACTGCCACACACACATTTCCACACACATACATACATACCCACTCACACACATACACATACAAAGCCACACATATACACACTCACAAACACACATATACATACACATTCACCCACACTCACACACACACAAACTCAAACACAACCACGTACACACAAATACATTCAAACACACATGCATCCATACACATACATACATACACACTCAAACACACACACACGCGCCCATTCTATACCACTAAACACACACATACGCACACACACTCTTTCGCACACACAGAGACTGACAGACATACACATACATACACAGATTTGTAATTATAAGGTTTGAAAACAATATTTTGAGCCATGATGTATTTTTCATAGTTAGGTTTTTTTGCTAAAACTGTCGCCTCTTTACAACCCGATACCGTTGTCAACACGGGATCTTACAGAGTTCTAGTTTATTTCACTTAGTATTGAACTGGTAGGTATCAACCTGTTCGCCGCGCGTGTGATGTGATACAAGGTTACAAGTATGTTGCATTCAGCGAAGATCGAACTCTCTATTCAGTAGTATATGGATCTTTGAGACTAGCTTGCTATATATTAAACCACACTGAAGATTTCTTTAATTTAATTGAAGAAAGATATTCACTTGGAGATAATATACACAAAGAGGATATTTTTTTCTATTAAACTGTATAAATAAAGAACTGTACAATATCTTTATTCCTTATCTATTACCGAAATTATATTTGTTGCATTTCTCATGAAAATATTAAATAATTTAGAATTTTAGAATATAGATATTGCACAAATCTCTAAACTGATCAATGATAGTATACAAGACTTTCCCACGCTTTTATAACAGAACAAGTGGATCAATCACCATGTGTATCATATCAAAAACCTGGAAATGTTGAATACTTCCACATAGAATGTGAAATTTACGCTCATATAAGGAAATGATTTTTTAACGAAAATAACACGTGATATATGTTTGAAAATGTTATCATAAAAGGTATGTCAAAAATATTGATATTTCTTTACTTTTTGAGACACCTTGTATTCTGATACAAATAACGTTCCATTCTTTATATTTTCAGAATACAAGGTGTGTCAAAAAGTACCAAGTTTAAAGCTGTATTTACCAAGATAGAAATAAAGAATGAATGGAATGTTATTTTTTTTAATACAATGTGTCAAAAAGTACAAAAAATCTTTGTAATTTTTTGACACACCTTGTAAGTGCCATTTTGTCCTTCTTAAGGGAAGTATAAATATATCGGAAATTATTAATAAGATATGAGATACGTCCACATAACAATCTACAAAAACACACGTGTTAAGCAAAGTTGAAACTATGTACGAAAGCACATCTGTGAAGCAAAACTGATTACCAACTGTTATCTTGCACTCTATCAATTTGTTTAAAAACTAAATATTTGCCTACAAATTATTCACTGACAAATCATATATAGTGAAAACAATCTAATATAATTTTAAACAACAGAAACAAACTATATTTTAGTTACAGATCTTTTAGACCTCAGCCTACTTCTATACCAACTGGGCGTAGACTTCTACTGGTCACGTAATTTAATACAATAGTAGCTCAGACGGTAGAGCGTCCGCCAAGTTACCACAAGATTCCTAGTTCAATAACGGCCCTCGCCAAATCAGCGTATGAGTAGCACAGGGATATGTGCGATAAAGTGAGGAACTAATGCGCTAGTGCTAATGAAAAGAGGATAGAATTCCTCGTTGTATGGCTTATACCTGCTACAATTTATGGAAGTCATAAATTGTTAGGAGACCCTATAGCTGAGAATAAGTGCCGTTAACTTTGAGATCAAGGGAGCCAGTGGAAATTTACCAGTGACTGTTGGTAACCTTCTGATCCCTTGAGAACGCGCCATGATATACACGTGATAGTTTTTAGTTAGAGCTTTAGAATTCAGATTCGACCCGGGTTTTGGAAGGGAAAGACCTGATAGTCTTTCTTTATCGGGTCATCTCTTCCGCGTAGGTAATAAGCAATATGGGCTAAAAAAACATGATCAAGAAAAAACCCAAGTCTTGTTTTAATTACAATGACCAGAATCAGCACAGAAGAAACCAGCCCTTCGTCAGAAGAATTAAAGAGAACAGAGAAGAACTCAACTAGACAGGAACATGGCAACTAGAAGAGTAATGAAGTTAAAAAGGAGCAAGTAAAATCATCCTCTCTCTCTTTAACTTAATCTCTCTCTCTCTCTCTATCATCCAATTACTCACTCTCTCAATTATATACCCGATGTTCGATGTTTGATATGGGTATATAACATACAAACATTAGGCCACCCCGACGGCTTTACTTTTACTTACAGAAAACATTGTAAATAAGGTGGGAAAAATGGAACTTCAACTTTTGTTGCCGTTCTGTTTATCTCATTTTTCTTCCAAACTTTTGTCTTGGACAATTCATCCATTCACCGGAAATTAAGTCTTGTCACTGGACTCTCGTTAGATTTAGGCAAAATCATGGGACGTCCACGCGTCTTATTTATTTTAGCGTCCTGCTCCCTGGACAAAGGCAATTCTTCAGATAGACGGTGAAATACGAGGGTTATGGATGAGGAAAATGGATGTCGTTTTCTCATTGCTTTTCCACGTCGCTTCCAGCGGTACTTTAGTTAGAAAAGCGGACATTAGTCTAATTAGTAGCCTTGTTTTCTTGATGTAGGCAAACAAATGAAACCAAACATTGATTTCTAGGTAAACATGCTGATTTTCTTATTGGCACGCTCCAAAGTGTCAAATAGAAGAATCTTAGAAGAACAACAATGAGAACTAAAACAAGAAGAAGAAGAAGAAGAAGAAGAAGAAGAAGAATTTTTTTCTTCCTCTTCGATTCTTCGTCGATTCTTCTTCTTCTTCTTCTTCTTCTTCTTCTTCTTCTTCTACGATTCTCCTTATTCTTTTTTTTCTTCTTCGATTTTAGATTCTTCGATTCTTCTTCGATTCTTCTTCAATTCTTCTTCGATTCTTCTTCGATTCTCTTTATTCCAAGAAGAAGAAGAAGAAGAAGAAGAAGAAGAAGAAGAAGAAGAAGAAAAGTTTTCAGGATACATACCAGCCCTTGCCAACTCAGTCCATGAGTAGCACTGCTTGGATCTATGCGGTGAAGTGGATGTTAGGTGTGGCGTTCGACTTCAGACGCAAAAACAATCTACCTGGTCTTGCGCAAGCGAAAAGAGGATAGACTCCTTTGCTGTCCGGCCGACACCGACAATAAGCAACTCCAGCGACGTTACTTTTCTTTCCTTACATTTCTAACATCCTCACTTCTCTTTCGTATTCCATAATATGCGAATATGGAAGAGAACTTCTTGATTGATCCAGAGGAGAAGGTATTTAACCCTCACGTTCAACACACGTAGCATGTGATATAAGGTCGCAAGTATGGGGCATCCAGCGCGTAGCAAACTCGCTATTCAGTAGTAAGGGATTTGCGAGACTAGCTTGCTAACCTTTTGCCCACAATAAGATGCCCTCTTGATCCTCAAGAGTATGTTGTTCTCGTTCATTAATGGTAACGAGAATCAAATAAGAAAGTTTAATTTTGAATTTCAGCAATATTACCAACAGCATGGAAGCACCAGTCTGTAACGTTAATGTTTGCAAGAAATGGATACAGCGATCCGGGTTCAAATCCTGAACGATGTTGTTTGCATTTCACATTGCGCTAATACATTTGGAAAAGGTGTGCATCCAACTATACTCCTTTCAGCTATAAGGAAATAGTAGGAAAGACTGAGGTCTATACAACGTGGTAAGTCAACCGGTCTTGGAGAAGGAAAATAATGAATTAAAAAACTGTATATAATATATATAAAACACACACACACACACACACACACACACACATATATATATATATATATATATATATATATAGTGTGAACAAAAATTATTATTAAGACAATCAGGAATATTTCTTGTTTGTTGTTTAATCTCAACTAGTTTCGACCTTCGGTCATCTTCAGGAGAAAATTTATTATTTGAAGAAATTGTTGATACATTATTAGAAAGGGAGCATTATAGAAGAGTTAAAAATGTTCAAGTGTTATAGTGGGTTTGACATGCTGTTAAAATCCGGGTAGGCGAGTTTGTTTGATAGTAGCATGTTCTCTATGAGGTAGTTTGTTTTTTGGATGCTCTTATATATGTGAGGGAGGGGCTCATGGGCGTTGTGTGTATGACTGTATGTGTATACATGTATATGACTGTATGTGTATACATGTATATGTATGTGTGTGTTTACATATACTGTGTGGGTGTGTGTGTATGTGTGTGTATACATGTATATGTATGTGTGTGTTTACATATACTGTGTGGGTGTGGGCGCGTGTCTGTATCACAGTACTGTGTGTGTGACTTCTAGATTTTTAATTGGGTCAGGAGTGGCTTGTTTGATGTTTGATGTGTGGTGGTCAGTGCTTGTTTATTTTGGTGACCTCGGCCACCCTCGTAGGTGTAGACAGTTTTATTATTCAGTTAAAGAGGACTTGTTTTATGATTAACACCGTATGGATGAAAGGTTTTTAATGTTTGTATCCATCTGTATTCGTGCTTCTCTATTACCGTTTTGGTGTCAGTGTTTGTTAGAATTCTTTCAATGAGCGTAAACTTGGCGTCTCTATTAAAATCGTGATCTTCCAGTCGGAAGTGTTGTTCTATTGGAATGAGCTTATCATAGTCTGTATTTTTTATTCTGTGTCTGTAGTTGTTAAGTCTAAAGTAAAATTCCCATTCAGATTTCCCAACGTATTGTCTTTGGCATTTAGTACAATCTAGAAGATAAATCACGTTTTTGCTTTTGCAGTTTGATTCATGGTAGATTTTAAAAGTTTGTTTTGTTGTGGAGCTTGTAAATGTGTCTGTTGTTTTTATTTGTTTGCAGCATAGGTTATTTTTTGTACTACAGGGCCGGCAGAATTTTGTGGAGTTTATTATAGGTCTCGTGTTGACTACTTTATTGTTTAGTATGTTGTTGCCTCCTATCATTTCTCTGAGGTTATGAGGTCGCCGTTAGGTCACTATACCGGGTTCTTGAAAAATGTCTCTTAGTTCAGGGTTTATTTTCAGGATGTTCCAGTGTTTTTTTATTATTTGATTAAGTGGTGGGAGGGTGTTATTAAATGCTGTTATTAGGGGGATGCGATGTGTCTTCTTTTTGTGTTTTGATTTTAGGGTTTCTTGTCTAGGGATGGAGGTAGCTTTGGCTACCTGGCTATCTATTAAAGTGTGGGAGTATCCACGTGCTGAGAACTGTTGTCTTAGTTTATTTATTTGTTGTCTTAGCTCATTGTCGTCGGTGCAGATTCTTCTCAGTCTTATAGCTAGTGAGTAGGGGAGGCTGTCTTTGAGGTGTTTTGGGTGAGATGATTTGTAGTGGAGGTAGTTGTGAGTATGCGTTGGTTTAGTGTGTAATGTGGTTTGTAGTTGTCTGTTTTCATCTATATATATTAGAGTATCTAGAAATGCTATTGCTTGTTTATCTTTTTCATGGTCAAATTTAATGGAGTCGTGTGTCATGTTTAGGTCGTTTATAAAGTTATTGAATTTGTCCTCTCCGCCCGTGTATATCATGAATATATATATATATATATATATATATATATATATATATATTATGGACTCTCTCTTCGATTTTCGACGCATGACGGTTCATACACACAATGAACACCCACACAGTAATTTGTTTATAGTGGTGAAGGCTTGTGTTGGACCATCCACACTTTTTGGCACAGTCGATAGGAAAGAATTGGTGCATCAAGGGTTGCCACAAACCCAATCAACGACTGACTTCAGGAATTTTGAATTCAGAGTTATCCCTCTCCTAGACTGGTTACCAACCCAAGGCTGAAGGGCCCAGTCTGCCCTACTATTTAACCCATAGCTGGAGGGAGAATATATGATTCATACCTTTCCCAAGAGTATTAGCGCTATGTGAAATGCCAACTAGTCTAGTGGTTAGAGTCGTGGAAAATGAACTCGTCGATTCGTTCAATTCCTAGACGAAGCTGTTGGCATATATATATATATATATATATATATATATATATATATATATATATATATATATATATATATATATATAGTGACAGCAACTCAGCAAAATGTATGTGTTGAAAGTATGCTCAATTCTATAATTTTAATGTTTCACGTAAAAATAAGCTAATAATACTAGTAATGCTTCTTAAAATAATTAAATATTTCTGTAATTTCGAGAAAAAATAAATTGTGTCAAGTTTCTATAATAAATACAAAATGGAATCTATCATCATAAATCTTAATTTCAATGTCAGCGCGTTGGCGAGTTCGTTCGTAAAAGCAATTCAACGCGTACGGTTTATAACTAGATTGTCGATTACTGCTGGTCAGTAACTAATTCATGTTACGCTCTGTCAGTTTTCGATTAAGTCGGTGGCAGCAGGCATAGGAAATAGAATGGGTTTTCTTCGTAACAACAAGATGGTGAGGAGAATATTCTAAAAATGTTAGATGAGGAAGTTCTTACAGCTTTGTATTCTAAAAATGCTAGAAGAGGGAATTATTTCAGCTTCGTTTTCTAAAAATGCTAGAAGAGGGAATTCTTTCAGCTTCGTTTTCTAAAAGTGCTAGAAGAGGAAATTCTTACAGCTCCGTTTTCTAAAGACGCTAGAAGAGGGACTTCTTACAGCTTCGTTTTCTAAAGATGCTAGAAGAAGGAATTCTTACAGCTTCGTATGGATGTTGTTTTTAAAACAACCGTTAAATTGCATCTACTGGTGAATTTCCAATTCTGCATCTCTGGTTAGTGTAAAGTACCCCTTCATCTCCATTACTCCCAGGTACACCCTGACTAGGAGTGGCAGTACCTATTAAGCTCCCATCTATGGTTTGAATAGAATAAAATGAGTTAATAAAAATGTTGTTTTTTAAATTGAGTTTTTAAAAAAAATATTTTCAATACCCATGAAGAATAAATAGTACAAAACATCTTCGGTATAAAATAACTCAATAAGGGATGACGTGCCGTAAACTCAAAAAAGAAAGGTTAAAACGACCGTGCCTTTGTGGATATATACAGTTCATTCATTCGTATGCCACCTGAAGTAAAATTGGCAATTCAAAGTTTGTCTAATGTTGACGTTATTGCTTAATAATCTAGCATATATCTACCAAACAGTTATGTGTTCTGGAGAGTGTTGAGTGCCCCATCACTGCTATTATTCCCAGATCCACTCTGACCCAGAGTGGCAGTACTTGTTAGAGGCCCATCTATGGGTGAAATAGATTAAAAATAAGTTTCTAAAAATGTATTTAAAAATTGAGTTTAAACAAAAATTCAATACCCACCAAGAATGAATAAAACAAAACATTTTCGGCATAAAATACCTCAAGGGTTGACATGTAAAATCCAACAACGAACAAACCAAACAATTATTTCCTAAGCTTAACTTAATTAAGGCACAAAGCCTTAGGTAAACAACATTCAATGATAATCGAACGTTAACTCAATGGTCTGCTAATCTATCTTGCTAACACTGGCTACCGCATGAGCTTCGGTCTGTGCGTGTCTCCCCACATAAATATGACAATGTGTGATGTCGGAAATTTACTACTTAACTTGGTTTAAGAGCTTCCGACTAGATCTTAAATTAAATTAATCGCGTTATCCAGGCAGCACCTTCCCGCTTATCTAAATGAGACAGTATCGGTTCTTGAGGCGTCCCAAAATGAAAATTCTGAAAGGATCAAGCACATTTTGCATTGGCCACTGCATGATCTTTGGTTTGTGCGTGTCTTTGTATCAATCCGGTTTTGGGCGGTCATGAATCATGTTTTACCTTGGTGAGGACATCGGAAGCGCTGATATTTAAAAACATATTTATTTTCCAAAGTATTTGTTCAGATGTGTTCAGATAAAAAAAAAGCAGTGCAGTATTTTGGTGTTGCATTTATCTGTGTGTCACCGGCATAGACATCATAGCACATAATATAATCCTCCATAATATATATGATTGAAGAGAGGTTTTTATACTTTTTCCTCTCATGATTATGTTCTCTTAATGAAACTTTAATAACTAAAAGATAATTTTGATATTTGATGTTTTAGACACGCTCTGCAATATTTGCATTTATGCAGCTTCTCTAACTTTATATAATCTTATCGCCAAGCCATACCAACGGTATAGATCTCCATGATTCTTCCTCTCAATCAATCCCTATCGGTCTTCGCTACTGAAAGGTCCTCTACCCAGCATCCATTTTCCGAGAAGAGCTGATTAAGGTAGTTTTTTTGTTGGCCTTTCCACAGTGGTGTGTCCATGTGCAGTTACCCATAGGATAACATCCCTTATGAGCTAGTACTTGCTTCTCCAGTACTGTCCAGAATGTCATATATATATATATATATATATATATATATATATATATATATATATATATATATAAATAAAGAACATTCATAGTGACAACAATATATATATATAAACTAATAAACATCTATTCATTCTCATATATATATATATATTATAGCTCTATCACTGAAATTGAGCACTCCTATAATACTACCTCAAATTCTTGACCAACCACTAACTTTTATGTGGGATAGTAATAACCAATATTGTAATATATATATATATATATATATATATATATATATATATATATATATATATATATATAACGGTTCTTCCTATATGGGTAATTATGAAGGAGGGATGGGTATCTAACCTTGGTTAGACAACCAATCTGGAGAAGGAAAACTCTGAATTGAAACCTGTTAAGCTCCGCTTAAGAAATTGACCTTGTGTCACATCCTGCACGTAAGAAGGGATTAGGTATATTGTTTATTTACAGACTGGATCTCTCTGATGATTGTAAAATATATAAACAAATGTGTGTATTTAATAGTTTAAACACCGCCCCGTAACAGCAGCTGTCTAATAGCATAAGTTAACGAATCGGACTGAGGAAAAGTCAGACGGGTTTCGTTCCTGGTCAGATGTAATTGTTGTGTCTAGCCACACTGAAGATACGTGAAACGCCGAAACACGGTGTCTGTGGATCACACACACACACACACACACACACACACACACATATATATATATATATATATATATATATATATATTGAGACAGACAGACAGAGACAGATACCGAGAAAGAGTCTCTCTTTCAGAAATCTTTACCGCATCTCCATATATATTATCAAAATTAGCATCATATATATATATATATATTATTTCATTCATTGAGATTCTTTTACACCGCATTAGCTGCTGGTAGTTCACTGGAGGCTGAGTTCGGCAAGTCTCCTCATGTGCCCTGGACTCATCTTATTATTCTAGTCGATCTTGATAATACTGTTGCTTGTA
>CM042139.1:67801715-67816715 GCA_023376005.1 Doryteuthis pealeii
CAAGACAATGTACATATGAGTTACATATCATAACATTTGGATTACTAATACAAAACATTTGTTTATGGTGGTGAATGCTTGTTTGTCAACCAGCCTTGATTTTTGGATCAGTTGATAATAATAAAATGCTGCGTTAATATCGCACAGATTCACATGATCATCATTCCTCAGGTTTTGAATTCATATTCTTTCCTTCCTCCAGAGTTGATGCCCTACCAAAACTAGATAACCCAACCTGCCCTACAATTTGACTCATAGCTGTGATAGAGTCGATGAATTTCTTCCTTCCCAACGTAAACAACTTTATCCAGTTATGATAGGTGGGCCATAGTCCAGTGGTTAAGAACTCTGACTGATGAAAAATCGATCGGGTGTCGATCCCGGTCGGATTTAGCCTGCTAAGTCTAGAAACAGTGATGAGACAGATACGTTAAAAAACTGCGTATGTAGATGACTAAATATATGCTCCAGCCTCTGGTTAGTTCTGTGGGAGGAAATTTAGCTGAAGGCCGCAAATTACGCTTAAATGGTAAAACTCTTCTATAAAACGGATGTGAGCCCTCAGGTGGTCGTGACATACTTATGTATATATTTATCAGTTAAATTATATCGCTTTCTCGTAGGTGACTGTTAGCCTAGAGTTTAAGAGCTCTGACGGAAGAAAAATCGGTGGGATATCCATCCTGGTCAGAGGTAGCCACACTGAGTAGACGTTATACGTCAAAACACGTCCGTGGATGACTATATATATATATATATATATATATATATATATATATATGGGGAGAGATATTGTGTTAATCAGACAAAATATTTTAATCTAATGTTTTTAGGAGAATAAAACAATATTTCAATGTATTGAATTCAAACTTTAACTATTGCTAAATTTATTGCTTTTACGCTTATAAGTTCTATAAACATTCACATGCGCACACACAGACACACACACACACACTCACACACACACATAACATTATAACCTAGGAAAGTTTTAGAGAATACATAACCTGTTTTAACTCACTTGATAATGGTGCAGAGGTGAACTGAAAGTACTCGGAAGGTAAATGATAAATCTTTCGGATGTCTTATAATTTTTTTCAAGAAATATACTAGAAGAACTGTAGGGAAAAAATCAAAACAACATGGGTTTTGTCATTGTATATATATATATATATATATATATATATATATATATATATATATATATATATATATATATACAGGGTGTTTGGGATGAATTTGACATACTTATATTTGGTTATTTCTCTCCGTATGTTGGAGGTATTAACACACAGTACGCATCATTTTAAAGCTTGGACCCTTCTTCGTTCATATACGTGATGACAAATGGAATGGATGACTGGAACCCACCAGAATCATGGAAGAGAATAACTTGTATCATGAGGATATGCCCCGGTCTTCAAAATAAGGAGATTATGGTTGCTACCCAATGCTCACTGAACATTGTAAAAACAATCAGGCATGAACTGGAGAATTGCAATGGAGACTACGAGTTTGTGGCTAAAAGAAAGCAACATAACAGACGATCTGAATGCGGTTTTACATAAAAAAAAGTGTTGGAGGCCCCTCAGATGCATACGGGGAGGTGTTAAACACTGTAGCCATGGATAACAAGGGTAGCCAATGGTAGGCCATATGTATAGAAGCAGGATTCTGCCCCCTGCAACACCTCTGGAAAAAGTCAAAAATGGTTGTCGGCGAATTTGTACGACTACACTTGTCCCAATGTTTGGCCTCAGAACACCCCAGATCTTAACCACATGGATTATTATGTATGTGGTGCTGTTGCAAAAGACACCATGCCAGTACTACAAAAGCCCAGTAAATCGATAGAATTAAAAGAGTTGTTGATACCGTTCCCAGGGAAACTGTAACATCAGCATGCTTCAGGTTCCGGAGCAGGATTGAGGCTGTGATCGACGCTAATGGCGGTTATTTTGAGTGAAACTTGTTGGGAGTAGTGTAATTTCTGTGCCTGTTGAATGTCCATTAAATCTTGTAGTAACCAGGCACTTTTTCTTTTTCCCTATGAAACTATAAAATTTCTCCCGAACACACACTCTCTCTCTCTCTCTCTCTCTCTCTCTCTCTCTCTATATATATATATATAATATATATATATATATATATGTGTGTGTGTGTGTGTGTGTGTGTGTGTGTGTGTGTGTGTGTATGTTTGTGCGTGCGTGCGTGTATGTGTGTTGGTTTATTTATGTATATATCATATTTCCCCGTGGAAATAAAAGTGTAATTTGATTTCAAGATTGTAAACTATCAATACCATTCTGAGATGAATCAATGTCGTTTTCTGTTTCTATTTTAAAAATTTCTTTAGCTAACGACACCGTATCTATGTAACAAAAAAAAAAAGTGTAAATTTACAAGAGAAAAGTATTTGGCAAAATCTAGTCTCGATTTTGGGTAGTAATTAAGTTACAAACCAAATATACACTTATATTTAAAAAAAATTTCGATAAGATTTCTAACGTTTTACGTGAATACTTCGATTTACACCGTAGCTTGAAAAACTATCCTGACAAACAATAATTTAAAAAATCTATAGAAAAAATAGATAAATAAAGAAAACCGCTTACTTTAAATACAAAATAAGTGAGTAGAAATAAATTGAAAACAAGGATTAAAAGAAATTATTAATTTTCGATTTTATTTTCTTAAACACCTTAATGCATATATTTCAAGCAGACAGGCACACACACACACACACACACACACACACACACACACACACACACACACACACACACACACACGCACACGCACACACATATATATATATATATAAATTATATCATATATATATTATATACATACATATATATATATATATATATATATATTTGTATTGAGCATGTAGTGTCCTATATTTATAAGTAATTAGTGCTCAATATCGCGGATAGAGAATTTATATATATGTTCGTGTAGCGTGGACATGAAGTTAACGGCACTTGCTTACTGACGCTACCCCAAATTATATATATACATAGATATACATATAGGTGTATATTTATGTATATATACATCTATATTTACATATATACATGTATACATACGGTACTGATGATTATTTTCAGAAAGTACGGTTGTGCTGGAATTTTTCTCCCTTTTTAAATACTTTTCCCCAGATATCAGTTTGAAAAAGTTGTTTTATTTTGAAAAATTGAATTATCCGGGGTTTTTCACACCGGTAGAGTTTAGAATTAAATATATATATATATATATATATATATATATATATATATATATATATATATATATATCGGATGTTTTTTATGTTTGTCCCCCTCGGTATAGTTTTCCTTACATCCGTATATTGTAACGCTGCATAGATTTCATTTTAATGTATATTAGCTGAAACATATTTCATACGTGTATAAATTCCATATGATTATTCAATCATCTTTTCCATGTACACGTTCCACTGTGCTTAGTCTATGCGCCGTCGAGAAAAGACAGATCAAGAGATAATAACATTAGTGTCAGTATTATGAAATCATCTAATAACTTGTTGTGTTGTTGAAGAATATTTATCATAATTGCATTTTCTTTATCAAATTATATAAATATTTTCTGAACGACATATTTTTTTTTTCTTTTTTAAACGTAAGAAAATAATTTTAAAGCTAAAGGAAATAATGTAAATTGTTCATGAATAAATGTATAAATAACTGGCTAAAATTTTAGATCTGGAAAATCTCTTTTTTTTATTTTTGTTTGTTTAATGGGAGATATGAATATTTTAGCATTTCATAATTCATTTAATTATTCATCCGATGAAAAACAGCTTTAATATAAGATTAAATAAGCATAAATAATCAGCAACAGAAAAATAAAAAGTAAAATTTAACAGTTTAATATAAAATAAGTACTGTCATCTGCAGCATCAAGGTTAGCTGACAGCACGGATTCTCTAGAATATCCCCCTCTCTTTTACCTTCTCTTTATTTTTCTTTATCTCTCTCTTTTCTTTCTTTCTCTTTCTCTTTCTTTCTCTCTTTCTACTGACAACCGTCTTCATCAGTGATCGCCCCCGAAAGTCTTCTGTGCAAAACTATGATTCCACATAGAGCTTATCCATGTAGATGCGTGCTAATATACAGGTATCCCCAGGAGAACTCCACTTATCAGTTCGTCCTTGCTTCTCTAGCAATACCCAGCATGCATTATTCGTTTTACTCGGATGGTTTGTGTGATCAGGATCAAGTAGCCCTACATCTGCTTTCTTGTGGGGTGCTATTTCCTCGGTTTGTTTATGACAGCACGCGGCATTCTCGTTCAACTCCTATCTAGCTTATTCTCTAGGAGCTTCGTTAGGGTTCAAGTGGTGCAGCCGCATAATAGAACTGATTCAACTCTGGCTAGGAAGAATTGTTGATTTAACTTATCAGTGAGATCAGATTGATAACACTGGGGAACAATTTTGGACATAATTTCTGTTGAGTTTGGTTTTTCATTTTATTTAGTCTAATATTGGCATGCTGATTTCAGAACTGTAATCAGTTTTTCTTCTATCGCGTCAATTTTTATATCTACAGCTGACTCCCAAAATAAGCACACTTGTATCGTTTGTCTGTATGTAATAGAACTGGTCAACTGATTGCGTTGATTGTTTTATTGAAAATGAAGGAGAATTATTCAGATCTGGCGACTAGGTTGATTCCCAGTCAAAGAACAAACATCGATGCATTTGTGAAGCTAGTCTATTTTGCATATTTTGAATTAAAACGTGTCAATTAAGACACGACTTCGGTCCCTTACAAAATGTGAAAGCAGTTGTTGAGAATTTACGGATGCGGATCAAGGGAACATGTGATAATTTGGCATTTGGTATACTTATGATTTGGTGAGAGCCAAAAATATCATTGCACAGACTGTTACTTTTGTTAAATGAAAAATTCACCATATAACAAGAAAAACAAATGTGAAATTGAGTATCCTAGTCTACAATCAGCTATACGACCAGTGCGTCATTCAGCTGAAATCACAGTGTGGGTCAGTAGAGCTTGAGATAAGCATTGGGTTGAAAGGAATTGGCCTCCAAGATCTGACCTCAAACCTGTTGATCCAACATTATACATGAGCCATTTTGACATGAAATTATGTTCGCACCTTGCACAGGAAATTAGGTCTCTTGAAGGAAATCATTAAAGCATTGCCAATTGAAAACAAGTGTTTCAAGTACCACATTTTGGCATTTCCTGGCCTTTTAATTGAGAAAATCAAGACTGATGTGTTTGATGGTCTACAGATCCTGGAAGTTATCAAATATGAACATTTCATCGGAATAATGTCAGAATTTAAAAAGAATGCTTGGTTCTTGAAAAGTTCTTTACCTTGTCAAGAAATTTATTAGAAATGCATGAGCAATGAATTACACTGAAATTGGATAGCCACAAAATACTTTATTGCAACATGAGCCTTAAGTTCAATTTTCTGCATAGCCATCTTGCTAACCTCCTCAAAAACATTGATGTGGTCTGCTATAAGTAAGCTGAATGATTCCACCAAGATTTGAAATTCATGGAGGAATTATATAAAAGTACATGGGATGTGAATATGATCGCTGACTATGGAACATAAAGGGAACTTGTACACATATTGAACACTATAGAGAAAAATTATGTGTAAATATTTACCTTAACTACTTGCACACAATTTGACTTACTGTCACAATATCCTTTGTATGAACGAGATGAATTTGTACAAAAATTAGTCAGACAATTTTAATACATCCTATAAAATAAACTCAAATTTGTCACATGCAGTAATATAATATTTACTGAGACCAAACGAGGGTATCTTTTTACTTAAAAATGTAAAAAAGAAAAGATGTAATAGAGAAAAAAATGGGGAATGTTTTGATTCAGAGTCCAAAAATTTGTCAAAAACAAGTGTCAGATCTAGCTCAACAAAATCTGTGTTGTCCAGTGTAATGTTTTATTGTATCCCATTATATATACATTTTTAAAACCTTCCATAAAATAAGCAAAACTCTGATATATGTTGTATTTTTACGGTTTTGGAGAAAAATCGAGGGTATCCCGTAACTAAAAAGAGTTGACGTTATATAGAAAAACTTTTGTCATTTTCGGATTCAGTGGTAAAAAATAATCATGAATAAGTATCAGATACAATTCAACAAAAATTGTTCCCCAGTGTAATCTGTCTTAATAGTGATTTAGATCAAAACTCGCACCGTTATATTTCTGAAGTATGTAGCAACCAGTAATATCGATTGCTTACGTAACACCTATATACACCATTAAAACAACTAAACAAATCAACTAGCGAGTGTAAAACTCGGCAGGTGAGGTGATTGATATTTGCTAATTTTCTCTATCTGTAATTTGAGATCGTTCACTCTAAAATTTACTTGAATCTTGTCGATGATGGCTGATCGTCTAATTCGAGAGAGAGAGAGAGAGAGAGAGAGAGAGAGAGAGAGAGAGAGAGAGAGAGAGAGAGAGAGAGTGTGTGTGTGTTATGTGTGTGTGTGTGTGTGTGTGTGTAAATTATAATTTTTACGTATATTACGTACTTTCACGATTCTATGACTTCATTGGCAAACATCACATTCATATATTTCTAAAATTTTCATCTGTGTGTTTTAACACAAAAAAAGACATCAATTGCTTTCTAATTTAGTGTCAGTGTCAACCTCCCACCACCAGTGAACCTGGTAGCCGACTGTGTTACCGACAGCAAGGGGTCAGTCATGGGAATTCTCATTGTGAGTGTATGTAACTGCTCCAAATAAGATTTTCTTATTTGGAAAGCAGTCTGAGGAAGCCGATTGTGATATCGGTGGAAATGAATTTGTACCTGTTATTTTGACTGATATTTAAGCCTTTTTCTGCGTTAGATATAATGCTCTGTATATAATTATATATTTATTACATGACCCTATTTACCTTATGGCAAACCTCCAAATTTTATCATCTATGTGCTAGAAGGTGGTGGCTGAGGGCCTTATTGTCCTAGGTATGACTTTAAACATCATCTGATGAAGTTTCAATTCTAGAGCTTTGGGGAGTGTAGAGTACCCCTTCATCAGCCAGGTCCATGTTATCGTTGTGGTGCAAGTGAAATTAGACTAGTAATGATTTTAGCTCCATCTAACAAAGTCTTACCATGTTTTTTCAGATAGGATAATTTGCATTCGTGCTTTGGACCGGACCACATTGAGCGTTTGCTGTTGAAACCTTTTTAAGAGTAGTTAATCTGTCATTGTTATACAGATACATTTATATGCATATTTCATGTTACGTCGGAATGATGCTGTTTCGGATAGAATTTTCAACCAATAGTAGTATTGATTTTTTAATTCAATTTTATACATTTTCTTATAATTTATAATATATTGGCTATTGGTCTAAATGTTTGTTTAATGTAACGATGTATTTGTTAGAGGTACTTGTAGTGTTAAATCTTAACGATCGCACACACACACACACACACACACACACACACATATATATATATATATATATATATTTGGGTGTGTATATCTGTCTATCTATCTAACTATCTGCCTGTCTGTCTGTCTGTCTCTCTTTCTTTCTCTCTCTCTCTTTATATATATATCTATATATATATCTATATATATCTCTCTCTCTCTATATATATATATATATATATATATGTGTGTGTGTGTGTGTGTGTGTGTGTGTGTGTGCATGTTTATAGAGATAGATAGATAGATAGATAGATAGATACATTCATACATACATACATAATCAACCGTTGCTTTCACAACAGACGTATTATTCTGGTAAGTATTTTACTTAACTTAAGCTTTTTGTGATTCTCGATGTGTTAGGCGTCTGTTTAAAACGAGGATTGTGCTGCCCAATTAATTCTCTGCTTCTTTAATGAGATAAATACCGGTTTAATGTATTTCAAAGGGGTGTGATAAATTAAGAAACGCTGACATCAGCAAACTTTTTTTTTGTGTCGGTTGGGAACTTTAGTTTACACCCCGTAAAAAAGCGGCTCCTAATAGCAATTCAATGAATGCCTTAGAGATTCTTTTTCAATTGTCTGATGATTCTCTGTTCTGATTGATTGATCCTTTAAGTGCACATTCGTTTACAGTCAATAAAAACAGTCGTTCCAGTCTACCCATTTCAAGTATTCATCGACACCTACCGCTTTTTCTTTTATCCCCGTGTTTTCTATGTATTTTTTAAATCTTTCCTCAGCTTACAACTTATCTAATGGAAATCATTTGAAAATCAGATTTACAGACACTTCTCAATGTTTCCCTTGCATTCGAGAAGAGCAGTACAGATCTGTAGAGGTTCAAGAACTACTCTAAATAGATTTCAACCCCTTGTGACACTGACGAAAATCAGTGGCTCAGAAGAGGTTCAAGAACTACTCTAAATTGATTTCAACCCCTTGTGATACTGACGAAAATCAGTGGCTCAGAAGAGGTTCAAGAACTACTCTAAATTGATTTCAACCCCTTGTGACACTGACGAAAATCAGTGGCTCAGAAGAGGTTCAAGAACTACTCTAAATAGATTTCATCCCCTTGTGACACTGACGAAAATCAGTGGCTCAGAAGAGGTTCAAGAACTACTCTAAATAGATTTCAACCCCTTGTGACACTGACGAAAATCAGTGGCTGGTGACGGTGACCAAATGCTATCTACCTTTTAGATAAATAAAACCAGATACAGTGAATTTTTTAATAGGATAAAAAACCTGGGCATCTTCCATGCTGTAGTCATGTCAGTACCACTATACGTTTGTGTAATATAATTAGGGGTCTCATAATATAATAAGGAGTCTCAAAACAATTAATTTTAGTGAATTAAACTCATGAGTGAAGTGAAGAAGATAGAAAAAATATTTTGGAAAAATATTTTAAATAGAAAAATATAATTGGAATATATTATTATTGTTTTAAATTCTAGTCATCAAAATTATTTTGTTCGAGAGATATTTAGAAATGAACAATGCGCAGACATAGTTCGGTGTATTACGTCACAAAATAATCAGGTGATTTTTCGAGGTTAACGATAAATATAAAATAGGGGGTCCGGTGTTCAAGTGGCAGTCAGAAACAGAGAGGCAGGGTCAGCGGAGACGCGGGCAACACAAATACTTGGCTTAGACGAAATTAATAGAGAGTTCGCAGCCGGTTGAAAATAACCCTCCTCTCCTCTTTCTCTAATGTGACAGCATGAACTGGAAAAGCTGACCTCCATCACCCTCTCTCTCTCTCTCTCTCTCTCTCTCTCTCTCTCTCTCTACAAAACACTCTCTCTCTCACACATTCTCTCTCTCACACACATTCTCTCTCTCTCTCTCTATCTCTCTCTCTCTCTCTCTCTCTTACACACACTCTCTCTCTCACACATTCTCTCTCTCTCTCTTCTCTCTCTCTCTCTCTCACACATTCTCTCTCTCTCTCTCTCTCTCTCTCTCTCTCTCTCTCTCTCTCTCTCTCTCTCTCTCTCTCTCTCTCTCTCTCTCTCTCTCTCTCTCTCTCTCTCTCTATGTGGCAGTTACTGCTATCCATGATCTGACCACGAAAATAAAATGTGGACAAAAGAGAAACAAACTGACTTGCGTCCAAATTTTAGAAAAATCATAAGGGGGTTACTAGGATCTTAATCACGGGACTTTGCTACACAGAGAAGCCCACATATCAGTCAATTAAACGGACCAGCATGAGTTTTGTTCGTGCCAGTTAGAGTTTAATGAAACGACTGGGAAAAAAGTTTAAGGCGAACTACACAATAATGATGCGAGCTGTTTTGAACAAATCCTAAAACGACTCCTTACAACCTGTATAGGCGCTTAGCTCCCATCTCCTAAACAATCCAAGTAAGAGATCAAGACAGGCTGGCAACAGCTAGAAAATTAAGAACGATCTATCGACTCCTACACATGGACACACCAGTGTTGTATGACCAGCGAAAAAAAAACTTCCATTCATCCGCTCTCTGTAGGGACTCGATACCATCTAAAAGACTTGCCAAGAACGATAGTCGGTAGGGACTGTTTTGGGGAGATACATAGATAGATAGAGAGAGGGGGGAGAGAGAAAGAGAAAGAGAAGAGAGAGAGAGGGACTAGGTAAACCTTTTTTTGCAAATTTTGATTTATACTTAAACAAGAATAAAACGTTTAATTACCAAATCAAATACCGTTAAAATGTTCAATTGCCTGACACGTTCAATCTCGAATTGAACACAGTCTTCAAATAAATCTCCTGCTGATGACCTAACATTTTTCCTTCATTTATTCAATATATTGCTCTGTCCGTCCACCCACTGGCACTAGGTACAAGGAGTTCTCACAACAGTTTACCTGCATCACGACAGTTAAACTACATATAAAATGATCCTCATTACCAAGAAACACACACACACACACACACACACACACACACACACACATTTATTTACAAAACATATTTTTCATTTTTCAACATAATCTCCGTTCTTCTTCTTCCTGTTAAGAACCCTCTTATGTATGTAGATCGGTTTATTTACAGTAAAGTTTTCCAATCAATATTAATGCAATAATTATCAGACGTTGGCCTTGGAGCCAAGGGTCCCGTGTTGACGACACGCTTTGATGATTATTATTATTCTCAAATCCTTTAATTGAAGTAGGTAAGGCAGAATATGATTGTTTGAGTTACTCATCAGCATATTGCCATTTCATCCTGACACTTAATGTTGAATTGTCAAAGGAATTTTATTTGTAATTATTCACATGAAACGTGACATATGTTTAATAAGATTACAACTTGATAAAGAAAGCAAACTTATATAACTAATCATAGAACCAAAATCATGAAGTCTTCTTGTTACAACAAACATATTCTGCCTTAGCTACTTCTACGTTTGCTTGTTTAATGGCATATTAACCATGTGGGTGATTTAATGCAAAAACTTTGTTTTTTAAATTTTATTCATATTATCTGTAAGGGAATAGTTTGTATGTAAATAGTTATTTGTTAAACTATTTGTTAGTGTGAGATAAAAGTTGTTACTGAAGCTTCTTTTAGTTGTATTTTTATACATAGTTTCGTCGTCTATATCTGATTCATAATTTTCGGTATAGTTGTATACTTCTCAATATCAGCATTTTTAAATAGATCTTTCATATGATTTGCGTTGAAAAATCGATTTCTGATAGGAATGAAAACTCCACATTCTGTGAGGAAATGTTTGACAGTACGGTGTGTTTGACATGTTTCACACCATGTTTGACGCACTTGTTTCAGTATAAAAGTGAGTAAGTCTTGTTTGATCAGTGCACTGCCGGGCCAGTATCACTTCCTTCTCACGGAATTTTCTACATCGCGGTTACCGCTCTCCAACTGTTGGCTTAATTGATAATAATTTGTTCGGTGCACTACCCTTCCAATTTCAAAGAAATTTGTAATAAAATATCAATACCACCAAACACTCCACTCCTCATTCAGTATAATCCCAATAAAAAGTATCAAACACAATTAACAACCATTTTATAATTACAAAGAATACAGATCGCCAATAGCAGTTGACATTCCTGTTACGATTCTGGTCTCCATTTTAGGGGTTTAGTTTCCCTCTTGGTAAATCCCTAGTTCAGTTTCTTGTTACAGAAAGTCTGTAGTATTCCATGAAATCCTAGGTAGAAAAGAGGATAGTTTCAGTATATATTCATTGTAGAAGAAATCTGTTGTATTACTTGTAATGCTTCTCTGTGGAATGTCCAATTGGCTATGGATTTCAGGACAAATACCAACGATTCAGATGCATTCTAAATCGTTATTGATTGGCTGATTCTTAACGACAATGTATGCTGCTTATGTTGGGAAATTTTATAGATATGAGTGAACATTTTGGTACATCTTATACCATGAGATATTCTTAAAATGCCCTAAAATCAACCAACCAAACAAACAAGATGACGACTTATGGAACGAAATGTTTCATATGAATTGGGTAAATTACGCCCGGCAGGATACCTATGACCCGTAAAGCTTTCTGTATCATGCAAGTTTTTGATGCCTAAGTCTTTTAGCCATATACAATCCGGTCGCCATACCTTATGTATAATTTTGTGTGCGTAAAATGTAAGACAACTGGTATACCTATAATTCTCAGCAAAAAGTCTCAATTTAGGTCTCAAAAAGTCACATGATACGGGAGTCTATACGGTATTGGCTTTGTAATAATCCAACCCATCTAATTAGGACATGATGTGACACAAGATCAATTTCATTCGCTGGAATGCATAGTGTATTTTCCCTACATTGGTTGCCTGAACAAAACTATTCAATCATAGTAAAGTTGGGAAAAACAGAGTAATAGTGCGAAGGGAAATGCAACCAACTTCGGCAACGTTTTAGAATGATCTTTCGGGATTGTTTATAAATGTTGTATTTGTAAATGTTTCAGTTATTATATCTTAAAACCTAAAACCCTTCATGCTTGGATAATATATCGTTTAAATATGCAAAAAATACTGACTAAAAGTTCACCTTGTGCTAACGATTTTCTCTGTATGCTTTTAAAAAGAGTAACGAAAAAGAAAATTATCTTATATTTGTCAAAACAAAAGAACATTATCAACTTTATATAGAAAATTTAAAACATTCATATCTAAACGGATATATATATATATATATATATATATATATATATATATAGATATAGATATAGATATAGATAGATAGATAGATATAAACACAGATATATATATATATATATATATATATATATATATATATATATAAACATATGTATATGTATCCATTTGTAAGCGAATGTTTTCCATTATATACAAATATATATATATGCATATATATAATGGAAACATTCACTTACAAATAGATATATACATATATATATGTGTGTACATATATATATATACATACATATATATACATATATATGTGTGTGTGAATGCTTTCCGTTATATATATATATAATATATATATATATATATATATATATATATAAAGATAGGATAGATGGGTTTAGAATCTGACAATATGAGGTTTCTTGCTCACTTATCCTTTTATCTACCTCATATATATATATATATATATATATATATATATATATATATATATATATATATATATATTCTTATATACGTATAATCCTACAGGTAACGGTTGATTTACATGCTTCGTAGCATTTCGGCATGTTCAAGCCTGTAAAAATATTAAAACACGTCGTTTGTTTTTTTGCATCAGTGACTTCTTAGTATACATCAAGAACTTGGTATCATGCCAGATATTTACAGATATTTGACCACGGAGCACTACCCAGACGTAATAGATCATTATTTGTTCCACTCGTTTTGTACTGCAGCCTTCTAAATTTCCAATAAGGAAGGCATTTTTTCTGATAGTGTCCATCCTGTTTTAACACTTTATTAGGTTTACTTGGACAAAGATGGACGCTTCTGTTTTCAAATAAATCTCAGGTGTCTTCGAGACTTTGAGACTAGCGTATGAGCGAAACGAACTCCGATACTTTTTAAAGCGTAGTGTGACTTGTATATTTATTTATAACTTTTCTTAGTGAACGACACAAGATTTTGCGATGCTAAAACGATATATAAAATTCTTAGACGTGGGATGATATATATAAGCATATGTATATGTATCAATTTGTAAGTGAATGTTTTCTATTATATACAAATATATATATATATTATATATATATATATATATATATATATCTTATTATAATGGAGATTGTGTGTTTTTCTGTCTGTAACCGAAACTATATTACTACTCAAGTCACAATTCCCTTCGTTATTTACATCACATTCTCCATGATTTTATTTATATTTAAACCTCAATTATTAATAAAATTGCTTCATCTTTTTATTAGTGTTGTCCATATCTACATACAAATAACATGCAATTGTATTTATATATACAAAAAATAGCGGTTTACAGTGTGAATGGGAAGGCTAATTTGCATATTGATATTTAAAATGTGATTTTATTAAATATGTGCTTAGTATTATTGATTTCTAATTGTTTGGTTTTATTTTAATGAATATAAGCAAAAATCTCTTCAATGAATCTTAAATGAAATCCATTAACAAGAAAAAATAAATGTTATTTTATTCTTTATTTCCTAATTTAACTAAATAGTTAAATAAGTAAAATTAAGCAATGAAAGACGGGAGTGATGGAAGAGTAAGTTTCATTTCTATTTTTCTATTATACCCCCACTCTGTTACATATCTTTTTATCTACCTTCTTATTAGACTTTCTAATTTAATACGATATTTCATTACATTAAAACTTAAATACTTGCACCCGGAGGGTGCATATATTTGCTAGTATATATAATGGAAACAGTTGTAGAAGTTTGTATCAGCATATGTATGCTCGTATGCATGCGAGAGTATAGGTTGGTAAAACTTGTTATTTCGAAAGCATATAACATATAGATCTGTATATGCAATCCGAATATATCACTATTAGTTTAAACTGAAGGATATTCAAACACATGTTCAAGGCGTTATTTTCTTTTCGGTCACATTTATAGTTTGGTTTCCGTGTTTAATGGTATATCCAACTTTCTGTGGTTAATTTAATGCCAAAGCCATCTTTATAGAAGAACAGTCGTTGTATTATATATTTGTATTTGTGTGTGGCTATGTGTGTATTTGTATCATGGAGTTTCTCTTCCTTTAAACATATACATACATATAATAAATTGATACAAAAGTTTTGCAATATTTTGTAATGTGTGTTACAATTCCGCAACCTCTCTGCCTTGGGTAAGCCTTGATATTTACGGTTTTAGGCCTACCTAACCTTGCCTGATCATCGTGGCTCTTGCAGCCACGGAATTATTAACCAATATGAATTCAGAAAGCATAGGTTCCCGAATTAGACTACGTTGCATGTTCATCTGTGTGGCTCTTAAATCCAATACAGAGTGAAGCAATGAACAGCGTGCCACTGCACCAAATACC
>CM042139.1:67819215-67846715 GCA_023376005.1 Doryteuthis pealeii
ATGTCAACAGATATGTTGAATTAATTATCCATGAAGAAGAAGAAGAAGAAGAAGAAGAAGAAGAAGAAGAAGAAGAAGAAGAAGAAGAAGAAGAAGAAATGTGTTAATTAAATATTCTAATGCTTATTCTATAAAACATAAGACCTATTTCCACTTGTCATATAATTCAATCTTAGTGTTATCCCTCGTTGTATCAAACTTTTATCCTCAACCTTCCTTAGAGTTTTGTTTTGTTTGTTTTCTACTTCCTCTCACGCTATTCTATTTTTCTTATTAATGCAATCGTTTTCTTTGATCCAAGTGTTTCAGAGATGATATATAGATTTTAGTTGATTTTATCTTTTGTCTTATGTTTTCATTCAATATTTCTCACGAGTTCACAGTTTCATGAAAGGAGGGTTTGTATTCCGACACTTTCACCTCCAGCATTACCGATTTCCGACGAGACATCGCTATTCAAACGTCTTCATCATTATTGCTCTGTGTGACACTGTTAAAAGGTGAAATTGGCAATGTCTGGCTCAGCTTACTTAATTTGATATTCGGCGGGAACGAGATGAGATATATTGTCAGTCAATATCTAAATGCAAGTGGTTGAGTCACAGTATTTATAATAACAGTGACATTTGCATATAGATTGCATACACTAAATGTCACAACTATTATGGGACAGAGTAGTTGATAAGACACCGGATATGCTCTAATGATAAAAAGCTATATTCTCAGGACTGGCAAAAAACAAAAATATACACACTCCGGACTCAAGTATTTAAATTTATTATGACAATATATTATATTGAATTAGAAAGATTAATGAAATTAATATGAACAAAAAGATTACTCTTATTTTTACTTTATTCTACTTAATTTCAATATAAAAATATGCATAGGACTGCTTTTAATACATTTGAGAATAAAACAAATAATATTAGAAATCAATACCACCAAGTAATTATTTATTAAACATGGTTTTATTAAAACCGATATACAAATTATTCTCACCATATACTATGTAAACCTTTATCTCTTAATGATATATAACACATTAATAACATGGGCCTTTCAGGGGCTGTGTTTGTTAATGAAATTAACGGCGTGATCCTAGGGAGCCATATCCCCAGACAACACCTGCCCTCTTGATTTAAAGGAACAGGGCTGGGTTTATTGCCCAGTGCCTGATGCGTCTCATTGAGGGGTAATGCCGACGGGATCTACGCATTTCTTGCACCTCCCATCCCATGAGCTTCGGTTCGTGGGTGTTCCCACATTAAACGACCTTGTGTCATACCCGCATACGTTTGATGCGTGGTAAAAACCTTAATAACATGAACTGTTTTGAGGCAAATCTACCTCAGCTAGACATTGTGAATAAATGAGATAATAATTAAGGTTAAATAATGATTATTTAATAACCATTGAGAATATAACTTAAATAACTAAGTAAAGTATGACGTAGTTTCGGTTACCGACAGGCAGATACACAATCTCCATTATAATAAGATGTAGGGAGTGTTTCAAAAACTTAGATATCATCATAAATAAAGAATGCCCAATATCGATGATAGATCATATGTCAGGATATCATAAGTACATAATCAGTATCGTTTAATGAGTGTCAGTTTCTCCCCAATGCAATCATGGTCTTTATTTATAATGATATATTAAAAAAACACACTGTACTGATAATTCTAGAAACCAAACTGATTCCTTCAGATAGCAGAACATAAGAGACAACATGATTCTTCAAATTAGGTATAATACAATTTTTGTTTCATAGGAGACAAATACGGCAATATTGGAATAATATTGGAATGATTTTGTATTATAAGGTGTGTTGGAGTCCACCACTTAAACTTAGAGACTCTGCGTGGCATTGTATATTCAATCAGCCAATCAACACGCTTAAATACGAGGTTAGTTAACAATTTAATCGCCGATTTTGAAAGCCGTTCAGTTTCTCGTATTCGACACGGATAAACGGATCAACAACCGAGAAACAACCAAGAACTCTGCTTAACACAATGATTCTTCACTAAGGAACAACGAAGGATTCTTCCTAACACTTAGGAACACAAGGATTCCACCTAACACAAAGGAACACAGGGGATCTCCACTGTAAAGTGCTCTCAATGTGCAGCCTAAAATGGCCACAAAAATCGTAATTTTCTCCAATGTCTAAAAGCAAGAATACACTCAGTATTGATAAGTAAGGGTTAACAGTTATCTTGGAGAAATTTAGTTGACTGCTTAATTAATATTATATATAATCACAGTAATAAAAAATTAACCATTTGTGCAAATTCAATCATATGCATATGATAGTGGCTTTATAAGTAATGGTTGCTAGAGATTCCAGAATATGTTAATATTTTGATGGAGTTTCCAGGATA
This sequence comes from Doryteuthis pealeii, assembly GCA_023376005.1. Taxonomy (NCBI): domain Eukaryota; kingdom Metazoa; phylum Mollusca; class Cephalopoda; order Myopsida; family Loliginidae; genus Doryteuthis; species Doryteuthis pealeii. Next base: position 67,821,606 of record CM042139.1, read on the forward strand.
TATCATGTGAGTATTGCAGCTCATTATTTTCAAAGATGGTTGGTTGTATTTTACGATATGTCAATCCTTGTTGGATAATTTTATGCCGATGACGTTTTGTTTTATTCATTGTTGTTAGCTATCTGTATTTATTCTTATTTGTTATTCATTCCTTTTTTTTCAAACTCAATTTTTAAACACATTCTTAATACACATTTTTAATCTATTTATCCATAGATGGGACCCTAACAGATAATATGATTCGGGCTCACAGTGGACCTGGGAGTAATTGCGATAAAAGTTAATCCGCATTGCTCACAGGATCTGTATGGTAAAGTGGGGAGCTGATGGTAGGTGTCGTGCTGCACCTCAGACTGGTCTAGCGCTAGTGAAAATGGGATATACTCCCTCACTGTCTGACTGATACTGTCAATAGGCCACTCTGTCAACTTTACTTTTATTTTTACTTACTCTTAGGTCCACTCTGACCTGGCGTGGTAGTACACATTAGGGTCCTATCTATGGGTCTAATGAATAGTTAAAAATCATTTGTATATGATCCTATGCAAAAACTCATTAAGAAATAATTACATTAAAAAGAAACAACTACTACACAATAAATATGCACGTTCAATGAATGCAATTTCCTAACCTCTAGGCATAAAATAACCCAGGACAAGTTACCATAAATCAGTCTGCTTCTAAGTGTTAAAATGGTAATACAATTCATTTCACATGATTGTCCTGGAAACAGATGCTGAACATTAGTTGTCTGGGGAGATTAATCGGTCACCCATCTAAGTAGCGAACAGGTGTTACATAATTCGTGGGTAGCCTAGGAATTATGTTTGTAAGTGTAGTTAGATTTTGAATTGAAGTTCGGTGAAATTCAAAATCAAGGGGTTTTTATATTATTGATAGGTAATGACCTTTACTTGACCCCCTGACTCCCGCCAATGGGAAGACTTGAGAACAGAAATTAGGTTTAGTTTGCAGATTTCAGTCGTTAGTCATAAGAAGCAGACGTAGGGGTCCTTCGCCCCTAAGATGCCAACTTCTCACCGCGCAGTTTGAAACCCTTTTTGGACTATGGGTTTTGAATAAAGAATAGATGACTTAAAAAACAGCAAAGTCTTGCTTATTTATTACAAACAAGAAATGAGCACAGAAGACCCAGTTCAAAAGAAGGAAGAATCAGCCGAGAGGAAGATGGCGGCCAACAAGTAAGAACAAGCAGAAAAGTAAGAATCCATCTCCTCTCCTCAATTTATACTGGAACTTCTCTACTAGATACAGGTTAACGTCACACCGAAGACACTAATATTCTCAGCCACCACCCTCTAGAACATATATAAGAAAAAGGGTTGGTGGTTGCCACAGGGGTAATAGGGTCCGGACAATCTTATAGGTGCTAGGGCTTGAAGTGATTGATCGGAGGGGAGCTCTCCAAACTGCCGCCTAGACTAAGTAATGGTCAAAGTGCAGTTTTGCACGTCGTGGACTGCTCAGCCACCAAGTTTCTATCATTAATCCTTGCGGGTTGCCATCAACGGCCACCAGGTGGCCCCATTGGAGTGATTTTATCATTCTGAAGAGGTGAAGTCGGTGTATTATTCTGTCCCTGCCAACAGGGCGTTTGACTAATCTGTAGATTAGATGCAAATATCTTCTAAAATATAGTATTTATTAATATTTACTTGAGTCTACTTAATATCCTACAATGCTTTTGTGAAATCACCCTTTTGTTTTTGGTTCCTCTCTTGGCCATACCAAACGAAAATTCTGTGGGATAACAATATGAATCTAAAAAGGAATCAGTAAAAAAGAATCCTGTGTTATTGTCGGCAACAGTGTATGAAGCAACTTGGGGAAACAGTACACATTCTTTTCTGTAGAAGAAATTTCTAGAATAAAAAAAATATATGTATGTTAAAAAAGATTAACTAAATGCTGCAGAGTGTTTGCAGTGAGCAGCGAACAGGAAAGGACATTAGTAAATTGAAATCGCGAGGTTGGTTATTAGAGAAATGAATTAAGCACAAAATAGGCCGCTTTTCGGAACGAAAGCAGAAGTAACTTAAGGCGACACGCAATCACTTAAGATTTATATTGCTGGCCGTTCGCTGAAAGACGGCACGAAAGAAGGCAGTCTCAAAACTCAATTGAAACAAGATTAAACCATCTGCAGATAACGGAGAGTAAAGAAAAGTGTGTTTGTGAGTACGCAGTTGGAGCTGAATTGGAAATTGCAGTGAATGAACGTCAGTAAAAAAACAAACAAAAGACAAAACAAGGTAAAGGTCAGATCGATATAGGAGCAAAAAGGTATCGATTAAATGAAAGATTTGACGGTCAATGGTTATTGAATAGAAAAGTTATACCAATAAGTATTGGGGGTTTAAAAATCGGTGAGATGTTGATAAAAATTGTTTACAAATTAACTATTTATGCATATGATCAAATCGTAAGCGTACACGTAAACTAAATGCGCTCATAGTGTAGCTGCTACAGTTACACAATCTCCTTTGGTATTACGTCATACATTTGTCATTAAATCCTCCCTCCATCACCATCAACAGCTACACCCTGGAAGCCGTAAACACCTTCACCTACCTTGGATCCACCATCACTGACAACCTGTCACTTGATGCTGAACTCAGTTGCCGGATCGGAAAAGCTGCCTCAACTTTTGGGAAGCTCACAACAAGAGTGTGGGACAACAGCAAGCTCACTATCCGTACAAAGGTACAATTATATAGGGCATGTGTTATCAGCACCCTCATGTATGCAAGTGAAACATGGACCTTATACTCCCACCAAGAGCGGCGGCTAAATACCTTCTACCTTCGCTGCCTTAGACGTGTACTGGGCATCACCTGGAGGGACAGGATCACTAACACAGCAGTCCTAGAGAGAGCTCAACTCCCCAGCCTGTATTCTCTACTGAGACAACGTCGTCTCCGATGGTTGGGTCACGTACGTCGGATGGATGATGGACGAATCCCGAAAGACATCCTGCATGGAGAGCTAACATCTGGTAAAAGACAGATTGGTCGCCCCCTACTGCGATTCAAGGATGTCTGCAAAAATGATCTCAGGTGCTTTGGCATTGTCCCTTCCAGCTGGGAAAATTTGGCTCAAGACCGCCCTCAGTGGCGGCAGAATCTCCATAGAGGCCTGTACACGTCAGAATTCACCCTGATACAACATCATGAAGCTAAGAGGTCCATAAGAAAGCAACGGCAACAAAGCATCGGAACATCATCATCTACAGGGACAACCTACAAATGCAAAATCTGTGGTCGAGAATGTTTCTCAAACATAGGACTTCATAGTCACAGGAGACGCTGCAACCTCAGGGGCACACAAAAACTTTTATCATAGTCTTTCGAGACTGAATTGCCAATGATGATGATGATGACAGTTACACTATCTCTTTTGGTATTACGTCATACATTTGTCATTAAATTGAATCCATTTCTGGGAAGCCAAAACAATACACTGTAATCATTTATCTAAATTTTGCAGTTTAGATCTTACAAACAGAACAGCTTTGCGAAATTAATGTAGACATAGTATTGCTTATTTATCAAATATCATATTTGCTGTAATTCTTTATATATATATATATAGTAGAAGGGGCATATATATATATATAGTAGAAGGGTCATTTTTTTCTTTATATATATATATATAGTAGAAGGGTCATTTTTTTCATATATATATATATATATATATATATATATATATATATATATGTGTATAAATTGTGCATAAAAGAAAATAATACTTTATCAGGTATATTTATAAATATTACATGAAAATATCTTGAAATTATATAGAGTAAATTTATACAAATAAATCGCCATTGGCTTCACCAATTGACGACCTCAAAATCTCTTCTGAGACTTTGCGAAGGTGTCATTTATTTAAATTGGTAAATATTGCCATTATACTTGATTAAGCCCAAATATGATATTGCCCAGAGGCTTTATGGTCTCTCTCTCAAACGTCTTCTACAATCGTACCAACGACATATATTCCATCAACTTTCTCTCTCTCTCTCTCTCTCTATATATATATATATATATCCATCTGGTTCCCTGAGACAAATGGCTAGCGTATGTTTTAACTGTTAGGCCAACACTGGTGCGTGCGTCTATGTGTAAGAGTCCCTAAAAGAACGTTACATATGAATTTGCTCTTAGGTCCACATCATGTCCGGCATGTTTTGTTCGTCTTTTTTGGATATCTTGTCTGATAGGAAATAAGTGGCCGTATAGCTGAGTTCTCTCTCTCTCTCTCTCTCTCTCTCTCTCTCTCTCTGTCTCTCTGTCTCTCTCTCTCTCTCTCTCTCTATATATATATATATATATATATGTGTGTGTGTGTGTATTATGTGTATGTATGTGTATGTATGTGTGCATCTATATGTGTTTATACATATATGTGTATATGGATATCTATATATGTATTTTATGTTGTGTACACACACACACACACACACACACACACACATATATATATATATATATATATATATATATATATATATATATATATATATATATCATATATACTAATTAGAATATCCGCCCTACGGGCGTAAGTATTTAAGATTCAATATAATGAAATTGTCGGATTGTCGCAACTACACAATCCTCAATATTTGCGAGACCCATTCCCTCTTTCTTTTCTTGGCACATATAGTATGTCTATGTCTTCTCTCGGGTGTAACGCCTTGTGCATCTCTCTTGTCCATTTTAGGAATGGTCCCCAGTATCTTACGGGAGGGACAGCCCATGTCTTTATTCTCTTTATGAGATTTCTGATACAGAGCTTAGTTTCTAGTTGTATTGTTCTTCCGATATATATATTTTTTTACTTTTTCTTTCAAGTGTCCCAATTCTTTTCGATTCGGTAGTTCTATTCCCTTCACCGTTTCATTCTTCTTCTTCTTCTTCTTCTTCTTCTTCTTCTTCTTCTTCTTCTTCTTCTTCTTCTTCTTCTTCTTATTATTATTATTATTATTATTATTATTATTATTATTTCAATCCAGCATTAGCTGATGGTATTTTCCTGGAGTCTGAGGACAACAAGTCTCCCCAGGTCTTTTGTCAATTTTAAGAATGTCCTGAGTACCTTATAATGGGGACAGCCCAGGTATTGATTCCTTTGATCAGATTGCCGCTGTTAAGTTTCCAGAAGTTTTCTAGTTCTCCTGAGATATTCCTTTTAACTTTTCCTTTTATTTCTGCTTGCTTGATATTCTCTGCTTCTAAGATCCTAAGTATTTGTAACTTTCATTTTTTATCAAGTGATTTTATCGTGTCTGTTGGCAGTTGTATTACATTAATTTAATTTTCTTTCACCCCGTTTATTACTAGCATAGCACATTTTTCAATACCAAATTCCATTCCTCTATCTTGGCTATATATTGTAATAGTTTGTACTAAGTTTTCTAACTCATGTTAATTTTTGCAATTTTTTTAATGTCATCCATGTACATGAGATGGTCTATCTTTTCTTGTGAGTTAGTGAATTTGTATCCCCCTGTACATTTTTTAAAGTATATGATTGAGTGGCATCATTGCTATAATAAACAGTAGTGGTGATAACGAGTCTCCTTGGAAGATACCTCTTTGGATTTTTACTTCTGCCAGGATTGCTTTCCGGCTTTTAATTGAACTCGCCCATTTTCCATGGCTTTTTCAATGAAATTTATGATGTTGTTGGAAATCTTGTACATTTTAAAACATTCTAAAATCCAGGTATGTGGGACCATGTCATAGGCTTTTCTGTAATCGACGCACGCCATTACAATATTTTTCCGTCTATTTTTTACTTCTTTAAGAATGTATTGGTTTATATACAGTAAGTCGTGTGTACCTCTTTTTCCCTTGCGGCATCCTTTCTGTTCTTCTGGGGAAAGTTTCCGCCAATTGAGTGAAAAGTATATTTCTTCTTTTATTTGTGATTTTATCACACCAGAGTTAGCGGGTGGTCTTTCACTTGAGTATAAGTGAGAGTAAGTACCCTCAAATCTCCAGGACGATTCTCAGTATTCTTGCAGATTATAACAATATTATGGTCGGGATTGTCCAGATTCTTTCTCCGATTTCCAATTTTTACAATATTTTTCCCAAATCATTTGTGAACTGTTCCAAGTGCACAAATTCACCTTTATTTTCTAAATTTGTTGAGTTTTCTGCCTATGTTCAAGTATTTGTCTATTTTTACCTTTTCTTTCCTTTTTACTCTATAGTTCAGCGGAACAGCAAAATCCGATAGATGACAAATTCTCTTCTGCTCGTTAACATTAGATCTGGTCTTTGGTCGGTATTAAGTGAGCCGTTTTAATTAGAAAATCTCAGAGTATTTTATACGTCTCATTTTCTAGGACGGATTCTGGTTTGTGAATATACTATTTGGTTGTATGGCGAAAATTAAATTCTTGCATAATTCTCATTGGATAAACCATCCTACCTAGTCGTGTCTAGTCTCGTATTTGTGTGCTAGTTTGCTGCATTTTCTTAATATGTGGTTAGCCGCTTCGTCTCTGTTTCCGCCCGTCCTATGATTTCTATTCTGTTGCATCTTATCTATTTTTGGTTAGATAATTACCCTTATTGAATCATTTTGTGCTAGCATCATAAAAGATTCAGTTTATTTCTTGCAGTGTCCATTTCATAGCCAAGAACAGGTCTTTTCGTATGTAATCTTTTCAGTTTGTCTTTTGAAGTGGGTGGTTTTTCTTGCCATTTCTATTTTGTAGTTTTTTTCGCTTTTCTGTTTGTCCATATCGCTGTTACTGGCAAATATAAGTAGTTTTTCTCTGCTATTTTGTATTTTTCGTTTCCTCGAATTGTCGCTTCTACGCTATCCTCAATCCTGTCGAGTACACTTTCCTCTTTCTTTTCTTGATATATATAGTTTGTCTATGACTTGTGCATCGTCATTATTTTTTTCCCACCCACATAGTTGGGGATTTACAAGAGGCTGAGTGACAGTAAGTCTCCTCAGGTCTCCAGGAGTCTTCTGAGTATTCCCTCCGTTTTTAACAATGCTGTTGTCTCTATTCTTCCTTTGATTTCCAACTCATTCATACTTTTTGCCAAACCCTTGCGGACTGTTACAAGGGCACCAGTTAGAGTTGGCACGACTTTTACCTTCATATTTACAGTTTTTCTGTTCTGTGGCAAGGTTCAAGTATTTGTCTCTCCTTTCGCTCTCCTTTACTATCACCCTATGATCCGTCGGAACGGCAAAATCCACCTGATGACAACTCTTTTTCATGTTAATTAACACTAGGTCTGGTCTAGCCTGGATTAGGTGATCCATCTGTATCTCAAAGTCCCAGGAAATTATTATTATTATTATTATTATTATTATTATTATTATTATTATTATTGATGCTGTTGTTGTTGTTGTTGTTGTCGTGGTGGTGGTGACTGGAGGCGGCTACTAAAAGAAATCTTCTCCCAATTGAAACTGACAAAACAAAAATAAACTTTGCTTTCGAAACATAATTCTTAATAGCATAGTTCCCGTAATACATTACCGGATTATTTACGGGTGGTTCAGTATCTCTGTTGATTTCAAATGATAGAAATGAAATGTATTAGTTTAATTCCTTCTTTTCTTACCGTATTAAAATGTAACAATAAAATGTTAGGAATTAGATACTTACAATTGTTTGTATCACAATTTCCTTTGTTTTTTCTTTTCTTTTTTTTCTAAAACTCTTTTGTACATACGAAAAAATTAAATACTGATTAAAAATGGATATATTTTATTCTAAAATGAAAGTATTAATAATAAAAACCAAGTTGAGTTATTATTAATCGATAAATTAAATGTTTACGTTTATTATTGTTATTTACTTCGCTGTACAAATTAATTCAATCAATAAAAGCACATTAATTACATATTTAGAAAGATTTTTTTTTCTTTCTAACCAAATGAATATTTCCAAGATTAGACCGGTGATAAGCGAAAAATTCCAAGCTGAAACGATTAGTGCACGAATTTTACAGATACGATTAATTCACAGGATTATCTAAAATAACGATAAATCGTCTGCAAACAAGTTTGTATTATGTCTATGTGATTCAAGAGAAAATCCTAAGCTGAACCATTTATTTTCATTTTACATTTAAAGCTGTTTTCGTATTTCTTAAAACCATTTTTTTTTATCATAAAATACTGTAAAAGTTGATTGCTTTATTCCATGTTGAGTGTTTGAATCAGCAAACAAAAATAGGCCGATTTTGATTGTTGAAGAAAAGAAACTACAAATATAGCATCTATTACAATCAAAGCATTTTCATGTTAATCAAGGAAAAAAAGAAAAAGTTACAAGTACAGTTACCTAATTTTTTCTCCGAACACTAAATGAAAAATAAATACACCCAGTTTATAAACAACAAAAGATTTTTTTTTAATAAAGTAACAAGAAACACATCTATAGAATGTTGAGCCTAATTGTGGATGGCGAAAGCAGCTAGTTTTGACATACGAATAAAAAATATACAATATTAGCAGTGACAAAAATAATTCAAATTTACTCAGGTTTTCTAAATAAGGTGTGTGCTGATATAATTCAAATATTCATAGAACTGATACCTGCGGCGTCTGAAGTGAATCATGATGATGTCTGGGATAGAAAAAAGACGCAGCATGACCATAAAAAAAGAAAAAAATATAAATAATAATTAGAAAATTTAAAACTTTTTGGATTGGTATGCCATTTAACAATTCTCTTGCTTTCGAATTCACCTTCGAGAGATGCCGGGGGTTATATTAGTTATAGTATCATTATTTTACTTGGAAAACATTATTACTTTTATATTTTTTCTCTCTCAGCAGCTGACGGTGATTCATTACATTCCTTACCCACAAAAAAGCACGTTTCCATATTCACACACATTAACAGACGTACTCCCCCGAATCATTATTTAAATTACTTCTAGAATAACCGAGAACTGTCTTGGTCTGGCAATATTACTGTTGGAGTTTTAGACTCGGTATGATGTCCAACTAATGCAATCTGAAATTCTAATTATACGACCATTTATTTCGTGACTCATATTTAGTAAACACTTCTCCACAATCAGCAAACACTTCTCCACCATCAGCAAACACTTCTCCACCATCAGGATGGGATGCCTCCTTCATTTCCATATTTCTTCTTCCTTACGACTGTAACTTTTCTTAAAAACCTGGCTTATTTATACTTATTTTCTTTTAACTAAATAAAGAAAACAGTTGCAACTATGTATCATCATCATCATCATCATCATCATCATCAGTCGTCGTCGTCCCACTGTAAGTACGGATTCCGAGGACTCTCTCTCTCTCTCTCTCTCTCTCTCTCTCTCTCTCTCTCTCTCTCTCTCTCACCCATCCCTATCGGTCATCGTTCCTCGCAAGTCTTCCTAACGGCACCCAGTTTCCAGCTGTACCCGTTGGTACGTTTAAAAATAGTTTCCATTGTATTATAGAAATATTTTATCATGATCATGATCATCATGATCAAGTCGTGCTTATAGTACGGATTCCCATGACGTTCTCCCCCCCTCTTCTCTCTCTCTCTCTCTCTCTCTCTCTCTCTCTCTCTCTCAAAATACCAACCCCTCCAAATGAGCAGGATGTGATACAACGGTCAATTTTAAAACTGCGTACAGTTGGTTTGAATTCAGTGTTTTCCTTCTACTAGATCAGTTGCTATAAAGTCGTCGGGGTGGCCTAGAGTTGGTATCAGCAAGAGACCGAGGGAGTCTATCCCCTTTTCAATAGGGCTAAACCAAGGAAATTGTTATTTTGCGTCTGAGACGGAGCGCCACGCCTATTATCAATCTTCATTTTACCGCACAGAGCCCTGTGCTACTCATACGCTGAGTTGGCGAAAGCCGGTATCGAACCAGGAACCTTGTGGTTCCTAGTCGGACGCTCTACCGATTGAGTTAAACCAATCCTAGTTTTTTCTATTCTATTCTCATAGCTGAAGGGAGAATAGTTACATTCGTACCTTTTCGAATGGTATGAACACTATGTGAAATACAACTAGTCTCGTCCAGGAGTTGAACTCCTTTAATCGTGTCCATTTCCAACGATGATAACCATTATACAGGAGGCACCTCCAATGTTTTAAAGCTGAGTACAGCTGGTTTGATTTCAGATTTTCCTTCTCCTTGCCTGGTTGCCTAACCAAGAGTAACAAACCCAGTCTGTCATTATTTATCCATATTTCAGACATGGGTTCATGTCTTTCCCAAGGTCACTAGCGCGAAATGAAACAGCCTCGTCCAAGATTTGAACACGTGTCACAAATTTCATTTTCTAAAACGATAACCATTACGAAAATTGGGCCTCCTCATATTGCGTTTGTAAACCTTCCGCGCGGGGAGGGAGAGATAAATAATTCAACATTTGTGGTTCTGCGTATCAAAGACTTCACAAATGCCCAGGGGAATGGAAGACGCTTAAACATCAAACTTATTACCCGAGAAAATAAATAGATATAAAAAATTAACCAGCTAATCAGCGCACTATGGTATCTTTCGCTCGAATGACCTGACCTCAAATGTTTTGGTTTGCACACACACACACCACACACACACACACACATACACACATACACACACACACATACACACACTCGTACAAACATACCTATATACATACATACACCCCCACCGACACGCACGAATATATATATATATATATATATATATATACACACATATATATATACATATATATATATATATATATATATATATATATATATATACATACACACAAACGTATATATACATAAGTATATATATTATATATATATATATATATATATATATATGTGTGTATATATATATATATATATATATACATACACATACACACTCACACACATATATATATATATGCATGTATGTGTGTGTGTGTGTGTGTGAAATAAACCTAGGCATATATATACTTGCGCATATATATTTCTTTATTGGTTTTGTTTTATAATTTATTGGTTATTTATTGTGATAAATCGAAATGAAAGCCATGCCAAATTTCTGGGCCGAAAAATTTAATATAATAAATAGGGAGGGGTGCAGAAATATTAATTGAAGGATATGAAGGAAGCCCTTGCATTTATATAGTGTACTATTTTTTTTCTCTCGGGCGAGGCGCATTTTACAGCGATAATTTTTGGTGTTGCTTGATTGATGATACGCGTGATAACTCATTCCTGTCTGATCAAAGAGATTTCAAATTGATTTTCACTTCATTCTATTGAAGTAGAAGATAGAAAAGATTCAATTAAAATCTGTCAAAAGGCGATGTGGCGCCTGCGTAACACGCATTTTAGTATTCGCTGCTTGATTTAAAGAAAAAATGAGCCCGATCAGTTTGTAGCGAATTAATTCCTCTGTCTGTTAAAGCTCTAAGCATAACGAACACCCTAAAACAGTGTTTCTCAACTGAGGTCTATCAGGATCCTGCAGATCCATATAGACATTTACCAACCCTTCCGTACGAATAGTATGTGATACAATATCAATTTCTTAAGCGGAGTTTAACAGGTTTGAATTCAGATGTTTTCATTTTCCTAGACTGGTTGCTTAACAAAGGTTAAAGATTCAAGTTTGCCATACTATTTATTTATAGGTGAAGGGGGAATATTTGGATTCGTTCCTTTCCCAAGGCTTACGACCAGGTCCAGGTTTTGAACTCGTCTCGCCGTGTCCATTTCCTTCGAAGGTAACTATTATACGACGCCTCGGCGGATCCACATAATATGTTTTGGATTTCACGCAAAAATTAGTAAATCGGGGGTCCACGAGAGTATTTTAGTGATCAATACCACATTGTCTGTACACGTATATATTGGAATACGTAACTAATGCTTAACCTAGTTCAACTTATCAATTATTATATAGGTTTATTGACATCATCATCATCGTCATCATCATCATCACTATCGTATAGATCCCTTTGACCTTCTACTGCCATCTATCTTCCTTTCAGTTATCGCTTTGATAAGTCATATAGACGGAATACAGTATCCGCACAGAGCTGATTTATGTAAGTTTTTGCTACTAGGTCAATTCTGGTCAATTCGGAGAACGCCACATACATATTCGTTCTTACTTCTCTTGCAGTTCCCTACATGTTTTGTTTGTCTTACTTGTATGATTTGTGTGATGAGAGGTAAATGGCCATACATCTGCTATTTGTATGTTACTGCTTCCAAAGCCTATTTGAAACAGCACGCAGCATATCCGTGTAGATCCCATCTAGCCCTTTCCCCAAGCTTTTCGTTAAAGTCTAAGTGGCGCAACCATACAATAATACTGACACATCTACAGTTTGGAACACTTCCCGGTTTAGTTTATCAGAGATAAGATTTCCATATGGTTGTTAACTGCGTTTAACTTTGCGTGTGTTGATATTTTGTAAATTCTATATCACTATCTAGATATAATCTAAGTTTATATGGTCACCTGGGTGTCCAGATACGATTTTATTTGGTCCCCTCATTCATAATAGTAAATCGATGGTCGAAACAAGTATTTTAGTGATCAATAAAAATGGTTTGGAGGTATCTATAATGGTGTCCAGCTTTTCCTTCATCTTAACCTTGTTGAATCTGGTTTCAGTCTTGTCTAAAAATTACTATCAAAAGCTCGTAACCTACTCGACATTGTAAAAAGTGTTGATCTCCGATTATCTTTGGCAGCGTTGGAGTCGAATATTGCAAAACTAGCAGAGCAGACTCAATCACAAAGCTCACATTAAATAATATAGTACTAAAGTAATATCTATTTTTAAATAGATATGTCCTTGTATATATATATATATATATATATAATATATATATATATATATATATATATATATATATATATATATATATATATCTTCCAACGGTTTTTTATCCCTTCTTTCCTTCATATGTTTTGCTCGATGATGATGACCCATTCTACTAAGCGGTCGAAACAGATTCTGTCAGCAGATTATAATTACTAATTGTTTTTTCAAAATGTTAAATTCATTCTGTCGGATTAACTTCCATTTATTTACACACACACACACACACACACACACACACACACACACATATATATATATATATATATATATATATATATATATATATATGCCAAACTTGTTAGTAAACCCTTGCGGTAACACAAAAACCCGGCAAATAGTTTGATTGTAAAAATATACTACCAAACATCACCTGGGGAAAAAATTGATAAAAAGAAAAGACCAGGAACGTCGTATCAAACGAAAATAATCGGTTGATACAATAATACTTACCCCCCCCCAAAAAAAATATATATATATATAACGGCCAGGATTATCTAAAGCTAAAAAGTAAAGAGTGCTCAATACCTAAGTAGAGCAAATAATAACGTCAAACTTAATGAGTCAGATATACCTACTAACAGTTTCGCATAGTAGCTCTTCAGGGCAAAGATCTGACTCTTTGCCCTGAAGAGCTACTATGCGAAACTTTTAGTAGGTATATCTGACTCATTGGGTTTAACTTTATATATATATATATATATATATATATATATATATATATATATATATATATATATAGGCATTTGCTATTAAAAAATGCATCGATCCCTCGGCATTCCCCCCACAAGGTGGCGCCTCAGGCGCTGGGCAATAAACCCAGCCCCGCCCCTTTAAATCCACGGCGCAGATATTGCCTGGTGGGATAGCCCCCTGGGATCGACGCTATTAACTTGTAAGGTCCAGTGGCCGAAGCTCGCTGGACCACCGGTCGAAACCGGAAGTCTGATATGTTAGACATATCAAACATTATATATATATATATATATATATATATATATATATATATATATATATATATATTTACTAGGGAACATTTATTACCCATATAATTTAGTTGTTAAAGTTTATGATTTGTTTTATTTTGTTTGTTAGATTTTACAGCATGTCAAACCTTGTTGGCCAATTTTATGCCGAAGAAGTTTTGTTCTATTCAGATTTGATGGGTATTCACCATTTTTAACACCCTTTTTAAAACTATTTTTTTCTATTTAAAACATAGATAGAACGCTAAAAGGTACTTCCACTCCGAGTTAGAGTGAACCTGCGTGTAATGGCTGTAAATAATTAATCCACACTCCGTAGAGTTCCAGAATTGCAACCTCACTATTAGATGAAGTTTAACACAGGACTTACATTTGATGTGCAATGTACTTGTAATACATCTACTATACACACAATATTTGAATTTTTTAAATACAATTTTTAATAATTTTTAATTATAAAACAACCATTTTTTTTATTTAACATAAAATATATATAGTGGTATACTTGAGTAGAATAGGTATCAACAAGGTCCTTAGGTAAAAAAAAAAACAACTATGCGTACCGCTGCTCTAAAGCTTTGCCATTGGCAGTGTAAAACTCAAATTTGGCAGTTGTTCAGATTTCTGTCTAAGTAGGACAGAAAATTAGTGGAAACGCATCGTATTTTCACATTTGGGTTTCATGATCATGAATCACCAAAGTCTTTCAGTAATTCCTCCCTTACGAAAGAAAAATGAGGGAGCTAATGTTTGTGGTGGTAAAAACAAGAACAATTCGAAAGCCAGGACGGTGATAACATGATTAAGTAGCGAACTTGATGAATGTAGAGGGACGTTTGGGAAAACAAGATTCTGTTTTACAATCTGCTGTAAGCAACGATATTTGTCGGGGGGAAAATCAAATGAAATAAGTAACTCATTGGCAGACAGCAATAACCGAAGACTTTGGACAAGTTTTCAACTGTGTTGATTTCTCATTGGCCGCATTCAAAGAGAGAGAGAGAGAGAGAGAGAGAGAGAGAGAGAGAGAGAGAGAGATGAGGAAAGGAGGCAGGGAGGGAGACATACAGTGGTGGGAGGATTATCGATGGAAAACCCACCAATCCCCCAAAAAATATCGAAGACGCTGGTCAAGTTTTCAGCTCTGTTGATTTCTCATTGGCCACATCAGAGAGAGAGAGAGACAGACAGACAGACAGAGGCTGAGATAGGGACAGGGACAGAGACAGAGGGGGGAAGACCCCCCCCAAAAAAAAAACAACATATAATTCTGCTTTAAAAACTTGAACATACACAAATAAGAATTTAACAATGGGAGACCGAATAAAACATACAAACATGAACATAAAGCTATGTGACACTTTTATACCTGTTTTATTGATTACACTTTTATTGTATTTTTATTTAAAGAAGGTTTGCCGATGTCCAGAAGGCTCCCGAGTCCGACAAGAAACACCTGAAGAAAGCTGGAGGGCACATCGGCCGAAACGTTGTACAGATAACAATAAAGATGGTGACAATAGTCCGAATAAGCCAAATAATCCATATTTTCATTATATTTTATTTTTCATTTTTTCAAAATCTGCTGCAGAATATTAACTTTATGTTTGTTGATCTTATCTTGACTTACCTTGTGGCAATAGTTACCCGGAATGTTTGAGCCTGCTCCATCCATTGAATTCACAGTCCCTCAATAAAAAGTCAAAGAGAGAGTAACATGGGAATATGAAATACGAAAGGGGTCTCGAATACCCCAGACAGAGAAAGTTTTGTTCGCCACAGGCTATCCACCTGACCCAGGGGACCAAAACTAATTACCGGTTTTCGGTGTAGACACCTCTTAGAATTTTCACCAGAGCCTCTTTGGCCGGGTTGTGGCTCTAATACAATTGGGTGCTTGACCTGTTTGCATTGGTGGCCCTACCACGAACTTACGTTCCCGACAGCATAGCGCTGACACTACCACGTTTATATCGTCCTGCCCCGATGAAGACGGGTTGAACTCTGTTGATAGTTGGGTTTAGTATTTTTCCAGATATTGAAAAATTTCCAACAGACAATGGATCCTGAGATTTTACTGCGATAATAATAATGAATATGCCGAAAAGAATTGCAAGTAAATTTCTTCCGTTGGTTAAGAAGAATTTGACATCTATGTGTTCAACGTGTTGGTAATATGAAAATAATTCATAAAATTAAAAAAAATACAATTTTATTTTATATTCCTTGGAAGAAACTTGTTGTGGTATTTACCGTTCACTTCCTGAGTCTGAAGTGTTGGACCATATGACCTTTAGGCACCCCTGTTGAGATCTCGATTCGTAAGGACATTTTTTCATTTACACAGTCAAAATCCGGTTGTCTGTTAACAGATGATTTTTAGATTTTTAAAAAATTATATAACTAACACCTAACCCCTAATCCTGACCCCTAACCCTAACCCCTAACAAACAAGCGGATTTTGACGGTGTAAATGAAAAACATGTCCTTATGAATCGAGATCGCAAAAGGGGTGCCTAAAGGTCATATGGTCCGAAGTGTTTGGGTAATTTAGAGACAAGCGCCTGGCAAAGTCAACATGTTGTCTGCTACTTCAATAGCTCTTACTTCTAGGGGCTGTAGTGAAAAGTATCCTTTCTTAAAAGAGTCCAGTGGTAAAAAGAAAAAAAAGAAAAAAGCTTAATTTTAAACATATAGGAACGTTTATGGGACTTGTGATTTCTCGGCATCTGTACTGGTAAAGATAATCCTAAATTATTCATGTTGCTATCTCTTCTATTCAAACATATGGACTACTTGTGGCGTAGTGGTCAACATGCTGGACTATGACATCGTAGTAATCAAGTTCGAACTCCATATGTATATATCTTATTATAATGGAGATTGTGTGTTTTTCTGTCTGTAACCGAAACTATATTACTACTCAAGTCACAATTTCCTTAGTTATTTACGTAACATTCTCCATGATTCTATTTCTATTTAAACCTTAATTAATAATAAAACTGTTTGACATTATTAATACGGTTGGCCTTACCTAAATACTAATAACATGCAATTGTATTTATATATACAACAAAATACCAGTTTTCAGTGTAAACGTAAAGCTAATTTGCATATTGATATTAAAAAAACTGATTTTAATAAAAATATGCTTGGTATTATTGATTTCTAATTGTTTGGTTTTATCTTAATGAATATGCGCAAAAATCTCGAGGATAAATCCTAAAAGAAATACATTAACAAGAAGAAATGACTGTAATTTTATTCTTTACTTCCTATTTTAACTAAATAGTTAACTTAGCAAAATTTAGCATTGAAAAACGGAAGTGATGAAAGAGTAAGTTTTGGATGTTCTATTTTCCGATTATACCCCCTCCGTTTCAAATCTTTTTATCTGAATTCTTAATTAGTTTCATTAGCCTTTCTGATTTAATCTAGTATTTTATTACATTTAAACTTAATTACTTGCACCCGGAGGGTGCATATATTTGCTAGTAAATATAATATACTCTCCTAATTTGAAAGAGCAATATATAAATAAAATGAATAAATTCAAATGAGAGAAGAAAAAACTAACACACTACAACCTACAATACTCCGATGACGACCGACAAAACGGTCTAAAAGTCTAGGGTAAAAAGTATGGGACTGTTCCTTTAGCAACTTGATCCTAAAATACGAAAAACCACTAGAAATCTAAAAAAAGTAAAGTAAAAGATCATTAAATAGAAATATTCTGTGATTTTTAATGGTACCTGGGTAGACAATATATATATATATATATATATATATATATATATATATATATATATATATATAATATATATATATTTGAAAGGAAGGAAAAACTCAACACCGTTATTCCATAATAAATTTATTTCGATTTTGATTTCCCATCTGATGAGACTGAATTCTGGGGAGCTTTATTAAATCAACTTAGATTTATAAAGGCCCCAATCTTGGTCGAAATAAAATTATTATGGAATAACGGTGTTGAGGTTTTCCTTCCTTTCAAAGATAAATATTGCTCTGTATATTATCTAAAAAGTTTATTATACATTGAGCTCTCTGTAGTGATTTAAAGATTCACTGTATTTATACATACTGGATCATACAATAATAATACAGTGTGTCTTAGAAATCACATAGAATCATCCCTTACTACCAAGTTTTGGATACCTCACATCTCTCTGTCTCTGTCTCTGTCTCTGTCTCTCTCTGTCTCTGTCTCTGTCTCTCTCTCTCTCTCTATATATATATATATATATATATATGTGTGTGTGTGTGTGTGTGTGCGTGCGTGTGTGCGTGTGTCTTCGTGTGTGTGTGTGTGTGTGTGTGTGTGTGTGTTACGAAGTGTTAACGAAAATAGAATTGCAACATTCTGAAAGTCAATGACGATTCTGACCTGGGGCTGTGCATCAGGTTGGAATAGTGTTGATCCTTATTTGGGGAATTGTTCATGCATTAATCCGTATATTTATATGTAATCATCCACTGTAATCCAGCTGTATTATTTTTAGGGTTAATCTGGACTTATTCATGGTCTCATAATCAGGTTTTAGAATTTGATATTCCTTTCAGTACATTAAGTGACTTCCAAAGTGTATTTAGAAGTTGAAACCTTAGCGATTCTCATCAGCAATTGTGGATCGATTCTCAAAAGAAGAAAAAAAAAAGAGGTTCAAAAGATTTTAAGAGAGATAATCTTCTACTTTACTTTTGCACTTGAATTTCTTTATTTTTTTTATCTATATTGGTGCATTCTTAATAAAATCAGGCAACATTCGATATTTGTGTATAAGTATTCATAGGATTAAAATTATTTAGTAATGACGTAATCTATGCAGCGTAAATTAAGATATATATAATATATCACTGTCAAAAAAGAAAAGAAAAAAAACCCAAAACTAGCAATATACGAGCATACACACATAAACACACTTTCCCATATATATATATATATATATATAATATATATATATATATATATATATAATAATATATACTTTCCCATATATATATATATATATATAATATATATATATATATATATATATATATATATATATATATGAAGGTCGATTCTTGTATGTGTGCGAAATATTTTCACACACATAAACTGACCGAAACACATGTGTAAGTGATATCGATTAATGTGATATCGATTAAATTCATTTTATCCATTTACTTTTCTTTTCTTTACTCATTTTTCCTCATGTTGTCGGATTCAATTCCTTTTCCATTTTTACACACACACACACACACACACATATATATATATATATATATATATATTTATATTTATTTTATATATATATATATATATATATATGTGTGTGTGTTTGTGTATGTATATATATATATATATATATATATATATATATATATATCATACAGCTTTGTTAGAGCTTGCTATCAATATATATATATATATATATATATATATATATATATATATATATATATATATGGCTCCGTGTGTACCTGTATGTTTACGTATGTCTGTGCACGTGTGTATGCTTCTGTATAGATGTATGTATGTGTATGTTTGAGTGTGTCTAATCATGCACAAAGGTAATGTATTAGTATAAGGAGGAAACAGGATATGTCAGTGTAACTAAAAAGCACATTATATAAGGGGAAATGTTAATCATTTGTATATATATATATATATATATATATATATATATATATATATATATATATATCTGTGTGGGTGTGTGACCCACACAAAAAAAGCACATAGTAGGGGATAATATCATGGAAGTAAAAAAACACTTTAAATTAATTGCAAGTGAATATCAGCATTTATTGCCCGGGAAAAAGCAACTGTTGTGATCTGATCGTCAATGTGGAGGAAAAATCAGAAAAAAGAACGCAATGAGGTTTTTTTCACGAGTTAAAAATGATTTTATCACTTGTATTGTCTTATCTATTGTCTCTCTGGAGATGGCATGGATTTAACCGACGTCACCTTACTACAGCTATGTTAGGGAGTAATCTTTTACACGTTCGCCCCTGTGTCTATGAGAAATCTATTTTCAACAAGCAAATGCTTCCATTAGACTGACTCACTTGGGCATTCTCTCAAACTGTATCTCTTCATAAATAACTGGTGTGCATAAAAACAATAGCCACGTAGTTTTCTTTTTTCTACTTTAAAAATCTCACTTAAGTAAGTAAAATCTCTGATATTTAATGTAAGTATTTCTATTTTCAGAACCTATTAATAATAATCTTCGATTTAAATTGAAAATGTCACGGTGAAAAAAATGTCCTCCACTGAATTACACATCCACACGAAAAATTAGATAAAATAAGACTAGAATCATAAAAAAATGATACAGAACAGGATACAATAATAAAAAAAGAGAATTGGCCTACATTTAGCAAAACGGATTCTACCATAAGAAAAAGGGATTTAAGTTATCTATCTATCTATCTATCTACCTATCTATCTATCTAAGAGTAGTATTAAATCTACCACATAATCAATAGACTATTATAAATAAACAGAAATAATAACTTGAAACCATATACATATCATTCCCATTAAATCGTACCGACAGCACGTATCTCCAGGACTTTTCCTCCCGAACCGTCCCTATCGGTCATCGCTCATGGAAGGTCCTCAGCAGATCATTCAGTGTCCGTAAAGCGCTGATTGATGTAGGTTTTCGCGACCCAATGGTGTGTCCATAGAAAAAAGTCAGTTATGAACTCGCCCTTGCGTCTCTAGAAGTCTAAACGAAAAACCGCATAGGTGGGAAACAACCAGTTACTATGCGCCGTTAACTGTATGTTTTAGCTACTCTAAGCTATATATATATATATATATCTACATATATATATATATATATATATATATATATATATATATATATATATATATATATATATATGAGCTCGTGGCGACATACTTGCAATGGGGAACATATGCCTTGGCACTACATATGTTTTATCTTGATATATACACATACGTGTTTACGCAATAAATATCGGGCAATAAATACAGACACATATCCATTAAAGGTATTTTATACGAGAGTTTATCAACATATCTTTAGCCTGATACGTAGATATTATCTGACTTGTGATCAGTAATTGTAATATTAATCATCAACACAGTATTATATGCATTGACAAAGGAGATTGTTTTGAAACCAGTTGTCTTTTGTATAATATCAATATTTTCTTTTATTTATAATTATTTGATTGTAGAATTATTTAGGTTCAGGTATATATAAATAACAATGGAAAAGCTGAGAGAGTGTGAGAGAACGAGTATATCCAGTCTTTGTTGAAGGAATACCTTCATTACCACCGACTGAATATTTATCCATTGTATTTTCATTGTATACTTTTAGTAACGCTCGCACTGGGGCATCACCTATATACAATTGATTTCAATACATCAGATTGTTTAAAAAGATATAAACAAACCATCATTGTCCAAATATAATAGTCGTTTACGGCATAATAAAAGATGTCAAGACTTATTGTTATTGTTTTGGTGTTTGAGGTGCTTCTTCAAATCCTTCCAAGTTTTACACGGTCCTTTACAAAGCTAAAGTTATGTGGAAATAGAGAAGAAGAAAAGGGCGACACCTTTCCCAAATAAAAACATAAATGTTTTCATTGCCATTCAACAAGTCAAACCCAAGATCATACATCACATTTTTATTTGATTCTATTTTAATTCTGATCGAAGTGAAACGTCCTGGGCACAGAGTATTCGAGTTTTAATTTAGAATACGTTGTCTGCAAGAAGTTTTAGATGAGGTCTAAAGTACAAACTTAGCAGCTTAGTTTTAATCTAATATTAATGTCTTTAAATCAATACAGTATAAGTATTTATCCTTTATCCTATCTAATATATATATATATATATATATATATATATATATATATATATATATATATATATATATATATATATATATATGTAGTACGGGCCGGCCACCGAGGACCTACATTGACCAACTATGCAAGGATATTGGATACTGCGGAGAGTACCTCTCTGACACAAATAATGAAATAGAGGATTGGCGAAAGATTGTCATGGATATCCGTGCAAATTGCCTGGCATGATGATGATGATGATGATGATGATATATATATATATATATATATATATATATATATATATATATATATATACATAAGCATAAAAATATGAAAAACAACAAATATTCAGAGGATTTATTTCTCTCTGCCGATGTTCGCGTGTTTCAGTGTTTTATATTATACAATGAGGATCTTAAAAAATCGATGTTAGGAAACCCACACAGAAAGTTATTTTTAAATCAAAAATAAAAGGAAAAATAATAATATTTTTTTGTACATTCACATTTTCTTTTTTTAGTGGTTGTTTCTTAAGAATGTCTTACACAGAGCTATATGATATCAAATAATTTGCACAATATTAATACTAATAATTATATAGTCTCAGTGATAATTTTTGTTTAATAATAGTCATTTGTTTGCATGCCGGTACATTAAGTAATTATAATCATAAACAACCCTAGCTTTAAATAACTACCTTGGATTTGATGATATTTTTAAAGCTGATAATAATAATTTCCTATTATATCGAAAGCAAATGAAATGATCAGCTGAGGGAAAAATGAGTTAAGAATATATAAAACCCTTATAAAACTTCATATAGAACATTGATCTAATGTTAGTGTATGGGTCTTCTGTTGGCAAGGGTTAAAAGTAGTCACCTGCTCCAGACAGATTGAGAGTGGATTTGTCCAGTTAAGGGTTGAGTTACATTGCTTCTTGAATTTCTGTTTTAGTGAGAATGTAAATAAACATTGATTGTTTCTTTGAACCACTGGCGAGTAGGGATGATAGTTCTATTTTGATAACCACCTAATGAAGTTAGATACATTCTTAAGTTAAATCAATTGTTGAATTAAGGCCACTAAGCAGATATGAGTGGTGTATCTGTTCATCTGTTTAATCTCTCAGTTTTGAAGTGACTTTCCATTTATCTTGGGTTGGTTTAAAGATTTACCTTTGGAATTAAGCACCAGCGATAAAAAAATAACCAAGCCTATACGAATCCCCTTATAGAAAATTAAATAACTATTGGCAGTGAAGAGACCAGGGGAAACCGCTCTCAGAGGTGAAACTCGGAACAAGAAAGCTAATAACATAGAAGAATAATCTAGATTAAATCTTTACAGAAAATTATATAGATAAAACCTTTTTTGGGCTGATAAAGCATAAGGAGGTCTTCGCCGTTAGAGAAGGGAGCTTTGAACCGTCATGAAGTCGAGGTCCAAATGACATTTGACTAGCCTGTTGCAGAAAATGCGGTTTGAAGAAATCAATGGAAGATCCTAATATTAAGAGTCAAATTGTGCTTGCGTTTTTCACCATCCATTCTTCGAACAAATCTCCGTTATAATACACCATCGCTCACCGTCTAATATAAATTCATACATCGCCTCATCTGACAAAGCAAGACATTCTCAATACTATAAAGTACACCTCTAATTGTCCCCATCGATAGCATAGGACAAGAAGTGAAAATATTTGTGATTTCGACAACATAATACTTAGGCCTGGGATCCAGTGTATAGACAGGAAAATTGGCGTGTAATATTGAGATTGAAGGACATACAAAGACAGGTGTCTAAAATAATAGAATATTGTCAAATATTAAAATTGCTGGGTGAGTTTGGAGAAATTAGTATTAACTAAGGAATGAGAAGTGATCTAATTAAACTTTTCAAAATAATGAATTGAATTTCTAATTATTGTATATGTTTAATTGATACTTCTCAAACTGTAAAATTACTGTCAAGGCAAATTTAAAAAAAAACTTACACTTATTAAACTATTTAGGTTTTTGCAAATAGAGTCATATATATTTGGACCCAATTACCAAATCAGATCTAAAAAAGCAAAAGTGTACACATTTTTAAGATTGATTTGGAGGATTTAAGAAAAAATGGTAAGAAAAAATAATTTAAGAAGGCATTTTTTGGAACCATCGAATGAATTACTTAACATAATTTTATCTGTATATCAATAGGATATCAATAGTATATATCGTCTATGGAAACATGGTTTTGATAGAAATAGGAGGAAAAGTCCTAGCAGACATAACAAACAAATAATGATAATAATAATGATTATAATAATATAGCATCAAGTACGACTATTCAATATGAATGATTTTTAAACAGATATATGTGATCCATAAATGGAACGCTTATCCTGGTTAGGATAGGGATGTGAGTAATTCACATTCCCCAGATCACCAAAACGAGAGATTCACAATCAAGTACAGAGAAGTATCACAACCAGGAGACCTTTTTTTCTGAGAAGGGTTATTACATCCCTGTCAGTAATACATTCAGTATATTCTAAGCCCCATCGACAGATAAGAGACTAGCAAAGAAAATATTTAACACAAAATAGAGTTTTCTTTATCTTTATTATTATTATGGAACATATTGCGATTTTAAGTCATCCATTATTTGTTTGTTTTCGACAAGACAGTATATATCTGTCAACCAATGATGGAGGCGCGTCGTGTAATGGTTATCGTTGTTGGAAATGGATTCGGCGACCAAAGCTCAAATCGTAGACGAGGGTTTATGCATTTCACATACCGTTATTACCCTTGGGAAAGGTATGCATCAAACTATTCTCCCTCGATCTGTGGGTAAATAGCTGGGTAGATTGGGCACATAAGCTGTGTATGGCATCCTGTCTTAACACATATTAAAAATTTGACATTTTGTCGCATCATGCTCGTGAGGAGTGAATATATATATATATATATATATATATATATATATATATATATATATATATATAGTTAAAAATTAATGATAAAATGAATGAATGGATGAAATAAAGATGAATGAAATGAGGGGGATAAATGAAAAATCCTTTCCAATGGACCCCTCTCAAAAGTATTAAAACACTTTTTAAGAGTGGGGTCCCTGATAGAAAGTTTTTCTCATCTATTATTGTAGTCCTTTGAAGCATCAAGTTAATATAATCATTCTATAAGTTATTAGAGAAGATAAAATCCGTCTGTTACCTTTGTAATATCTGTTGAGAATGGGTTTGAATTATATATATATATATATATATATATATATATATATATATATATATATATATATATATATATATATATATATATAATATGGGCATTTTCACCTTCACTAAAAGCATATATTGCTTTTGCGAACCATAAGAAGATTTTCTAGTAGTGTTCGACGTTTCCTAAATAATTGGATGCTCTTGC
>CM042139.1:67854215-67882979 GCA_023376005.1 Doryteuthis pealeii
GATTTTGCTGTATGTCAGCCATTGGGTGATTTTATGCGGAAGAAGTTTTTGTCTTATTCATTCTTGTTAAATATTATTTCTTAAACTCATTTGTAAACACATTTTATCTCATCTTAAACTCATTTTTAATCTATTTAACCAATAGATGGGATCCTAACAATACTACCATTTGGGAGTAATGGCAATGAAGGGGTACTGCACACTCCCCTGAGCTCCAGAATTGGAACTTCACCACTATATGCAGTTCAATGTCAAACCCAGGGCACGAAGACTCTCGGCTACCGCCTTCTAGCATATATATGATTAAAAAAAGGTTTGGGAAGCCATAAGAGCAATACGGTGGGACAATCATATAGGTGCTAGGGATTGACGTGACCAGCCGATTAATCGGTTGGTGACGACAAGCTTAAGTAAGGGCCAACGTGGAGTGTTGCACGTCATTGCTCAGCCACCAGGATTCCGTCGTTACGTATCATGGGTCACCACGCAACAGCTGATCCCATAGGGGGGATTTTACTCCCCTGCAGAGGTGCAGTCAACGTATTCTACTGCATCAGCTGACAGGGCAGACTATAACTATGTGCAAATAAATGATTAGTAAATAACATTAAAAAATAATATAAAATGAAATGATATTAAATGATTGCATGAAATGTAAAAAATATATATAAATTTTATAGATATTAGCGAAAATATGCGCCCACCGGACGTAATTATTTAAGTTTTAATGCAATGAAATATAGAGTTTCCACCAAGTCCATATGCACTTCAATGTTATAAATCTTTTAAGGTGCACACGGAATTAATGGCTATACTGTATATTAAATTAGAAACACTAAGGAAATTAGATAGGAACACACATAAAAACATTACACTTATTTTAATTATATTTTAATTGGTTTCTATAGAACGTAATTCATAGAATTGATTTAAATACGTTGGAGGATAAAACAATTATATTAGAGACTATAACACCACGTAATTATTTATTAAATCCGGTTTTGAAAAAAACAGTATGCAAATAAGCCACACCATATATTGTGTAAACTTTATTTCTTAGCGAATTATTAAACACATTGTAGGATTTTAAACGCAGTTGAATAACATGGGCTGTTTTTTTAGAGACATCATTAATTAATAAGAATTATTCTAGGTATTAATGATTTTGACTATAAATTAAACACTCATTGATAAAATTACGCAATTTCTGACGTAAGCAGTGACGTTGTTTCGGTTACAGACAGTCAACTACCGAATCTCCATTATAATACGATGTCATTAAATAGTCCAAAGCAAAGAAACAAGAAAATACTATGGTACATTTTTAGTGTCGCTGTCCGTCCGTCTGTCTGTCCGTCTAGTTGAAAAAATCCATATAACAAGATCAAACAAAATTTTCTCAGCTAAAGTTATGAGAAATCCTGTGGTGGTATTTATTTTTTACCCCTGAATTCATTTGGGGTCATTGGGGACCAAATTATCGGTTGTACTATGAGAAAATAGGAAAAAATAAATAGGCTAGGGGGAATAACTCAAATAAATTTAGATTTAATGAGGTTCCGTATCGTGCCTTCTGTTCACTAGGACGACCCGCATTAATGATAACACTGGGGATATTATGCCTCATTCCCTTTCAAACAGTATTATCATTGCGTTATTGGTAAATGGAGGGGGATAACATACATACATTTCCGTTATAACATTTTCACAATAAGCAGATCAAGCGATCCAATGGAGAGCAATAAGAACTTTATAAATGTATAATTAAATTTAACTATATACTGTGTATCCCTGGTTAAGCGGGGAACATACAACTATTATATAATATACTTATTTACTAACTTAAGCTTAGATGTGGCACAAGGTCAGAAGTATGGGGCATACAATGAGAATCGAAGTCACTAATAATGGTCTGGAAATCTAGTCTGCTAACCATTATACTACGTGAGGTGCCCTTATAGTTATTTTCTAAGCTTAGTTTAGATGTGTCACACGGTCAAATTATGGGGCGCCTAGTGAGAATCGAACTTACTAACAATGGTCTGCGAATCTAGCTTGCAAACCATTACACCACATAAGGTGCCCAACAAGTATACAATATAACCTTGTGCTCAAATCAGTAAAAAAATCGATCCACGGTGAAAGCATATTTGTTTAAAGCTATTCTATAATTCTATAAGAATTAAGGATACGAATATTCTCTACATTTATGAAGAGCATCGGACCATATGACCTTTAGGCACCCCTTCTGCAATCTCGATACCTGAGGACGTTTTTTTTCCATTTACACCGTCAAAATTCCGTTGTTTGTTAGGGGTTATGGTTAAGGTTTAGGGGTTAGTGTTTACTTTTATAATTAAAAAAATCCCTCTAAAAATCGTCCGTTAACAATTAACCGGATTTTGACGGTGTAAATGGAAAAAACGTCTCCACGAATCGAGATCGCAAAAGAGGTGTCTAAAGGTCATATGGTCCAGGGCATTTTATTAATTTTTGTCAAGAGAATTTCTGAGTCTGAATTATTGGGGGTAACGGGTAATGCTCAGGCTGAACGTTTGTTCTTCCGTGGTATCGTGAAATAGCTCAGGGGATGAATTTGACGAACTTTAGATGGGGACACACTCTGAAAATAGAAATCACCTTGTAAGACCTTCTAAATGCGTATATATATATATATATATATATATATATATATATATATATATATATATATATATTTGGGAATAAAAAGGCCTTAAATACCATGGGTATCGTGGTTATGGACCATTTCCACTCGCGAGTATGCTCACGAGCTTCTTCAGACCACTGATATATTTTATTTAGACAGGCACATGGCCAAACTCATTTTATATTCATACATTTCACCTCCCTCTGTTTACAATAATTAAACATTGAGCTCTCATACGGAACCTGATCTCTACAACAAACTACGGGTAGAGAATTAGGACCCACCTAGAATCACCTTTTACCAAGAAACTTGGTACAGCACCAAAAAAAAAAGTAAATATATATATATATATATATCTTATCTTATCTTATTATTATAATGGAGATTGTGTGTTTTTCTGTCTGTAACCGAAACTATTTTCCTACTCAAGTCACAATTCTCTTAGTTATTGACATCACATTCTCCATGATTTTATTTTATCTAAACCTCAATTATTAATAAAATTGTCTTACATTATTAATACTGTTAACTATGTCTACATACTGACAACATGCAATTATATTTATATATACAACAAAATAGTGGTTTACAGTGTGAACGGGAAGGCTAATTTGCATATTAATATTAAAAAATCGAATTTAATAAATATGTGCTTAGTATTATTGATTTCTAACTGTTTGGTTTTATTTTACTGAATATAAGCAAAAATCTCTTCAATGAATCTTAAATGAAATCCATTAAAAAGATAAAATAACTGTCATTTTATTCTTTACTTCCTCTTTTAACTAAATACTTAAATTAGAAAAAATAACAATGAAAGATGAGAGTGATGGAAGAGTAAGTTTCAGTTGTTCCATTCTTTATTATACTCCCTCTGTTTCAAATCTTTTATTATACTCCCTCTGTTTCAAATCTTTTTATCTGTATTCTTATTTAGTTTCATTAGCCTTTCTAATTTAATACAATATTTTATTACATTAAAACTTAAATACTTGCATAGAGGGTGCATATATTTGCTAGTATATATAAAGAACATTCATAGTGACAACATGAATAATACATTGCGCTGAAAAATAACTTCTTAATAGAAAGATATAATTAAAAACGCTGTACGGGGAGACTCAAGAAAAAAAATATTGCCGTCAAGTGTGTAAATAATTTAGTCAGCTGATGACTGTTGTATTCATAAGTCTTGAATTTGATATTTTCTATGACTGATTATAGAGTTCCTTGTCTGTGATATTTTCTCTCGGGGTTTTGAAATGAATGCAATTAAAATGTCTTTATATATATTGTCGAACACAATCATTAACAAAATAATATATGTCTCTATCACCATATGTAAAAAAAAATAATAAAAAAACTTATTCTAGTAGAAAAAGTTAGCTTTTAAATTAACTGTGAATAGAGAATATGTGAAAGTGATTAAAGACAAAATACTTAGGTAACGTTGGAGAAAAATATATATAAGTGTAGTATATTGACGTCACTAAAATGAAAAATGTACCGTAGTCAGCTTTGTACTGGACACGGTATTAAAAGGGCATTGGTAGCTGGCTACATCTCGTTCGGTAGTCAGGGGGATAAACGACCGGGTACCTTTTGCTCAGAGAAACGTTCGATTTATGGATGCTATGTCTGGGGCGAGGGCTGGTTTTTTACAGTTTTTTTCTTCTGAAAAGCAACCGGATAAGAGAGATTCGTTTTTACACACTAATATTTATTAAAAAAATAAAAAAATAAAAAACACTTCACTTTTATTTTTATTTTTATTTTGTGCATAGTTTCAGAAGAGAGAGAGAGAGAGAGAGAGAGAGAGAGAGAGAGAGAGAGAGAGAGAGAGAGAGAGAGAGATAGCTAGAGAGAGAGAGAGAGAGAGAGAGAGAGAGAGAGAGAGAGAGAGAGAGAGTCTAAATGGCCCTTAATTATATTGCTCTCGGAACAGCAAACTTCAATTTTTGCTAACCTCGTTCACTTGACTAATTTCTGGGGCTCCAAAGGTTCTCTATCTCTTCTACTTTGACGGTCAAAAGACTTTCTATCCTATCCCTGACGGCCATAATATCTGTCTTATACCTAAAAAAAAAAGGGTCTTATTCATATAACTTCGTTTAACAAAATTTCCATCAAGAATATTCCTCTCTATGGATTGTTTTGCCCTGTCCACGTCAATGGTGATCCTATTTATTTACCAGCTATAATTAATTCTACAAAGCAATTTAATAAATGTTTATAACTCCACAACTAGATAGTAAATTATCCTTTATACCTACTAATGGTTAAAACAAACACATCCTCCTAAAACAAAATGTCAAAGGGTAATTTAGCACAAACCTAAAGCATATCATGTTTGGAACATATGGCCGCCCTCTATAATCCTTATTGGCAGAAGCTACATAGTATAACAAGTTTTCGGCGAATGACATTTAAAATCTATGAGAAAATTAGCAATCTCACATCAAGAAAAATGCAGTTTTATTTTATTTTACAAAGTGAAATAGAGACATGTAAAATAGATTCACAATCGAGCGTTCTTTAAATAATTAAAAAAAAAGAAAGAAAAAAGAAAAAGAAAGCCTGAAGATTTTGTCTTGTGTCGTCTTTGAAGAAAGGATTGAAAAAAGTTTGCCTTCGTCGGCCAAAAATCTATTGAAATATCCTAAAAATTATGTTGGAAAGTTCTGGTTGAAGGAAAATTAATTTGAAACAATCTCATTTTAAGGGAATTATTTTAATGAATCAATGACCTTCCTTCAAGTGAAAGGCAATCAGTCTGAAAGGAAAATATTAATTATAAATGCTATTTTAAACATTCATTAATGAATAATAGAAAAAAATCGTTATGTAAATTAATATTGTTTTTGTGTAATTTGATTATTTTTTAAACAATGGCAAATCCGCTTATAATGATTGGGATGAGCAGATAATAGGATTAGAAAAGAAAAGAAAAGAAAAGGGAGATAAAGAGATAGAGGGGGGGAGAGAGATGGCAGTAGTGAAGAACGAAAAGAGCAAAAGAGTCTTATAGAGTGATATTTAAATAGATTGAGCTAGATATTAAGAGAAAGAGACAAGAAGAGGGAGGATATATATATATATATATATATATATATATATATATATATATATATATATATATATATATATATACATATACATATATATATATATATACATATATATATACATATATATATATATATATATATACATATATATATACATATACATATATATATACATATATATATATATATATATATATACATATATATATATATACATATATATATATATATATATATATATATACATATATATATATATATAGAGAGACATAGATAGATAGATAGATAGATAGATAGATGAATTTTTATGTTTTAAAGGCGGATAAGCACTAGAATGTGTGTATGTGTTGACGTGAGGGTGCGGATTTGGAAGAGTAACATACAGGTAGACAGAAAGAGAGAAACAGACAGACAGACAGACACAGAGAAGGGATTGTGAAAGATTCATTTTGTAAGAGAAACTTTGCCAATATCCCAGTGTCAGGATCAGTAAATAAAAAAAAAGCGACGTGATTGTGAAATATATGCGGAAATTAAAAACAAAATCAAGGGCAAGAAAGAAAAAAAAGACAAAAAAACAAACAAAAACAAAACAAAACAAAACAAAACAAAACAAAAAGACAAATACAAACATACGCAAATGAAAAATAAAAACTGAAGAAACGACTTAATAAAGATGAAATAAACAAATGCAATTGTCGTGAGAGCGTGAATGAACATGTGCAAACAATAAGTAGAGAAAAAGAAAAGGAAACATTAAGTTAAAGGTCTGAGAAAGAGACTCCCCCATACGCAAGGCGTTCAGTCTGAGGACTTAGAACACGCTGAATGCAAATGTCATCTTTTGAAGAGGATTAAGATTTCTTCACAATAAAAAAAAGATAAAAATAAAACACAACAATTGATAGAGTGGTGTAGCTCCAGCTCTGAAGAGCTGGATATGTAATGACACCTTTCTCTAGCCAGTATTTCTGTGTTTACTCTGACCCGGGTGGTATTTACCAGTGATGATCTCATGTATGGGTAGAATAGAACTGTTTAAAACATTATTAGTATTAATTCACAGTCTGATTGTATTATTGCTCGGCATTTGTAATGTAGAAATGAGGATTCTTAGGCGGAAATTCAGGTCGCACGGATATATATGTACCGTGTTTCCCTGAAAATAAGATAGAACATATTAATTTTAACTCCGATATATAAGTCTAGGGCTCATTTTCGGGGGATGTCAAGTAAATACGTCGCCTGAAAATAAGCCTTAGACTTATATTTTGGAGTGTAAATTAATATAAGCTCTGTATTATTTTCAGGGAAACACGGTACATATATATCCGTGCGACCTGAATTTACGTTGCATGATATGATTTTGAAGAATGCTTATATCTTTCGTTCGTCTGCCTCTCTCAACTAAGATTTATTTCAAGGGAATGGCTTATATCAAAATCATTCTGAAAAATCACGCCATGTCTTACTTTCGAGGAAACACGGTACTTCTGGGTAATCAGATACTAAGGGTTAAAGAATAAGAACCCAATGGAAGAAATTAGGGGATAGTTGACAGTCACAAGTTATAACGTAAATGTTGGAAATATTGAACGTCCAATCAAGGGACTCGAAACCTGGCTAAATCACCTAGTCCATTCCTACTGGGATATGACTGTGAACACAAAACTTGTGAATTTTCTTATTCATTTTTTTACATCGTAAACTCTCAGAAATACCTATACATAGGGACTGAGTGGTAGAAAAAAGCCTACACGCGAAAGTGTTGTAGCTCTGGGCATTGCATCTTTATATGTAAACCATCAAATTCTTGGAATCGGTAACATTGCAGTAACAACACCTTCAGTGATATATTTTTTCATTCTTCCTCGGATATATTTCGACCCACAAGCCCGGGGAGGCAGGAAGACTAGAGACAGGGAACCCGTCTGCCTAACGAGACTACCTGCTTCTGCTAGCCTCAAGTGACTAACGAACTCTGAATACTGAACTTCTAATTCGAACAACTTATATCACATTGACCCGGCCAACTTCTGGTCGAATGCGTACACCTACTCCACTTTCTTCCGATCAAACTACCTATGCTCATTTTCATGATCGACCACCAAGTGTTTTCCAAATCTCTTAGATATATTCTTAGATCCAGTCTTCAATTAGAAAAAAAATGATGGCTATAGGTTAATGAATTCTCATATTTTTTTTTTTTTTGATCTTCTTAATATTTTCCGTTGTTTCATTTTTCAATTTCATAATTTCCTTAACCATAACGTAACAGAAAGAATGTATATCTATCAAAGTTGCCAATTAGATAATGTCATGGACATGCATATTGTTTCGTCGATATTCATCTTGTGTTGTTGTTCTTTTCTGTTTCTTTAATTAGAAGTGAATCTGTCGCTTCTCTATTTTTAACACTTTTTCCGTGTCCTGTTGGCGGGTTTAGAACACGCTGATTGTATCTCGATCTGAGGTGTAAGGTCTCCAAGCACAAAATAAGTCTTCTGAGTTTAACGCTAATTTGCAACTTATGGTGATACTCAAAGCTGAAAAACTGGGCATTATGGAGTACACCTTCATTGCTATTACTCCCAGATCCACTCTGACTAGGAATGTTTGTAGCTGATAGGATTGTAAATTTATATCGTATTCGACTGGACCATGTGAAAAAAGTATTTTAACAGCACAAAAATGTAAATTTGAACGTTGTTATATCCAATCAATCAATAAATCAATCAATCAACTACATTTTCTTCATGTTTCTGTAATAAAAAAATCACCACTGTCAGTTTTTACCTAAATTGAATACGTTAGATTGGTTGTTTTACGATATATAAGCCATTTTCAGAACAATTATTGCGAATTAGATCATTTTTGATAAAGAAAGGACTTGAGTTGCTTACAGAACGTGTTATTTTTTAAGTGGTCATCCAATTAAGTATGAAAAAGGCTTATCGCTGCTTAAATTTGGTGATCTAGTACGAAATGGAGCTTTCTATTTGACTTAGCAGTAATAAATTATAAACGTCGATTTATTAAAATTAAAATACAGCGATGTTGCATCATTATTTCCTCTTTTTTCAGGTTAATTAACAGTTCAATTTCAATTTATTTTTTCTGATGTTCGGCATTTTCTCTTACCAAAGATATTTTGGTAATGCATACAATGAAACACTGGTTTTATATTCCTAATTGTCGAAATATTGGAACATCTGGCCAAAATATCTTCTGGTATATATATCTTCGAATAAGTAAAAAAAAATCGGCTCATGATTGTAAATAATGAAATATGAAACAAAATATTCGCATTTTGGTTTCTGATTTATAAAGTAAGTACATTTAGAAGACTGGTCGGTATTGTGGGTATCAGATGGATAGCAAAGGAGTCTATCTCCTTTCGCTAGCGCAAGATCAATTAGATTGTTTGTGCTGGGGTGGAGCGCCACACCTACTTTCATTTGCTCACTTTACCGGATAGATCAGATTACCCAAGCTGAGTTGATGGGGCCTGGTATCGGACCCGAAACCTTGTGGTTCATAGGCGGATGTTCTACCGATTGAGCTAAACCGACCCATAGGCTTTTAATTTTAATTTGACTTCAATTTGTTGATTGCTCATGACTGCCAATTTAATTGGAATTTAGAAACAATAGAAGGAAAATAATCGTTTTATAACAATCTTATTGCTCTTTAATAATGAATTGTTGCGAGCGGTAAGGTTGTCAGTGGAAACCTTGCACGCCTCCCTTTCCATACAATAGTTAGAAATAAACAGTGTTACGGCAATTTTTAAAGGTCTGTTTAGTTTGCAAAACAACTTTCCTACAATGTCATCCTAAGC
Source organism: Doryteuthis pealeii (assembly GCA_023376005.1). Classification (NCBI taxonomy): domain Eukaryota; kingdom Metazoa; phylum Mollusca; class Cephalopoda; order Myopsida; family Loliginidae; genus Doryteuthis; species Doryteuthis pealeii. The sequence continues at coordinate 67,863,793 of CM042139.1, forward strand.
GGGGAGACTGGACATTTTTATCGTAGGGAAATTCTTAACAAGATCTCATTATCTTTCGCTCTCCTTCTCGCTATCCATCAATCTTCTAATCCTATATACAGTGATACCTTGACTTACGAGTTTAGTTCCTTCCGCTAAGAACTCAATTTCCTCGTATATCAATTTAATTTTCCCCATTGAAATAAACGGAAGTGCCATTAATCCGTTCCAGCCCCAACCATCATAAAAGACAATTTTTGTTACGTGTTTTTAAATCCGGTAGAGCATTCGCCTAGAAACCACAAGGTTGCTGGTTCGATACCGGCCCTTACCAACCCAGGGTATGAGTAGCAAATAGATCTGTGCGGTAAAGTAAGGGGCTGATGGTAGGTGTGACGCTCCAACTCTGGCGAAACAACAATCTCTTTAGGCTAGCGCTAGTGAAAGGGAGATAGACTCTCTCGCAGTCTGGCTGGACCGGTGAGTTGTGTTAAATTAATAGCATCGATGGGGGCAGGGCTGGTTTTATTGCCCAGCGCTTGAGGCGCCCCCTTGAGGGGGAATGCCGACGGGATCGACGCAATTTTTGTTCTCTCCCACCCATTAGCTTCGGCTTGCGGGTGTGCCCACGTTAAAACGAGTCCATACAGGTGGGGTATGAGACAAATAAACTCTCTCTTTCTCTCTCTCTCTCTCTGTCTGTCTCTCTCTGTCTCTGTCTCTGTCTCTGTCTCTGTCTCTCTGTCTCTCTCTCTCTCTCTCTATATATATATATATATATATATATATATATATATATATATATATAAAAAATGTGTAGTTAGGCATCATATTTTCTTGTTGGCACATTTGATAAAAATGATGAACAAAAGGACTTTTTTTCTATTAACCTTTTTGATGCGCACGACCGATACGTCACAAATGTGGATTAATTGTTCGAAAGCTCTGATGTCCCAAACCGAGTATATAAACATGTACCCTTTTTTTTGGTCATTGCCCGAGGATGTGGATACGAACAAGGTATATATTTTCTTTTATCAATGAATTGTTTTTGAAAGCGCAGTCTTTTGGTACTGGTTTGACGATAGTGACATAATCTTCCCAGCTCGCCCTTGAACATGAAAAGGCTAAAAATATACCTCAACTTTAAATCATTAACTGTCATCTCTGATAAAATATTCCTACTATATATATATATATATATATATATATATATATATATATATATATATATATATATATATGTGTGTGTGTGTGTGTGTGTGCGTGTGTGTGTGTAATACGCTATAAGTACGCTCCGCGAGATTCGAAGATGAATAAATAAAAAAAATGTTATCTTACTCTACGAAAAGGCATATGAGAAAGAAAGAAAAATGCTATATGGAACCGTTGTACATTGAAGATAATTTAGGAAGGAATGTAATTTATGACACAGTGTTGTCAGAAACAATTATACTTCTGCATTCTTATCTATGTATTACATATAATTCAAGTAAAAAACAAAATACGAAGTATGTAAATATAGAAAGAATCAATAAAACCATTCAGATATTCCCCCAATCCTTTTACGCAGATACATTTGCAGAACTGAACATTTCAAAATGTTTCCTCATGTTGCATATAAATCGTATTTGAATTTGCAGAATAATGCATGATTATTCATCTGATCTCTCGGTAAATGGTTGGTTTCGGTTGGAGGCGCGTGGTGTAATGGAAATTGTCATAGGAAATGGACACGGAGAGACGAGTTCAAATACTGGACGCGGCTGATAACATTTCACATTGCGCTACTACTTGTGGCAAAGGTACGAATCTAGCAATTGATTAACTATTAATTAATTATTAATACTATGTGTAAATAGTAGTGAAGTCTGGGCTCTTCGACCGTGGTGTGCCAAAAGGTCATGCAGAAGGAAAACTCTGAATTCAAACCAGAGATGTCCTCTCCTCGTTAATAAAATCTACTTTGAGACCTACCACTCTCACTCCTCCTTCCTCCGGGCCAAAAACCAACATAAGTTATTGCCCAGTGTCTGAGTGCCCCTCAAATGGAATGCCAACAGAAGCTAAGCAATTTTTTACAATTTCTTTTTCTAGCGTGGCCTCCCAAATTAACCCGCTCTTTTATGTCATATTTCTGTCATGTTGTGGGTAAAATACATACGACGTTATTCATGGAATGCTTGTGCAAGTTCTTCAACTATTTAAACGATTGGAACAAATCAGAGCTTGCTTGTTATGTCCTCAAAACATCCTATTCTATAGTACACGATGTGGATCATGTTGGGAATGCTAACAATAGAAGCTTACTTTATAGTAGGCAACATAGACACAAAAAATTTATATAGGGCTTGTGGGAAGGTAAATTGAACACTTTGAGGAAAATTAGGCATGAAATGAATGTACAGATATTTTCATCATTTTTGGTTCATTTCACTTCACTTTTGCTAACCCACTTTTAATTGCTTTTAAATGGTTTCTATTGATATTATATATCACACTTTGTAAGTAAAAACAGTTTTGGATAGATATACGGGAGCCATTTAATGAATAAAGGGAAATTTTTAAAAAGTTTATTTAAAGAATTCCCCACACCACCATAAATGTAAAGTCTGCATTGTTTGGAATTGATTTATCGTAATAAGATAAGTGTCTCATCAAATCAGGGATTCTTTCAAATTTTAGAGTATTGGCGGAATTACGCTACAGATAGTTTCCTATTTTCATCTATGAAGACGAATTTTGATGCCAGTACTTTATCATCAAAACGAGGCTCAATAAATCTTTACATTATTTGCTCCAGGTAATTTTTGGTCATTAATGTTGTTTTCAACCGCCACAATATCGTCCTACAAATGAATCCCTCAAATCTATAATGAGCAACAACGACATTAAACCACTTTCAGAATGTTAAAGTGATGATAAGCAGTTCCACTAGTGCCTTTTTGTTTTTTTTATGATACAAATAAATACGGAGCATTGAATGAAAATGCAAACCCGAACGTTCGTAAAATAACAGTTTTATTCAATGCAGAGTGAAGAAATGTCTCTACCCAAAAAAAGTGAATTAAGGCTCAACTTGTGTGCTACAAAGCGATCTCGTGTACCAATCCATAGCTGAAGTCCAATTTCCGTGTCATCACTCCACAATACAACCTGTCACTGGGCAACTGTCCCCTGCTCACCAAGGGGAGTAAGTCTAAATTTTCGTTAGGACTGATATTCAAGTTCTTTAATCAGTCATCAGTCATTCTTGCATATGTTTTTGATTGAGTAGGAATCGTAGAATTAGACGTCGCTAATCTTTCTTTTTTCAACGGTTGCGTTATTTTATGTCGAATGCGTTTTGGTTTTAATCCTTCTTGTTGGGTATTCAACATTTTTAAAACTAATTTATCTTATTTATTTAATCGATAGAGTGGACTCTAACAGGTACTAATAAAACGTATTAGAGTGGACCAGGGAGTAATGGCAATGAAAGATTCTCAACACTTTCCAGAAATCCAGAATTACAACTTCACCACTAGATGCAATTTAGCCTCATACCCAGGACACTTAGATCCACTGCCACTGCCTTCTAGCTCATATATAACGAAAAGGCTTAAGAGGGTGTCATAAAAACAGTTGTGAAATATGCTCGGCACAATACTATAGCGACTAGGGCTTGACGTGATTGTTGAAGTGAGTTAGCGTACTGAGTTAGGTTTGAGCAATAAGCTAAGCACAACTGAACCAGTGTCAAGACAACTGGTAATGAGAATCCAGAATAGTCCACTCCTGCATTTGGGTGATTCCATTCCTTGAGTCCTGATTGGCTGCTTGATGTTCTGAGGCTTCATAAATAACCTGCCATTTTGCAGTAGACCTTTGCAGCAAAACAGTTTCGTATTAAGTAACGACTGCTTGATGCCATGTCTTACCAATTCGACGGTAAAGTATGATTATTCTACATTTGATTGAAGATGGGGTCTCCGTCAATTCTAAATACAGACCAATGTGGAGTGTTGCATGTCATGGACTGCTCAGCCATCAGAATTCCGTTCACGGGCAAAAGTGGTCCCATTGCGCGACGGAGGATCTTACCTTTCTACAGTTTTGTATTAAGTTACGACTACTTGCTGCCTTGTCTTTACCAATTCGATGGTAATTGGAATTAGTATGATTATTCTACACCCTCTCCCATTGGCGAGCGTCTTGGCCTATTGAGGAGAAATTAGTTCCTTTCGGCCAGGCTGATTACAGGGGAGCAATCTTGACAATGCACGGGGTATTTTCGTAGGCATTGGTTTAGGGGGCAGAGTGACATTGGGTGAGGCCAGGTTCATAGTGTTGAAGTGTGGGGTGTTAGAGTTGGAGCCAATGGGATCAAGCATAATTCTGGCATTGTGTGTAGGTTTTGGTTTTGTGATAAGCTTTTTCAGGAAGCGGCGGTTTCTGAGTGTGATCCTACCGATTCTGCCACTCGGACTCGGTATTGCGATGTGGGAGAACTTCTATGACGGTGCCTGTAGTGGTCACCGGTGGTTTGATGGGTTCTGGATGGGCTACTTTGTACCATTCTGTAGCAGACCAGACTGCGTGTGTGGCCTGTTTGTATCTTTCTCTGACAGTTAGGACGTTCCGTTGATGAAAGCTCTCCTCTTGACGTTGTGCCACGGTTATCCATTCAGGGTGTGGTTGTAGAGGATGGGTCTCAATGGGATCGAATCCCGGAGCCGACGGTGAAGCAGCAACTGTGCTGGGGATGGCCGATGCCTTGAATAGGAGTATTGCAGTATTGGAGGATTGCTTGGGCATACTATCATTGTCTATTGAACCCCGAGGGCCTGTGTTGCCATGGATTATCCTTTTGGCTGTTTTGACAGCGAGTTCTGCTCGCCATTGGATTGAGGGTATGCTGCTGATGATTTTCTGTGTTTTACACACCATGACTTGAGAAACTGCTAAAATTGCTCAAAATTGAAAGGTGGGCCACCATCACTACTCAGCTCTTCGGGGGCGCCATAAGTGTGGAAGAGTTTCCGACAAATAGATACTAATTTTTGAGTGGTGGATGACCAAGTTTTAGGTGATATAAAATGATCCAGCCTGTGAATCGGTCTGCGCAAACAAGGTATGCAATATGCTCAAACGTAAAATATATCCATTTACTATTTGTTGGAAGGGCCAATCTGGAGTTTGGTGTCAATGTATATTAGCTGATGATGGGGAGTGTCACTGGGGTTTCTTGGCTAGCTTTAGTATGTGAGTATATCACCATAGTCTTGGTGCCCAGTTCCTTATGCATTGCACGGTCTAGCTATGCAAGTTGGACCTTGCAATCTCTTCACTAGAAAATGTCTGGGCATAAGTTTGGCAGAGGCAACAGATATGCTTGCCTCAATAAAATATTTTTCCCATCAGCTAGGTCGAATCCTGTTCGCAGCGCTATGTTGAAGTGAGTTAGCGGTACTGTTGTTTGAGCAACAAGCTAAGCACAACTGAACCAATGTCAAGACAATTGGTACTTATGGAAATCCAGATAGTCCACTCTTGCATTTGTGTGATTCAATTCCTTGAGTCTGATTGGCTGCTTTGGTTTCTATGATGTTCTGAGGCTTCATAAATAACCTTCATTTTGCAGTAGTCTTATCAGCAAAACAGTTTCGTATTAAGTTACGACTGCTTGATGCCTTGTCTTACCAATTCGACGGTAAAGTATGATTATTCTACATTTTATTGAAGATGGGGTCTCCGTCAATTACAAATAGAGACCAATGTGAGTGTTGCGTGTCATGGACTGCTCAGCCACCAGAATTCCGTAATGAACTATTTGGAGAGCCCTCATTTGATTATATAGTCATAAGCAAAATGTCCATTGATGGGAATTTATCTTCGTGTTTGTAAGACGTTGGATGTAATACAATCGAGTGTTGGGATGATATGCTTTATAGTGTTGTTAGACGAAACAAGTCGCTGCTTGATTTTGGCTAAACGTTTCATTCGGTGTTTTACAACCCCCATTTTTTATATGAAACTTTATGTATTAGGCAGATTTAAACATTGAAAAGAAGCTTTTGTCAATTAGTTTCGATCAAGGATCTTAGGATATAAATCTTTGGGAAAAAGACATAATATTCATGGTATCTTTTTCTTTCCTGTTTAGTTTCCATCGAGAATTCCAGGTATTATTTTCATAAACTGGCAATGGATTTTTTTTTTTAAATTTCCTCTTCACAGAAAGTTGATTAAAATTTTTTGTTTTGCAGTTTTATTACGGTTATAAAGACTCATATCAAGTATAGCTTCTTTATTTTTTTCTTTTAATTCTAGGCGTATATTTTTTACTTGATTTAGGAATTTTGTGATTAAATTCGATCGGTAATATTGGGAAGTGGTTTGTTGGAACATATTCTTTTAAAGTGATATCAGCATCTGCATACTGAATTTCTGTTATCAAATTAGCTGGGATATTTTTAGTTATATTTTGGGATTGATTTGATTCTATGAGATTAACGTTTTTATTGACTTGATTTATTATTTTCAGATTTTACATCTTACAGGTTATCATAAAGTTCATCCATCTATGCTACGTTATTATTGGGAGTGATTAATAATTGTATTTTAGAATTAATAAACATGCCTAGAAAAGGATAGCTTGTTTCTTTGAAATAATTATAATGAAGATTGTGTGTTCGTCTGTCTGTAGCCGGGACTAATCACTATTCAAGTCACAATTCCCTTTGTTATTTTCGTCAGATTTTCCATGTTTATTTTTTTAGATTTAACCTCAATTATTAATAAAACTGTTTTACGTTATTAATGTACTGTTGGCCTTATCTACATACTAATAACATGCAAATACAACAAAATAGTGATTTACAGTCAGAACAAGAAGGCTAATTTGCATATTGATATTAAAATTTGATTTTAATAGATATATGCTAATATTAATTGATTTCTAATTTCTTGATTTTATCTTAATGTATAGGAGCAAAAATCCTGGGGATAAGACTTAAAATAAATCCATTACCATAAGAAATAACTGTCATCTTATTATTTACTTCCTTATTTAACTATTTAGTCAAATTAGGAAAATTTAGCAATAAAAGACAAAAGTGATGGAAGAATAATATTCAGTTGTTATTGTTCGATTATACCCTCCCTCTGTTTCAAATCTTATTATGTGCATTCTAATTTAGTTCATTAGCCTTTCTGATTTAAAATAAAATTTAATTACATTAAAACTTAAAATACTTGCACCGGAAGGTGCATATATTTGCTAGTATTTTTAACTAAAGTTCAAAAAATCGGACATGGTGACTAATAATCTGAAATACCGTCAGTTTTACCAATGGAATTGGTATCAGATGTCAGCAAATGAATACTTTTCGTCAAATATTTCAGTGATGTCCTTTCATGAAAATGATCCGAGCAGTATTATTCTAATGTTGATTTGTGATATATTTACACAGGAAAAGAGATAATCAGTCGCGGGCTAAGATTACGATGCCTTTATCTTCCCACACAAAAGATGAGTGTCCTGGGTTGATCCTAAATTCTATCTGGTACAGAAGCTCCAGATACCCAGGGAGTGTGGAGTACTCCTGCATACCATTACTCCAAGTCTACATTACACTCCAATGCTTTTAAGGGGCTGTACAAGCTGCCCTTGGAGTATGTTGTCATTTTTCTCTTCTGGTTAGCTTCTCCATAGAGTAACTGTTGCGATGGTCTCCCATTATCCATCCTAACAACGAACTAGCCAACGTATTGATTTAAAAAATCATTAGATTTTACTTCTGAAAACTTATTTTAATTTTAAGATACTCAAATATTTTACATTCCCCACACAAAATGCATAACACACCATACACGGACCCAGAAATAACATACATTCATCAGATATATATATAATATATATAGTATCAATATAATATAGTAGATAGATTATAGATATAGATATAGATCTTATCAAACAAAAAACCTGATGATTGTCCCTTGCATGAAACCTGCGTAGCCCTGTTTATAATGAACATTGATCTGTGAAAACTCTGCAAATTAAATAATATTAGCTCTCACAATTGTGATTGAGCACTGATTTCCATTTGTCTTCACCACAAAAAAATTTTTTTTTATATATACCTAATCGCTCCTAAAATGGATAAGAAACCTGATTAAAATCAAATCAACAGGACCTACAACAGGAATAGTAGAGCACTTCTAGGAAGAAAGAAATATTCAATTAAAGTGGATCACACGAAATGGATTATTCGGTAAAAAATATCCCTACACTCCCCACAGGAACCTACATGAAATTACTTATAAATAAAATAGATATGTAACAAGGAGGATGAAGATGAAAAGCCCTTGTATTTGACGGGAAAAGATAATCACAACAACGGTAAACAAATTTGATATTAAATCCTAATAAATATCCACCAAAAATTAAAGAATTAGCCGAATTTGAAATAGACTTAATAGTATATTTCATAATATAAAATTCCGTAGCTTTTAAAAATAATTTTTCCAAATATAAATTATTAAAAGATTTAAAAAAATTTAATCATTATAACACCTTTTTGTATTTTCTTGTAAAACTAAATAATTTATAGAATTAGATAAAAACAAATACAAACAACACTATTAAATAGCATAACAAATAAATACCAACAAACTGAAGCCAATGCGCTATAACACATAAATGAAAGAGCTAAAATTTTAGCAGAAAAACGTAATTTAGAGGACAGAAATTAAATGCCTTGCTAAACGAGAAGCCTTTATTACTCTTGAAAGGACCATAAATCTGATTGGTAACAGACCATCTTGTAGATTAATAAATCCAGCTAAATCAGAACTGGGATTAGTAAGTTAAAAATATCATTAATAAAATAAACCTAGAAATCAGAAATAAGACCCAATTATTACAATGGGATAATATATCAGCTGCAATTAACTGGTTCAAAGATATCCCATCAAAAACAAGCCATAAATTTACACAATTTGACATTGTTGATTTTTATCCATCAATCACTAAAAATCTTTTAAGTAAAGCTTTAGAATTCGCCAACGACTTTACCAAAATAAATAGTTTAGAAATTGACACAGTCATGCACGCAAGAAAGACAATCTTTTCAATGAAGGTAAATCCTGGGTAAAAAAATCAAACCCATCAGTTATTTCGACATCCTATGGGAGGATACGATAGTGCGGGAATATGTAAATTTGTCGGATTATACATATTAAATTCACTAAAACAGAAATTTCCCGCACACACATTCGCACTCTACCGGGATGGCGGAATTTGTATTTCACGGGACTGTTCCGGTAAAACATTAGATAGATTGCGTAAAGATAAATAGCACACCTAGAAAATATGGAACTCAAGATTACTATAGATACTAACTTAACAAATGTCAATTTCCTAGATGACAATTTAGATGTTAAAAATAATATGTATAAGCCATATCACAAACAAAATGAGAAACTTAAATACATTAATATAAATTCCAACCATCCACCATTAGTTTAAAAAAATCTAGTCCCTAACATTAGCCGTAGAATCTCAGAACTGTCATCCAACAAAAATATTTTTGAAAAAGGCAGCCCCCTATTACAATAAAGCATTACTAAATAGCGGATTCAAAGAAAAAATATATTTATATAGATAACATCCCCAAACATAGTAATTCAAAAAACAGCAAAAGAAAGATAATTTGGTTTACGCCCCCTTTTTCTAAAACAGTTAAAACAAATGTCGGTAAAAAATTTCTAGACTTAATAGATAAAACTTCCCACCCCAAAATAGATATAATAAAATATTTAATAGAAATACTGTAAAAACTAGCTACTCATGTGGACTCTCAATGAAATCACTAATTACATTCAAAATCTAAACTAAACTCAAACACTACATGTTCATGTAGAATTAAAAAAGATTGTCCCCTAAATCAGAAATGTAACATTAAATCAGTAGTATATGAAGCTAAAGTAACAACTACAGTTGCGAATCAACCTATAAGTACAGATAAATATGTTGGATGACCCAGGGTGACTTCAAGCAAAGATACTACTCGCATATGGAATCTTTCAGAAAGATAGATAAAAAAAGAAACAACTTCCTTGCAACAAAAATATGGAAACTAAAAGAAAAAGATATGCCTTACAAAAATAGAGTGGAGAATTTTGGATCATCCCAAATGTTACACGAACGGCTCTAAGTACTGCAATCTATGTGTTACGGGAAAAATTTAGGATATTAAAAAATTTAATTTTTTTAATAATAATAATAATAATAATAATATAGAAGTTTAAATAAAAAATCGGAAATCTTCAAACAATGTCCCCATAAAGAAAATTCTTTCCTAAATGCATGGAGGAGAGATACTCAACATCCACCCTGAAAAACAATTCCACAATTTTTTACAAAAAAATCTGATATTTCAACAATAAAAAAAATGGATTTTCGACAAAGGAACAACACCCACCCACCTTTGTATTATGTTGTAAAAAATTTAAAAGACTCTACCATATATATAAAAATGTTTTTTGAAAAAACATATAAATCCTTTATCAAACGGAATTAATTTAAAAATAAAAAAAATTTTCAAAATAAAATTTTTTCTATTTTTAACGAATAAAGGAGGTAACTTCGTGGCATTATTACAAAAAAATGCAAATTTGAAAAAATGTGTCAATACTTAAGCATTTCGGTATATTGTACCATCTTCAGGACACTGTTAAGTAATGTTTATGGAGCGACAAAGTGAAAGATGTTAAGTGTATAGTGAATGTGTGAATATGATGTTATTAACCGTTATTTTATATGCACGTTTGTTTACGAAAGCCATTGACGTGATCATTGCATGTGCAAAAATGGAAGGTGAAGATCCTAGAATGGCGCATATGAACGGGAACAGGTGGAAAACGAAATGTTAACAAAGATATGAACGTATTCATATGGAATATTAATATTAGAAAGTAGAAGATTAAACAATATATAAATACATATAATCCATATATACGCATATCACATATAATCTATATATATTACACTATTGTACATGTAAAATCAGCTACATTTTATGCCTCCTCATGTTTTACAAGCCAGTAAATATGGTGTGGAATCATTTGTTTGGACAGTTGTTGGATTTTACGGCATGTAAAACCTTGGGTCATTTTATGCTGAAGATATTTTTCTTTTGTTACTGGGAATAAAGACTTTGAATGGGTATTCTACACTTCACACAGCTCCAGAATTGAACTTACCCACAAGATACAGTTGAAAGACACTAAGGACCCGAGCCACCGACCTTTCTTACACATATATGCAAAGGTATTTGAATGCTTGCCATAAGTCAATAGGACGAGACAATCAAATAGATGCTTGGGCTTGACGTGATCAAGCTATCTATCGGAGCGGCCCTCTCCGACCGACCGTCATCCTAAGTAAGTGACAAAGTGGAGTAGCATGGACTGCTTACCCGCAAGGATTCTGCCTTTAAACATTACGAGTTGCCAGACACTAGGGTAGGTCAATTTCCCCTTTTTTTCAAATATCAAATTGTCCCTCTATGCGAAAGCTGTGTGTTAGTATACTGAATACTAAAATGAATTAAAATCCTCGGTTTCTAAAGTCTAGATTTTGCGAGAACGAGGATTTTTAGTGTATTTTAGTAGACAATATTTGATGCTATTTTCTCAAACAATGGTACAAGTAAATATCTAATTTTTGTATAAGTATTCAGTAACTAACACAACTTCGCATAGATCGACAAATGATATTTTTTTTTAAAGTTAAAAGTCGATCTACCCTACCAGAACACGGTCAAGAAGTGCCCCATTAGGGATTGTAGATGTGAAGTAGGTGTATTCCACTGTTTCAGCCGACAGGGCGTTGCCCAATTAATTTAACTGTGTATTTTAACCTGTAATTCATAAATGACTTACTATGGCCAAAGTATATAAATAATAAACTATTGATTTGAAAACTGTATGATATGCTCATGTTTGGTCATGAGTTTTGAGAATTAATTCATTGTTTTGAGTTGGTACGTTTTTTTAAAATCTAATTTCCCATAAAAAACCCGGATGCATTTAATTTTCTTAACGTAGTTTCACGAAAGAATAAATGGAACACGAATTAAAGACAGCTAGATAATTTATTGTCAGCTAACTCATTGTAATAGTTGATAGAAAAAAGTTGCGTTTTGAATTTATTAATTACGACCTTTATAAAAGCGACACGCGTGGAAATTAAATTATGCATTACAAAACAGCAATTTGTAGATCTTTGTATGAGTAACAATATGTTCAGTGTAATAATGAAAATGCACGCTACAACTAAAGCGAAATCTAATTGAACTATTGAATGAGGAAAAAGAAGATTTCTTAATTAGATTAAAAAGTTATATTGCCATTTTTATTCTTGCATAAAAACGATTCATTATATGAAGTATATTTAATTTATAGCAAACATTGAAAGATGAATTGCAAAATGCAATTAAGCAATGGTTTCTTGAGCAAACTTCTATTGTAATTACTATACAGCTTTTAGTCTTATGGAGAAATATAAAACAAAAATACTGTTATATAAATTGTATGCAGATAATTAAAGAAAGTACTTATTTTATTCCTGTTAAATATTTTAATTCAATTTCCCCAAAATATGATTCTATAAAAGCGTTAAGTGATTTATTAGAAAAAGTAAGAAAAAAAAAAAAGGCATAACATTCAGTAACCTTTTGTTTAATTAGAATTTATCAAAACTATAGGAGAGTAATCTCAAAGGTAAAAAAAATATTTAGAAATCACAGAAATGTTTATTGTTTATGTCAATGATCTTTCCATCATTTTAAAAGTTTCAACATGTATCTATTTTTTCTACATAATTGCCGTTTCGGTCGAGCCTTTTTGCTAGGCGATGTGGCATTTTTTTTACCAATGCCCACCAACATATCCTAAAGCAATCGTTTGAACCACGTCGTTGTTGCATTCTCCCTGCACTACTTGCGGGACTTTTTCTTTTTAAATCTATACACGATTCGACATACACTTCTGTTATTTGACGATCAATTTTAATCGACATTTGCGTTTAAAAAACCGAAAGCTGCGCTAATTTCACTCTTGAAGGTAGCTTCAATGAGGAATTTCACACAAAAAGGACTGCCAATACAAGACTCTGTTTTGAAGCGACAGGTGCACAGAGCAGGTACAAACATCCCACAAAAAGTGTGCTAATTGTCGTACAACAGTTTTACTGTCCAAACTTTCTGGAGACCATACTTTGGGATTACTCTCGTTATATGAAATTTCCCACTTAAAATAGTGGAGTGAAATGTGTCTTCTCATACGCTGAAAAAGCAAACATTGAAATGATCTAATTATAATTCTGCTTGTGTATTTTCCGTTCCCATATTTACTCTCATCCACATATCCTCTCCTTTGAACAATGAAATATTCTTCTAGGTTTCCACTCGGTGCCATCACAAGGCTTGTCCCGCAGATCCACTAAAAACACTTGAATTCAGCTAGAATATTAAAAATGAAAATAATGATAGTCTATCAATTTTCCCGGAAAAAACAGATCACACAAGTAGCTATTGTATATACATCATTATTGTATATAGATATATATGAATAGCGACTTTCAGTTCTAGATAATACATATATTGTGTGTGTTTTATTGTGTGCTATGTGTGTGTGAGTGTGTGTGTGTGTGTGTTTGTATGTGTAATGTGTATCTATAATCTTTCTTTCTCTCCTCTCTTCCTCCCTCTCTCCCCTGTCTCTATCACCACTCTATCTCTCTTATATATATATAATATATATATATATATATATATACGTATATATATGTGCGTGTATGTGTGTGTGTTACGTTTTGTCTTGTGTTCATAGGTATATGCATCTGTACTCTCTCAACTCACTCTTTATATGCCTATCTATCTATCTATCTATAATCTATTTGCCTATCTCTCTCTCTCTCTCTCTCTCTGCATATTATATATATATATATACATAATATATATTATATATATATAATAATTATCTGTGTGTGCGAGAGTGTGTGTGTGAATGTTCTCAACTGTGACTCTGTATATATTTGTATCTTTAAATATATTTGTGTATATGCTTGTGCGTGTGTGCTTGTGTGTGTGTTTATGCGTTTCGTGCTTATGCGTATGGAATATACATCCATATATTGTTATATCTCTGTTCCCTCTCTCTCTCTCTCTATTCTCTCTCTCTCTCTCTCTCTCTCTCTCTATATATATATATATATATATATATATATACATGTGTATGGTTGTGTCTGCGTGTCTATGTGTGAAACATATATGTGTGTGTTTGTGTGATGTGTGTGTAGCTACTAATTTAATGGTTGATCTTGTGTATACTGTTACCTTTTTACGTGGAGATGATATTCTATATTTTTGTTAGAAAACGAATTTATATATCGACTCCAGGTATAATTAGACATCGCCCGACACACAGGAAGACACACGCACAAGGAATGTACATGTATATAAAATATGTATATAAGATACATGCACCAAGGTTTATGCAAACGCAAAAAAAAAAACAACAAGGCAAAATTAAAAACAAAAAGAAAAAATAAAACAACCTTAAAACAAAATAAAGAAGCATAAAAAAACGAAATATAATCTTGAATTCTTTGATAAAAAATGTCGCAGAAAGGTTAGCATCGATCTGTGACGGATATAAGCAGACATTGTGACCTTCATTCACGGCATCGGCAATGGAACATAGAAGAAAATGACGGAGATACCAAGAGTAGCAGGAATGAGGAGAATGGGAGGAGGAGAAGAAGAGGAGGAGAGAAAAGCTGAAGGGCGAGTTAGGGATTACCTCGCTGGAGATTAACAGATGCTTCACTGGATTTTTGTTATCCAAGTTATCTGAGATCAATATATTTGGAGGTGAGACAGGCATCATTATCCTGAGTATCTTGCGAAAAAGATGAAGTCCTTGCCTCGTGTCTTAAATCATCGGTATTCCCGCCGTCAATAACTTCCGCATCAGTGACTTTATTCAGCAGCTGCTTGTCATAACTGATATCATTTCACAGTGAATATCAATTATATTATTATTATTTATTATTAGTAGTAAGTAGTAGTATAGTAGTAGTAGTATTAGCAGTTGTTGTAGTCATATTATTATTATTACGACTGCTGCTGATGATGATAATTACTGCAAATATTATTAATACTCTAACAACTAATTTTCTACTACACTGCTACTACTTCTTCTACCTACTAACTACTACTACTACTACTACTACTACTACTACTACTACTAAAACAATAATAATAAAATAATAATAATAAAATAAATAATATAATAATAATAATAATAATAATAATAACAACTAATGATAATGATAAAGACAGAACCTGAACTCTCATAGATTGCAGTACAGATAATGCCATAAGAACGAACTATATCAAGGAAAAAGTCCGATGACCGTAGTAGAAACAGCAAGTCTAGGATAGCCTGGAGACAAAGATCAGATACGGTTAATCATCATTAATAAGGCGTAATTGCACTAAACAAGCACAGCAGATAAGTACAAGACGAGCATGACTGAGTGGGAAAGATGATCCATTGGAATTGTGATACAACGAAATTGAATTATTCACCATGCCTAATTGTATATGCACAGACCGGGAATTTGTCCAAAAAAGAATAGAGAAGCATTAAAATTCTCTGGAATTTTGAGATAAAGACGGATCACCATAACCCGATCAGGAGACGATAGTTTTTATATAACAAAAACTACTACTACTTACTTACTACTACTACTCACTACTAATAATAATAATAATAATAAATAATAATAATTAAATTAATACACCGTCAAACAGTAATAAGATATCAGTCCCAGCGTTATAAAAAATACTGGAACTACGAATCTAGTAAGTTAGTTCCGATCTCGATGCCCTCATTTTGTTCACTTTAGACTAATACTCTCGGTGAAAGATATTATGCTGTTTTATCCCCCGCTATGAATTACATATTACCACTGTTAGTTCTTCTACAGGTTAGCTTGCATTATATAACCCATGAAATTTTATATGCTATTAAGCAAAGAAACCGACTAAAATTAATAAATAAAAAAGGAGGAATGAAATAAAAACTTACAAAAGGGTGGCGCCATAAACAACTAACCATTACAGCCACCGCGCAAAAAAACAAACACAATGGTTTATATGTGTCCCATTAGAAACAATCTACTTCTTTTTAATTCATCTAAGTTTACTGTATGTTATCGTAGATATACATAATCTTTCTCTATACAGTATGCAAACCTATATGCTTACCTCATTTATAATGTTGGTCATTTTCACCAATATTACCTTTAATATAATGGGTGTTTTTCCGTGTCTTTTACTATTCACCTGTCGTCCCACATGTACAAAACAAGACCTTGCGTCAAAACCCACATACTTGGGAGGCGAGAAAATACACTACTCTACTGTGCTTTAACCGGGACCATACAGACACTGGATTTAAGCGAACGAAAGAAAAGGGAGAAAAAAAGAAATACAGCAAAAATTACTGAACAATATTTCATAGATTTTAAATATCTAACGATAAACTCTAGAACTGTATAAATGAGAACATCACTTAAAGGAAATACAATTGTTTTAAGTTTTTTTTTTGTTAAAAAGAAGAAGACGATGGAAAAATGAGAGAGGACAAACAATACAAAAACCTGCTTAAAGCAACACTGAAAAAAACAACAACTTACAACAATATTAAAACTAACCAAAAAAAAAGGTTTGATATGTGTCCATTTAGAAAACAATCTACTTTCTTTTATCATCAAAAGTTTTTACTAGTAATTTGTAAGAATTACTAATATTTACTTCTAGATACAGTGTGCAAGCTATATTACCTCATATAATGTTGGTCATTTTCACCAATACACCTTCTTTATAATGGGTGCTCTTTTCAGTTGTGTATTTTTTATGTCATACATGTTGAGGCCGTGAATAATGGTTAGTTTCGTTGGAAAATGGATTCGTCGATCCGATGGTCACAATCCTGCGACAAGCGTTTGAATTTCATATAGCGCGATACTCTCGGAAAGTAGGAATCCAGCCTATATTCATCAGCTATCGGTAAATAGTAGTGAGAATGGGCTTTCAACCATTGTTAGGTCTAGGAGAAGGAAAACTCCGCTAAGAAAATTGACCTTGTATCGCATCCTGTTTTGCGGAGGGTTGATATATATTATATATAGTATATATATATATATATATATATATATATTAATATATATATATATGTGTTGTGTTGTGTGTGTGTGTGTGTGTTTATGTTTGGATAGAGTGTTTTGTATAATATCTTCCGTATTGAATCTGAGATTGGATTGTGTTCAATACGTTTATCCAATTCAGTTTTTTGGCATCGACGTACATTATTCTTCATTTGTTTTTCTCTTAATATATATATATATAGTATATATATTATATATTATATATATATATATTAGTTAGTATGAAATATGTTAAAGCACTGTTTAGAGGCTGTTTACGATGACTAGGAACCAGAACGTTCCTAGGTTGATGCCGACCTTGCCAACATCGAATGAGTGCCACAAGCTATATGTGCGGTAAAGTAAATGAGCTTGAGTGGTAGGTATGGTGTACATCATCAGATGCGAACAACAATTTTTGGCTCATAGCGAAAGTGAAAAAGGGATAGCTACTTGCTGTTTGCTGATACACTTTAGGCACTTCGAGGTATAAGATTAGGTATATATTTTATATATTATTAGTGAAAATTTTGGTTGTTTTAGATGGCTGAAAGAAGGGGAAGATCAAATTAAAATGATGAATGATTGTGTTGCTTAATTTTATTCATTTACGCAATATTTTTATAAAGATCTTGCTTTCTCGGAAAGGTTTGAGATTGACTGACAGTTATTTAATGTCTGTGGTTGGGGTTATGTGGATGTTTTGTTCGCCGCTGGTTGTTTAATGTGGTTGGGTATGTTTTGATGTCGTATATTGTTTTGTAGGATTCTCCACTATGTTCAGTGGCGCGGAGAAGTGGTGTGTGAAAGGAAATGTTTGTTTTGTTTTGTTTTTGTTTGCGAACTTCTATTTGGGTGTGATATAGGTTTGAAGTATTTATGTGTATTTAAATGAGCATATAATCTGAAGTTAAACATGTGGTGTACATTTAAATGAACTCTCTCTCGTCTCTTCTCTCTCATCTCTCTCTCTCTATATATATTAATTATATTTATATATATATACTATATTATATATATTATAGTTTTTATCTGTGCCGCATGTCTGATGAGATGAAATTTAAAGGAGTTTGTGGAACTTTATTTAAAATTTTAAAAAGCCTTTTAATGTTTGTTCGAAATGATATATTAACAGGACGAAAGGTTTTAATTGAGTTTTTTCTCCTTTCAGTATATCATTATATATATATATATTATATATAGTATATATATATACTATATTATATTGGTCTTTGTTTCCATTTAGTGACTGAGGTGGAGAAAATGGTACATATCTATTATCCTTACTTTGTAAAACAAATGTTTTAATCTAGAATCTTCCTGTGGTGGGTTTAATCTGATTTTATTCGCTATCTTAATTCTAAGCAAAATAATATCAATCATTTTTTTAAGCATCAGGATTTAAAAAAAGAAAGGACCCTTCAAAGATGTTATCAGCTCGATGAAAATCATCTCCACTGCTCAGGGTCAGAACCCATAACTACCAAGAAATCAACCTTACGGTTTTAATCAAAAACAAACAAGGGTGCGCATATGTGTGTGGAAATATACTCATTTTACGAAACATCTTATGGTGATACGTTTATTGTACGTACATAGTTACATTTTGTTTAGTTTTATTTTAAAATTTTTGTGGAATTGCACTCTGTCCGACGAGATTTTAAATATTACTTTCTTGCTCATGACATGGGACGATAAACAAGTATTTCGTGTCAATGGTTCCCTAGCAGTAATTGTCTATAAATGAAGGAGTTGTATCCCAACCTCTCAAGACTCCAAAACTGACCGCTTACATAAATGCAGTTTACGGGCGTATAGAACAGAGGATCAAGTAGACCCATCCAACAGACACACGATATACATATATATTAATGTTTTAGTAAAGTAAAGGTTCGAGGAGAGTACATACCTTTTTCTACATGCCTAGACCAAGGAGATTATTTTA
>CM042139.1:67882989-67905489 GCA_023376005.1 Doryteuthis pealeii
AAAAGAGAGAGATGCGTGTGAGTGAGCGCCACACGTTACCAATCAACTCCTTACTTTACTGCACAGATAATCCTCTGCTACTCAATACGCGGAGTTGACGAGGGCCAGTATCGAACCAGGAGCCTTGTGGTTCTAGATGAATGCTCTCCCCGATGGAGCTAAACCGTCCCTACAATTCATTCAATTTGATATAATCATTTTTATCTATCAATTACTGAAGATTTAGTTAACAAAACTTTATACTTAGACCTACAGTATATAAATATTGATAATGAAAACACTTTGTGAACATTGCTTCTTATTCTACAAAAACTCAATTTAGATTCTTTTTAAATACTAATATTATTTGATATTAGTATGGGAGTTTTGCGGCGCTGAAACTTGCGAAATCATACAATGGAAAATGGCCTAAGAATTAAATATTTTTTTTAAAAAATTGGAATTTTCCGTGATGATAGATTAATATGTTAAAATATTTGTAAAGGCCATAAAGTGGATTGCGCCAAGGAAAAATTGGTATAACGTTTTTGAAATAATTAACTTTGACTTAGACGTAGCAATCTTAATTAAATACTATTATATTATTGACGTCATTGTCGATTTAACGAAATTTTTCATGTGTCAACCTTACAGGAAAATCAAATAACCAACTGATTTGTTAATATCAAATTGTATATTGATCCATCACTACTAAACATATTTAAAAACCAATAGAACATAGACAATTTTAGCAATGTCGGTATTTTCCACAAATCTAAAAACGGTATACAAACTGTCTTAAAAATCTAGCAGAATATACACCTAACGCAAATATAAACAGCAATAATAATAACAAGATTGAGAAATAAAAATATCATATGGTTTAATTCTCTAACGCAAAACTGTCAAAACAAACGTAGGGAAAATATGTTATTACAATTCTGAAAAAAAACAACAACAAAAAAAACACACTTGGAAAAAATCCTCTACACTTAACAAACTCTTTAATAAAAAAAAGATTTGAAATTAGTTATTGTTGAATAAACCATATCAATTTTTTTAAATGCATGATTTTAATATATTAAAGGAAAAGAGGGATCTGAAAGTCCAACGGCAGAGAATAGAGCAAGGAAAGAGAAGAAAAAAACAATGAAGAATAATGTACGTCGATGCCAAAAAAACTGAATTGGATAACGTATTGAACAATCACAATCTCAGATTCATAACGGAAGATATCATACAAAACCACTCTATCCAAACATAACACACACACACACACACACACACACACACACACATATATAATATTATATATATATATATATATATATATATAATATATATATATATCACCCCTCCGCACAACAGGAATGCGATACAAGGTCAATTTCTTAAGCGGAGTTTTCCTTCTCCTAGACCTAACATGTTGAAAAGCCATTCCTCACTACTATTCTACCATAGCTGGATGAAATATAGCTGGATTCCTACCTTTCCCGAGAGTATCGCGCTATATGAAAATTCAAACAGCCTTGTCCAGGATTTGACCTCGGATCGACGAATCACTTTTCCACGAAACTAACCATTATTCCAGCGCGCCTCAACATGTATGACATAAAAAATACACAACTGAAAAACACCCATTATAAAAGGTGAATATGTGAAAATGACCAACATTATAAATGAGGTAAATATAGCTGCACACACTGTATCTAGAAGAAATATTACGTATTCTACATATACTAGTAAAACTTTGATGAATAAAAGAAGTAGATTTTCTAAATGGACACATAAACCTTTTTTTTTGGTTAGTTTTAATATTGTTGTAAAGTTGTTTGTTTTTCTCGTGTTGCTTTACCAGGGTTTCTTTATTGTTGTCCCTCTTCTCATTTTCCATCTCTTCTTCTTTTTTAAACAAAAAAAAACTTAAAACCAATTGTATTTCCTTTAGTGATGTTCTCATTTATACATATCTAGAGTTTATCTTAGATATTTAAAATCTATGAAATATTTGTTCAGTTATTTTTGCTGTAATTTTTCTTTTTTCTCCCCTTTTCTTGTTGCGCTAAAATCAGTGTCTGTATGGTCCCGTTAAAAGCACAGTAAGTAGTTATTTTCCTCGCCTCCCCACGTATGTGGGTTTGACGCAAGGTCTTTTTAATGTGGGAACCACCCAGGATGAATAAAAGACAACGGAAAAACACCCATTATATATAAGGTAATATTGTGAAAATGACCAACATTATAAATGAGGTAAATATGTTGCACACTGTATCTAGAAGAAATATTATGTATACTACGTAACATACTAGTAAAACTTAGATGAATAAAAGAAGTAGATTTGTTTTCTAAATGGACACATATAAACATTGTGGTTGTTTTTTTGCGCGTGGTGTAATGGTTAGTTTTAATGCGCCACCCTTTGTAAAGTTTTATTTCCATTCCTTTTTTATTTATTAATTTTTTAGTCGGTTTCTTTGCTTATAGCATATAAACTTTCATGGGTTATATAATGCCCAAGCTAACCTTGTAGAAGAACAACAGTGGTAATATGTAATTCATAGCTGGGGGATAAAAAAGCATATATATCTTTCACGAGAGTATTAGTCTAAAAGTGAACAAAATGACGGGCATCGAGATCGAACTAACTTACTAAGATGTCGTAGTCCAGTACTTTATTATAACCTGGGACTGATATCTTATTATCTGTTGACGGTGGTATATAATTTTATTATTATTATTATTATTATTATTATTATTATTATTATTAGTAAGTAGTAGTAGTAGTAGTAGTAGTAGTAGGTTTTTGTTAATATACACTAATCGTCTCCTAGACGGGTTATGGTGATCCGTCTTTATCTCAAAATTCAGAGAATTTTATTCAGGACAAACCGTCTGTATATCAATTAGTAGCATGAAAATTCAATTCTTGTACAATCCCAATGGTCATCTTTACACGTCAGCCTCGTCTTGTACTATCTCTGTGCTTTGTGCATTCGCAATATGATTTGCGTGTATCCTTCTCCAGGCATCCTAGTGCTTTTCTACTACGGCCATCATTTTTCCTTGTATAGCGTTCTATTCGAGCATCATGAGAGATTATCGCTCCTTATCATTTCAATTGCTTCCATCTACTTTATCCATTAAGATATATATTATGCAGCATTAGATAGTAGTATGAAGAGAGAGGAACCAGTCTATGCAGTAGAGAGAAGAAGAGAGCGGTAGTAGTAGCATAACCATTATCTATATTATATTATTAGGAGGATAGATAATATAGTGACTGAAACTCTGCTGATAGATAATACCATAGAGCATCAGATAATATAATAAATATATCAATCTAATAACACTAACGATTACTGGAAATGATATCATGTAATGACACAGGAGTTGCCTTAGACAAGTACAGAGAAGTATCTGACGGCGGGAATACCGATGATTTAAGCCAGAGCAAAGGACTTCATCTTTTTCGCAAGATACTCAGGATAAATGATGCCATGTCTCACCTCCAAATATATTGATCTCAGATAACCTTGGATAACAAAATCCAGTGAAGCATCTGTTAATTCTCCAGCGAGGTAATCCCCTACACCTCGCCCTTCCAGCTTCTTCTCCTCCTCCTCCTTCTTCTCCCCCCCATTCTCCTCATTCTGCTACTCCTTGGTATCTCCGTCACTTTTCTTCTATGTCTCCATTGCCGATGCCGTGAATGAAGGTCACAATGTCTGCTTATATCCGTCACAGATCGATGCTAACCTTTTCTGCGACATTTTTTATCAAAAGAATTCAAGATTATATTTCGTTTTTTATGCTTCTTTATTTGTTTTAAGGTTGTTTATTTTTCTTTTGTTTTTAATTTTTCCTTGTTGTTTTTTTTTTTTTTTTTGCGTTGCATAAACCTTGGTACATGTATCTTATATACTATTTTATATACATGTACATTCCCTTGTTGCGTGTGTCTTCATGTGTGTCGGGCGATGTCTAATTATACCTGGAGTCGATATATAAATTCGTTTTCTAACAAAATATAGAATAAATCATCTCCCACGTAAAAGGTAACAGTATACACAAGATCAACCATTAATATGTAGCTACACACACATCCACACACACACACACATATATGTCCACACATAGACACGCAGACACAAACACATACACATGTATATATATATATATATATATATATATTATATATATATATATAGAGAGAGAGAGAGAGAGAGAGATAGAGAGAGAGAGAGGGAAACAGAGAATATAAAATATATGGATGTATATTCCCATACGCATAAGCAACGACGCATAAACACACACACAAGCACACACGCACAAGCATTACACAATATATTTAAAGATACAAATATATACAGAGTCACAGTTGAGAAACATTCACACACACACACTCTCGCACACACAGATAATTATATATATATATATATATATATATTTATATATATATATATATATGAGAGAGAGAGAGAGAGAGAGATAGGCAAATAGATATAGATAGATAGATAGATAGGCATATAAAGAGTGAGTGAGAGAGATACAGATGCATATACCTATGCACACACAGACACGTACACACACACACATACACGCACATATATATATATATATATATATATATTATATATATATATATATATAAAAGAGAGATAGAGTGAGTGATAGAGACAGGGGAGAGAGGGAGGAAGAGAGGGAGAGAAAGAAAGATATAGATACACATACACATACAAACACACACACACACACACACTCACACACACATACACACAAATAAACACACACAAATATATGTATTATCTAGAACTGAAAGTCGCTATTCATATATATCTATATACAATAATGATGTATACCATGCTACTTTGTGTGATCTGTTTTTCCGGGAAAATTGATAGACTATCATTATTTTCATTTTTATATTCTAGCTGAATTCAAGCGTTTTATAGTGGATCTGCGGGACAAGCTTGTGATGGCACCGAGTGGAAACCTAGAAGAATATTTCATTTGTTCAAAGGAGAGGATATGTGGATGAGAGTAATATGGGAACGGAAAATACACAAGCAGAATTATAATATAGATCATTTCAATGTTGCTTTTCAGCGTATGAGAAGACACATTTCACTCCACATTTTAAGTGGGAAATTTCATATACGAGAGTAATCCCCAAAGTATGGTCTCCAGAAAGCTTTGGACAGTAAAACTGTTCGTACGACAATTAGCAACACTTTTTTGTGCATGCTTCTGTACCTGCTCCTGTGCACCTGTCGCTTCAAAACAGAGTCTTGTATTGGCAGTCCTTTTTGTGTGAAATTCCTCATTGAAGCTACCTTCAAGAGTGAAATTAGCGCAGCTTTCGGTTTTTAAACGCAAATGTCGATTAAAATTGATCGTCAAATAACAGAAGTGTATGTCGAATCGTGTATAGATTTAAAAGAAAAGTCCGCAAGTAGTGCAGGGAGAATGCAACAACGACGTGGTTCAACGATTGCTTTAGGATATGTTGGTGGGCATTGGTAAAAAAAATGCCACATCGCCTACAAAAAGGCATCGACCGAAACGGCAATTATGTAGAAAAATAGATACATGTTGAAACTTTTAAAATGATGGAAAGATCATTGACAATAAACAATAAACATTTCTGTGATTTTCTAAATATTTTTACCTTTGAGATTACTCTCCTATAAGTATTTGATAATTCTAATTAAACAAAAGGTTACTGAATGCTATGCCATTTTTTCTTACTTTTCTAATAAATCACTTAACGCTTTTATAGAATCATATTTTGGGAAATTGAATTAAAATATTTAACAGGAATAAATAAGTATTTCTTTAATTATCTGCATACAATTTATATAACAGTATTTTTGTTTTATATTTCTCCATAAGACTAAAAGCTGTATAGTAATTACAATAGAAGTTTGCTCAAGAAACCATTGCTTAATTGCATTTTGCAATTCATCTTTAATGTTTGCTATAAATTAAATATACTTCATATATGATCGTTTATGCAAGAATAAAAATGGCAACTATAACTTTTTAATCTAATTAAGAAATCTTCTTTTTCCTCATTCAATAGTTCAATTAGATTTCGCTTTAGTGTAGCGTGCATTTTCATTATTACACTGAACATATTGTTACTCATACAAAAGATCTACAATTGCTGTTTTGTATGCATAATTTAATTTCCACGCGTGTCGCTTTTATAAAGGTCGTAATTAATAAATTCAAAACGCAACTTTTTTCTATCAACTATTACAATGAGTTAGCTGACAATAAATTATCTAGCTGTCTTTTAATTCGTGTTCCATTTATTCTTTCGTGAAACTATCGTTAAGAAAATTAAATGCATCCGGGTTTTTTTATGGGAAATTAGATTTTAAAAAACGTACCAACTCAAAAACATGAATTAATCTCAAAACTCCATGAACCCAAAACACATGAGCATATCATACAGTTTTCAAATCAATAGTTTATTATTTATATACATTTTGCATAGTAAGTCATTTATGAATTACAGTGTTAAAATACACAGTTAAATTAATTGGGCAACGCCCTGTCGGCTGAAACAGTGGAATACACCTACTTCACATCTACAATCCCCTAATGGGGCACTTCTTGACCGTGTCTGGTAGGGTAGATCGACTTTTAACTTTAAAAAAATATCAATTTGTCGATCTATGCGAAAGTTGTGTTAGTATACTGAATACTTATACCAAAAATTAGATATTTTACTTGTACCATTGTTTGAGAAAATAGCATCAAATATTGTCTACTAAAATACACTAAAAATCCTCGTTCTCGCAAAATCTAGACTTTAGAAACCGAGGATTTTAATTCATTTTAGTATTCAGTATACTAACACACAGCTTTCGCATAGAGGGACAATTTGATATTTGAAAAAAAGGGGAAAATTGACCTACCCTAGTGTCTGGCAACTCGTAATGTTTAAAGGCAGAATCCTTGCGGGTAAGCAGTCCATGCTACTCCACTTTGTCACTTACTTAGGATGACGGTCGGTCGGAGAGGGCCGCTCCGATAGATAGCTTGATCACGTCAAGCCCAAGCATCTATTTGATTGTCTCCGTCCTATTGACCTTATGGCAAGCATTCAAATACCTTTGCATATATGTGTAAGAAGGTGGTGGCTCGGGTCCTTAGTGTCTTTCAACTGTATCTTGTGGGTAAGTTCCAATTCTGGAGCTGTGTGAAGTGTAGAATACCCATTCAAAGTCTTTATTCCCAGTAACAAAAGAAAAATATCTTCAGCATAAAATGACCCAAGGTTTTACATGCCGTAAAATCCAAACAACTGTCCAAACAAATGATTCCACACCATTTTACTGGCTTGTAAAACATGAGGAGGCATAAAATGTAGCTGATTTTACATGTACAATAGTGTAATATAATAGATTATATGTGGATATGCGTATATATGGATTATATGTATTTATATATTGTTTTAATCTTCTTACTTTTCTAATATTAATATTCCATATGAAATACGTCATATCTTTGTTAACATTTCGTTTTCCACCTGTTCCCGTTCATGCATGCGCCATTCTAGGATCTTCACCTTCCATTTTTGCACATGCAATGATCACGTCAATGGCTTTCGTAAACAAACGTGCATATAAAAATTAACGGTTAATAACATCATATTCACACATTCACTATACACTTAACATCTTTCACTTTGTCGCTCACATAAACATTACTTAACAGTGTCCTGAAGATGGTACAATATACCGAAATGCTTAAGTATTGACACATAAAATTGTTTCCCCTGATCATAACATCCTGTGTTTGTTATATTTTTTAAATATTTTCTTCTCATATTGTCGGATTAATTTCCTCACTGTATTTCCATATATATATATATATATATATATATATATATATATATATATATATATATATAAGTAAGTAAGTAAAGTCGACGGGGCGGCCTAAAGTCAGTATCAGCCAGTCAGCGAGGGAGTCTATCCCCTTTTCAATAGCGTTAGACCAAGGAGATTGTTTTTTTTAGCATCTGAGGTGGAGCGCCACACCTACCATCAGCTCCTTACTTTACCACATAGATCCCTGTGCTACTCATACGCTGAGTTGGCGAGGACCGGTATCGAACTAGGAACCTTGTGGTTTCTAGCCGAACGGTCTACCGACTGAGCTAACCTGGCCCATATATATATATATATATATATATATATATATATATATATATATATATATTTAATTTGCAGAGTTTTCACAGATCAATGTTCATTATAAACAGCTACCCAGGTTTCATGCCAAGGGGCAATCATCAGGTTGTTGAGTAAGATCCCATGGTGTTTGTTGAAGATCTTTACTCAATGTCACATTCTGGACCGCAAATAACGTCGGTTACTTCTGCGGACGCTATTGTAGTTCGGATTTACTAAAAATAATTTTTTTCAAAATTTGCATTTTTTTGTAATAATGCCAACGAAGTTACCTCCCTTTATTCGTTAAAAATAGAAAAAATTTTATTTTGAAAATTTTTTTTATTTTTAAATTAATTCCGTTTGATAAAGGATTTATATGTTTTCAAAAAAACATTTTTATATATATGGTAGAGTCTTTTAAATTTTTTACAACATAATACAAAGGTGGGTGGTGTTGTTCCTTTGTCGAAAATCCATTTTTTTATTGTTGAAATATCAGATTTTTTTGTAAAAAATTGTGGAATTGTTTTTCAGGGTGGATGTTGAGTATCTCTCCTCCATGCATTTAGGAAGAATTTTCTTTTATGGGGACATTGTTTGAAGATTTCCGATTTTTTATTTAAACTTCTATTATTATTATTATTATTATTATTATTAAAAAATTAAATTTTTTAATATCCTAAATTTTTCCGTAACACATAGATTGCAGTACTTAGAGCCGTTCGTGTAACATTTGGGATGATCCAAAATTCTCCACTCTATTTTGTAAGGCATATCTTTTCTTTTAGTTCCCATATTTTGTTGCAAGGGAAGTTGTTTCTTTTTTTATCTATCTTTCTGAAAGATTCCATATGCGAGTAGTATCTTTGCTTGAAGTCACCCTGGGTCATCCCAACATATTTATCTGTACTTATAGGTTGATTCGCAACTGTAGTTGTTACTTTAGCTTCATATACTACTGATTTAATGTTACATTTCTGATTTAGGGGACAATCTTTTTTTAATTCTACATGAACATGTAGTGTTTGAGTTTAGTTTAGATTTTGATGTAATTAGTGATTTCATTGAGAGTCCACATGAGTAGCTAGTTTTTACAGTATTTCTATTAAATATTTTATTATATCTATTTTGGGGTGGGAAGTGTTTATCTATTAAGTCTAGAAATTTTTTACCGACATTTGTTTTAACTGTTTTAGAAAAAGGGGGCGTAAACCAAATTATCTTTCTTTTGCTGTTTTTTGAATTACTATGTTTGGGGATGTTATCTATATAATATATTTTTTCTTTGAATCCGCTATTTAGTAATGCTTTATTGTAATAGGGGGCTGCCTTTTCAAAAATATTTTTGTTGGATGACAGTTCTGAGATTCTACGGCTAATGTTAGGGACTAGATTTTTTTAAACTAATGGTGGATGGTTGGAATTTATATTAATGTATTTAAGTTTCTCATTTTGTTTGTGATATGGCTTATACATATTATTTTTAACATCTAAATTGTCATCTAGGAAATTGACATTTGTTAAGTTAGTATCTATAGTAATCTTGAGTTCCATATTTTCTAGGTGTGCTATTATATCTTTACGCAATCTATCTAATGTTTTACCGGAACAGTCCCGTGAAATACAAATTCCGCCATCCCGGTAGAGTGCGAATGTGTGTGCGGGAAATTTCTGTTTTAGTGAATTTAATATGTATAATCCGACCAAATTACATATTCCCGCACTATCGTATCCTCCCATAGCGATGTCGAAATAAACTGATGGGTTTGATTTTTTTACCCAGGATTTACCTTCATTGAAAAGGATTGTCTTTCTTGCGTGCATGACTGTGTCAATTTCTAAACTATTTATTTTGGTAAAGTCGTTGGCGAATTCTAAAGCTTTACTTAAAAGATTTTTAGTGATTGATGGATAAAAATCAACAATGTCAAATTGTGTAAATTTATGGCTTGTTTTTGATGGGATATCTTTGAACTAGTTAATTGCAGCTGATATATTATCCCATTGTAATAATTGGGTCTTATTTCTGATTTCTAGGTTTATTTTATTAATGATATTTTTACTTACTAATCCCAGTTCTGATTTAGCTGGATTTATTAATCTACAAGATGGTCTGTTACCAAAGTCAGATTTATGGTCTTTCAAAGTAATAAAGGCTTCTCGTTTAGCAAGGCATTTAATTCTGTCCTCTAAATTAAGTTTTTTTGCTAAAATTTTAGCCTCTTCATTTATGTTGTTATACGCATTGGCTTCAGTTTGTTGGTATTTATTTGTTATGCTATTTAATAGTAGTTGTTTGTATTTGTTTTTATCTAATTCATATAAATTATTAGTTTTATCAGAAAATACAAAAGTGTTATCAGATGATCTAAATTTTTTTAAATCTTTAAATAATTTATATTGGAAATTATTTTTAAAGCTACGGAATTTTATATTATGAATAATATCTATTAAGTCTATTTCAAATTCTGCTAATTCTTTAATTTTTGGTGGATATTTATTAGATTTAATATAAAATTTGTTTACCGTTGTTGTGATTATCTTCCCGTCAAATGCAAGGGCTTTCCATCTCATCCTCCTTGTTACATCTTCTATTTTATTTATAAGTAATTTCATGTAGGTTTCCTGTGGGAGTGTAGGGATATTTTTTACCGAATAATCCATTTCGTGTGGATCCACTTTAATTGAATATTTCTTTCTTCCTAGAGTGCTCTACTATTCCTGGTTGTAGGTTCCTGTTGATTTGATTTACATCAGGTTCTTAATCCATTTTAGGAGCGATATAGGTATATATAAAAACAAATTTTTTTTGTGATGAAACAATGAAAATACAGTGCTCAATCACAAATTGTGAGAGCTAATATTTATTTAATTTGCAGAGTTTTCACAGATCAATGTTCATTATAAACAGCTACCCAGGTTTCATGCCAAGGGACAATCATCAGGTTGTTGAGTAAGATCTATATCTATATCTATATCTATCTACCTATATATATATATATATATATATATCGTGATGAATGTATGTATGTTTCTGGGTCCGTGTATGTGTGTGTTATGCATTTGTGTGAGGGAATGTAAAATATTTGAGTATCTTTAAAATTAAAAAAGTTTTCAGAAGTAAAATCTAAATGATTTTAAATCAAATACGTTGGGCTAGTTACGTTGTTAGGATGGATAATGGGAGACCATCGCAACAGTTACTCTATGGAGAGCTAACCAGAAGAGAAAAATGACAACATACTCCAAGGGCAGCTTGTACAGCCCCCTTAAAGCATTGGAGTGTATGTAGACTTGGGAGTAATGGTAATGCAGGAGTACTCCACACTCCCTGGGTATCTGGAGCTTCTGTACCAGATAGAATTTAGGATCAAACCCAGGACACTCATTTCTTGTGTGGGAAGATAAAGGCATCGTAATCTTAGCCCCGCGACTGATATCTCTTTTCTGTGTAAATATATATACTGCTCGGATCATTTTCATGAAAGGACATCACTGAAATATTTGACGAAAAGTATTCATTTGCTGACATCCTGATACCAATTCCATTGGTAAAACTGACGGTATTTCAGATTATTAGTCACCAATGTCCGATTTTTGAACTTTAGTTATAAATACTAGCAAATATATGCACCTTCCGGTGCAAGTATTTAAGTTTTAATGTAATTAAATTTTATATTAAATCAGAAAGGCTAATGAAACTAAATTAGAATGCACATAATAAGATTTGAAACAGAGGGAGGGGTATAATCGAACAATATAACAACTGAATATTATTCTTCCATCACTCTTGTCTTTTATTGCTAAATTTTCCTAATTTGACTAAATAGTTAAATAAGGAAGTAAATAATAAGATGACAGTTATTTCTTTATGGTAATGGATTTATTTTAAGTCTTATCCCCAGGATTTTTGCTCCTATACATTAAGATAAAATCAAGAAATTAGAAATCAATAATATTAGCATATATCTATTAAAATCAAATTTTTAATATCAATATGCAAATTAGCCTTCTTGTTCTGACTGTAAATCACTATTTTGTTGTATATTGCATGTTATTAGTATGTAGATAAGGCCAACAGTACATTAATAACGTAAAACAGTTTTATTAATAATTGAGGTTTAAATCTAAAAAAATAACATGGAAAATCTGACGAAAATAACAAAGGGAATTGTGACTTGAATAGTGATATAGTCCCGGCTACAGACAGACGAACACACAATCTTCATTATAATTATTTCAAAGAAACAAGCTATCCTTTTCTAGGCATGTTTATTAAATTCTAAAATACAATTATTAATCACTCCCAATAATAACGTAGCATAGATGGATGAACTTTATGATAACCTGTAAGATGTAAAATCCTGAAAATAATAAATCAAGTCAATAAAAACGTTAATCTCATAGAATCAGAAATAAAATCCCCAAAATATAACTAAAAATATCCCAGCTAATTTGATAACAGAAATTCAGTATCAGATGCTGATATCACTTTAAAAGAATATGTTCCAACCAACCACTTCCCAATATTACCGATCGAAATTTAATCACAAAATTCCTAAATCAAGTAAAAAATATACGCCTAGAATTAAAAGAAAAATAAAGAAGCTAATACTTGATATGAGTCTTTATAACCGTAATGAAAACTGCAAAACAAAAATATTTAATCAACTTTCTGTGAAGAGGAAATTTAAAAAAAAAATCCATTGCCAGTTTATGAAAATAATACCTGGAATTCTCGATGGAAACTAAACAGGAAAGAAAAAGATACCATGAATATTATGTCTTTTTCCCAAAGATTTATATCCTAAGATCCTTGATCGAAACTAATTGACAAAAGCTTCTTTTCAAATGTTTAAATCTGCCTAATACATAAAGTTTCATATAAAAAATGGGGTTGTAAAACACCGAATGAAACGTTTAGCCAAAATCAAGCAGCGACTTGTTACGTCTAACAACACTATAAAGCATATCATCCCAACACTCGAATTGTATTACATCCAACGTCTTTA
The DNA here is from genome assembly GCA_023376005.1 of Doryteuthis pealeii. Classification (NCBI taxonomy): domain Eukaryota; kingdom Metazoa; phylum Mollusca; class Cephalopoda; order Myopsida; family Loliginidae; genus Doryteuthis; species Doryteuthis pealeii. The sequence goes on from CM042139.1 coordinate 67,896,170, forward strand.
CAAACACGAAGATAAATTCCCATCAATGGACATTTTGCTTATGACTATATAATCAAATGAGGGGCTCTCCCAAATAGTTAATTACGGAATTCTGGTGGCTGAGCAGTCCATGACACGCAACACTCCACATTGGTCTCTATTTGTAATTGACGGAGACCCCCATCTTCAATAAAATGTAGAATAATCATACTTTACCGTCGAATTGGTAAGACAAGGCATCAAGCAGTCGTAACTTAATACGAAACTGTTTTGCTGATAAGACTACTGCAAAATGGAAGGTTATTTATGAAGCCTCAGAACATCATAGAAACCAAGCAGCCAATCAGGACTCAAGGAATTGAATCACACAAATGCAAGAGTGGACTATTCGGGATTTCCATAAGTACCAATTGTCTTGACATTGGTTCAGTTGTGCTTAGCTTGTTGCTCAAACCAACAGTACGCTAACTCACTTCAACATAGCGCTGCGAACAGGATTCGACCTAGCTGGATGGGAAAATATTTTTTATTGAGGCAAGCATATCTGTTGCCTCTGCCAAGACTTATGCCCAGACATTTTCTAGTGAAGAGATTGCAAGGTCCAACTTGCATATGCTAGACCGTGCAATGCATAAGGAACTGGGCACACAAGACTATGGGTGATATACTCACTATACTAAAGCTAGCCAAGAAACCCCCAGTGACACTCCCATCATCAGCTAATTATACATTGACACCAACTCCAGATTGGCCCTTCCAACAAATAGTAATGGATATATTTTACGTTGAGCATATTGCATACCTTGTTTGCGCAGACCGATTCACAGGCTGGATCATTTTATATCACCTAAAACTTGGTCATGCCACCACTCAAAAATTAGTATCTATTTGTCGGAAACTCTTCCACACTTATGGCGCCCCCGAAGAGCTGAGTAGTGATGGTGGCCCACCTTTCAATTTTGAGCAATTTTAGCAGTTTCTCAAGTCATGGTGTGTAAAACACAGAAAATCATCAGCAGCATACCCTCAATCCAATGGCCGAGCAGAACTCGCTGTCAAAACAGCCAAAAGGATAATCCATGGCAACACAGGCCCTCGGGGTTCAATAGACAATGATAGTATTGCCCAAGCAATCCTCCAATACTGCAATACTCCTATTCAAGGCATCGGCCTATCCCCAGCACAGTTGCTGCTTCACCGTCGGCTCCGGGATTCGATCCCATTGAGACCCATCCTCTACAAACCACACCCTGAATGGATAACCGTGGCACAACGTCAAGAGGAGAGCTTTCATCAACGGAACGTCCTACTGTCAGAAAGATACAACAGGCACACACGCAGTCTTGGTCTGCTACAGAATGGTGACAAAGTAGCCATCCAGAACCCATCAAACCACCGGTGGACCACTACAGGCACCGTCATAGAAGTTCTCCCACATCGGCAATACCGAGTCCGAGTGGACAGATCGGGTAGGATCACACTCAGAAACCGCCGCTTCCTGAAAAAGCTTATCACAAAACCAAAACCTACACCAATGCCTAGAATTATGCTTGATCCCATTGGCTCCAACTCTAACACCCCACACTTCAACACTATGAACCTGGCCTCACCCAATGTCACTCTGCCCCCTAAACCAATGCCTACGAAAATACCCCGTGCATTGTCAAGATTGCTCCCCTGTAATCAGCCTGGCCGAAAGGAACTAATTTCTCCTCAATAGGCCAAGACGCTCGCGCAATGGGAGAGGGTGTAGAATAATCATACTAATTCCAATTACCATCGAATTGGTAAGACAAGGCAGCAAGTAGTCGTAACTTAATACAAAACTGTAGAAAGGTAAGATCCTCCGTCGCGCAATGGGACCACCTTTTGCCCGTGAACGGAATTCTGATGGCTGAGCAGTCCATGACATGCAACACTCCACATTGGTCTGTATTTAGAATTGACGGAGACCCCCATCTTCAATCAAATGTAGAATAATCATACTTTACCGTCGAATTGGTAAGACATGGCATCAAGCAGTCGTTACTTAATACGAAACTGTTTTGCTGCAAAGGTCTACTGCAAAATGGCAGGTTATTTATGAAGCCTCAGAACATCAAGCAGCCAATCAGGACTCAAGGAATGGAATCACCCAAATGCAGGAGTGGACTATTCTGGATTCTCATTACCAGTTGTCTTGACACTGGTTCAGTTGTGCTTAGCTTATTGCTCAAACCTAACTCAGTACGCTAACTCACTTCAACAATCACGTCAACCCTAGTCGCTATAGTATTGTGCCGAGCATATTTCACAACTGTTTTTATGACACCTCTTTAAGCCTTTTCGTTATATATGAGCTAGAAGGCAGTGGCAGTGGATCTAAGTGTCCTGGGTATGAGGCTAAATTGCATCTAGTGGTGAAGTTGTAATTCTGGATTTCTGGAAAGTGTTGAGAATCTTTCATTGCCATTACTCCCTGGTCCACTCTAATACGTTTTATTAGTACCTGTTAGAGTCCACTCTATCGATTAAATAAATAAGATAAATTAGTTTTAAAAATGTTGAATACCCAACAAGAAGGATTAAAACCAAAACGCATTCGACATAAAATAACGCAACCGTTGAAAAAAGAAAGATTAGCGACGTCTAATTCTACGATTCCTACTCAATCAAAAACATATGCAAGAATGACTGATGACTGATTAAAGAACTTGAATATCAGTCCTAACGAAATATTTAGACTTACTCCCCTTGGTGAGCAGGGGACAGTTGCTTCCAGTGACAGGTGTATTGTGGGAGTGATGACCGGAAATTGGACTTCAGCTATGGATTGGTACACGAGATCGCTTGTAGCACACAAGTTGAGCCTTAATTCACTTTGTTTTGGGTAGAGACATTTCTTCACTCTGCATTGAATAAAATCTGGTTATTTACGAACGTTCGGGTTTTGCATTTTCATTCAATGCTCCGTATTTTATTTGTATCATAAAAAATAACAAAAAGGCACTAGTGGAACTGCTTATCATCACTTTAACATTCTGAAAGTGGTTTAATGTCGTTGTTGCTCATTATAGATTTGAGGGATTCATTTGTAGGACGATATTGTGGCGGTTGAAAACAACATTAATGACCAAAAATTACCTGGAGCAAATAATGTAAAGATTTATTGAGCCTCGTTTTGATGATAAAGTACTGGCATCAAAATTCGTCTTCATAGATGAAAATAGGAAACTATCTGTAGCGTAATTCCGCCAATACTCTAACATTTGAAAGAATCCCTGATTTGATGAGACACTTATCTTATTACGATAAATCAATTCCAACACATGCAGACTTTACATTTATGGTGGTGTGGGGAATTCTTTAAATAAACTTTTTAAAAAATTTCCCTTTATTCATTAAATGGCTCCCGTTATCTATCCAAAACTGTTTTTACTTACAAAGTGTGATATATAATTCAATAGAAACCATTTAAAAGCAATTAAAAGTGGGTTAGCAAAAGTGAAGTGAAATGAACCAAAAATGATGAAAATATCTGTACATTCATTCATGCCTAATTTTCCTCAAAGTGTTCAATTTACCTTCCCACAAGCCCTATATAAATTTTTTGTGTCTATGTTGCCTACTATAAAGTAAGCTTCTATTGTTAGCATTCCCAACATGATCACATCGTGTACTATAGAATAGGATGTTAGAATATTAAATTGATATACGAGGAAATTGAGTTCTTAGCGGAAGGAACTAAACTCGTAAGTCAGGTATCACTGTATATAGGATTAGAAGATTGATGGATAGCGAGAAGGAGAGCGAAAGATAATGAGATCTTGTTAAGAAATTTCCCTACGATAAAAATGTCCAGTCTCCCCGCTTAGGATGACATTGTAGAAAGTTGTTTTGCAAACTAAACAGACTTTAAAAATTGCCGTAACACTGTTTATTTCTAACTATTGTATGGAAAGGGAGGCGTGCAAGGTTTCCACTGACAACCTTACCGCTCGCAACAATTCATTATTAAAGAGCAATAAGATTGTTATAAAACGATTATTTTCCTTCTATTGTTTCTAAATTCCAATTAAATTGGCAGTCATGAGCAATCACAAATTGAAGTCAAATTAAAATTAAAAGCCTATGGGTCGGTTTAGCTCAATCGGTAGAACATCCGCCTATGAACCACAAGGTTTCGGGTCCGATACCAGGCCCCATCAACTCAGCTTGGGTAATCTGATCTATCCGGTAAAGTGAGCAAATGAAAGTAGGTGTGGCGCTCCACCAGCACAAACAATCTAATTGATCTTGCGCTAGCGAAAGGAGATAGACTCCTTTGCTATCCATCTGATACCCAAATACCGACCAGTCTTCTAAATGTACTTACTTTATAAATCAGAAACCAAAAATGCGAATATTTTGTTTCATATTTCATTATTTACAATCATGAGGCCGATTTTTTTTACTTATTCGAAGATATATATACCAGAAGATATTTTGGCCAGATGTTCCAATATTTCGACAATTAGGAATATAAAACCAGTTTTCATTGTATGCATTACCAAAATATCTTGGTAAGAGAAAATGCCGAACATCAGAAAAAATAAATTGAAATTGAACTGTTAATTAACCTGAAAAAAGAGGAAATAATGATGCAACATCGCTGTATTTTAAATTTTAATAAATCGACGTTTATAAATTTATTACTGCTAAGTCAAATAGAAAGCTCCATTTCGTACTAGATCACCAAATTTAAGCAGCGATAAGCCTTTTTTCATACTTAATTGGATGACCACTTAAAAATAACACGTTCTGTAAGCAACTCAAGTCCTTTCTTTATCAAAAAATGATCTAATTCGCATAATTGTTCTGAAAAATGGCTTATATATCGTAAAACAACCAATCTAACGTATTCAATTTAGGTAAAAACTGACAGTGGTGATTTTTTTATTACAGAAACATGAAGAAAATGTAGTTGATTGATTGATTTATTGATTGATTGGATATAACAACGTTCAAATTTACATTTTTGTGCTGTTAAAATACTTTTTTCACATGGTCCAGTCGAATACGATATAAATTTACAATCCTATCAGCTACAACATTCCTAGTCAGAGTGGATCTGGGAGTAATAGCAATGAAGGTGTACTCCATAATGCCCAGTTTTCAGCTTGGAGTATCACCATAAGTTGCAAATTAGCGTTAAACTCAGAAGACTTATTTTGTGCTTGGAGACCTTACACTCAGATCGAGATACAATCAGCGTGTTCTAAACCCGCCAACAGGACACGGAAAAAGTGTTAAAAATAGAGAACGACAGATTCACTTCTAATTAAAGAAACAGAAAAGAACAACACACGATGAATATCGACGAAACAATATGCATGTCCATGACATTATCTAATTGGCAACTTTGATAGATATAACAATTCTTTCTGTTACGTTATGGTTAAGGAAATTATGAAATTGAAAAATGAAACAACGGAAAATATTAAGAAGATCAAAAAAAAAAATAAATATGAGAATTCATTAACCTATAGCCATCATTTTTTTTCTAATTGAAGACTGGATCTAAGAATATATTCTAAGAGATTTGAAAACACTTGTGGGTCGATCATGAAAATGAGCATAGGTAGTTTGATCGGAAGAAAGTGGAGTAGGTGTACGCATTCGACCAGAAGTTGGCCGGGTCAATGTGATATAAGTTGTTCGAATTAGAAGTTCAGTATTCAGAGTTCGTTAGTCACTTGAGGCTAGCAGAAGCAGGTAGTCTCGTTAGGCAGACGGGTTCCCTGTCTCTAGTCTTCCTGCCTCCCCGGGCTTGTGGGTCGAAATATATCCAGGAAGAATGAAAAAATATATCACTGAAGGTGTTGTTATGCAATGTTACCGATTCCAAGAATTTGATGGTTTACTATAAAGATGCAATGCCCCAGAGCTACAACACTTTCGCGTGTAGGCTTTTTCTACCACTCAGTCCCTATGTATAGGTATTTCTGAGAGTTTACGATGTAAAAAATGAATAAGAAAATTCACAAGTTTTGTGTTCACAGTCATATCCAGTAGGAATGGACTAGGTGATTTAGCCAGTTTCGAGCCTTGATTGGACGTTCAATATTTCCAACATTTACGTTATAACTTGTGACTGTCAACTATCCCCTAATTCTTCCATTGGGTTCTTATTCTTTAACCCTTAGTATCTGATTACCCAGAAGTACCGTGTTTCCTCGAAAAGTAAGACATGGCGTGATTTTTCAGAATGATTTTGATATAAGCCATTCCCTTGAAATAAATCTTAGTTGAGAGAGGCAGACGAACGAAAGATATAAGCATTCTTCAAAATCATATCATGCAACGTAAATTCAGGTCGCACGGATATATATGTACCGTGTTTCCCTGAAAATAATACAGAGCTTATATTAATTTACACTCCAAAATATAAGTCTAAGGCTTATTTTCAGGCGACGTATTTACTTGACATCCCCGAAAATGAGCCCTAGACTATATATCGGAGTTAAAATTAATATGTTCTATCTATTTTCAGGGAAACACGGTACATTATTATCCGTGCGACCTGAATTTCCGCCTAAGAATCCTCATTTCTACATTACAAATGCGAGCAATAATACAATCAGACTGTGAATTAATACTAATAATGTTTTAAACAGTTCTATTCTAACCCATACATGAGATCATCACTGGTAAATACCACCCGGGTCAGAGTAAACACAGAAATACTGGCTAGAGAAAGGTGTCATTACATATCCAGCTCTTCAGAGCTGGAGCTACACCACTCTATCAATTGTTGTGTTTTATTTTATCTTTTTTTTATTGTGAAAGAAATCTTAATCCTCTTCAAAAGATGACATTTGCATTCAGCGTGTTCTAAGTCCTCAGACTGAACGCCTTGCGTATGGGGGAGTCTCTTTCTCAGACTTTAACTTAATGTTTCCTTTTCTTTTTCTCTACTTATTTGTTTGCACATGTTCATTCACGCTCTCACGACAATTGCATTTGTTTTATTTCATCTTTATTAAGTCGTTTCTTTCAGTTTTTATTTTCATTTGCGTATGTTTTGTATTTGTCTTTTTGTTTTGTTTTGTTTTGTTTTGTTTTGTTTTGTTTGTTTTTTGTCTTTTTTTTTCTTTCTTGCCCTTGATTTTGTTTTTTAATTTCCGCATAATTTTCACAATCAACGTCGCTTTTTTTTTATTTACTGATCCTGACACTGGGATATTGGCAAAGTTTCTCTTACAAAATGAATCTTTCACAATCCCTTCTCTGTGTCTGTCTGTCTGTCTGTTTCTCTCTTTCTGTCTACCTGTATGTTACTCTTCCAAATCCGCACCCTCACGTCAACACATACACACATTCTAGTGCTTATCCGCCTTTAAAACATAAAAATTCATCTATCTATCTTCTATCTATCTATGTCTCTCTCTATATATATATATATGTATATTATATGTATATATATATATATATGTATAGTATATAATAAATGTAGTATATATATATGTATTATATAATAAATGTATATATATATATATGTATATACTATATGTATATATATATATATATATATGTATATATATATGTAAGTGTATATATGTATATATATGTATATGTATATGTATATAATATATATGTGTATATATAATATTAATATATATATATATTATATATATATCTCCTCTTCCTTGTCTCTTTTCTCTTAATATCTAGCTCAATCTATTTAAATATCACTCTAAAACTCTTTGCTCTTTTCGTTTCTTCACTAACTGCCATCTCTCTCCCCCCCTCTATCTCTTTATCTCCCTTTTCTTTTCTTTCTTTTCTTTTCTAAATCCTATTATCTGCTCATCCCCATCATTATAAGCGGATTGCCATTGTTTAAAAAATAATCAAATTACACAAAAACAATAATTAATTTACATAACGATTTTTTTTCTATTATTCATTAATGAATGTTTTAAAATAGCATTTATAATTAATATTTCCTTTCAGACTGATTGCCTTTCCTTGAAGGAAGGTCATTGATTCATTAAAATATTCCCTTAAAATGAGATTGTTTCAAATTAATTTTCCTTCAAACGCAGAACTTTCCAACATAATTTTTAGGATATTTCAATAGATTTTTGGCCGACGAAGGCAAACTTTTTTCAATCCTTTTCTTCAAAGACGACACAAGACAAAATCTTCAGGCCCTTTCTTTTTCTTTTTTCTTTCTTTTTTTTAATTATTTAAAAGAACGCTCGATTGTGAATTTTATTTACAAGTTTATTTCACTTTGCAAAATTTAAAATAAAACTGCATTTAAAGCAACAGCCTATGCAATTAAAGTTAGTAAAGAATATGGTGACCATATATATATATATATATATATATATATATATATATATATATATAGTGTACAATACATTTAAGGTGCGATTGTTACCATTGGTTTCAAAGCAGCATATTAGCCACTTATCGTCAAGACAACGCGTGTTGGCTTGATGATAAGTCACATGCCGTTATTATATAAAGCTAACATGCTGCTCTTAAATACAGCTCTTACACCTGTGATCGAGCACTTAATTTTCAATTCTCCAATACTAGAAAAAACTACCTACCTATATATATATATATATATATATATATATATATATATACATGTGTGTGTGTGCGTGCGTGTGTGTATATTTGGGCAACATTCTTTCATTTATACATGTAGAATTAAACAAAAGACACATCTCCTGTTTAACAATTTTGTTTTTTATCTTTTCAAGTTTTCTTGCCAACTTTTTAATATTTTGGTGGAATCTTTGAAATATTCTATCGGAAAATACACACATTCTGCACAAAAAAAGAAATAAACAAAAACTCCAAATACTAGAAGCTTTATGCATAAAACAATACAAACCATCCTTAAACAAAATTAATTTCCAATGCAGTACACACATTTTAAAATGCCTATAACACCTTTCTCATCAATTCTTCTCCTTCCAGCCTCCACATTAATATAATTTTTAAAAAACTGGAACACATCACCCCTGATGATGGTACTTCGAACTGCCGAAAGTACTCGGGACCTGAACTTTGGTGGACTTATCCACGAATTCCACCCAAATATTAAAAAGTTGGCCAGAAAACTCGAAAAGATCAAAAATAAATTGTTAAACAAGAGAAGTGTCTTTTGTTATATATATATATATATATATATATATATATATATATATATATATATATATATATATATATGTATGTATATATATATATATATATATATATATATATATATATATATATATGGCTGGTTTTTAAATCAATCAAACATATTTGTTAAAATTGGACTCTCCGCGGACATGTAAAAGTTTTTTCAAAACTAAAAC
>CM042139.1:67910489-67987989 GCA_023376005.1 Doryteuthis pealeii
AATAGAAGTTGTTGCAGTTTTGTTTTTGTTTTTTGCTTTTGCTTACACATTTTTTCAATTCATTTCAGATCAGAATTCTGTGAAGGTCAAGGTAAATATTTTTTTTTTTAAACTCAAGATATTTTTTAATTAATTTCGAAACATGTTTTCCATCATAGTTTTTAAAAAACACTTCTTGTACATATGGCAAAAACAACTTAAATTCAGTTTTTAATTGATTGGTGAGTTAAAGTGATAAAGATATGTATTATCTGGGTTATTCGGACAATTGTCCCCATCTTCATTGTTATTTGTACAACGTTTCGGCCGATATGCTCTCCGGTCTTCTTCAGGTATTTCTTGTCGGACTCGGGAACTTTCTCGGACTCGGGAACCTTCTTTTCGAACTCGGGAACTGTGTTGCGCAACCGGAAGCGAATCTCCATTATTAATAGATATCCTTTCATGTTCAATGTAATATCAGTGCGTGTGGGGTTTCTTAAATTATTTAATACGTTTTTATTATCTACCCGTCTAAAACACAATATCTATCTAGTATTATCTGCGTTATTCGGACTATTGTTCTCATCTTCATTGTTATCTGTACAACGTTTCGGCCGATGTGCCCCCCGTCCTTCTTCATGTATTTCTTTTCGGACTCGGGAACCTTCTAGTCGTAATCGGGAACCTTCTTGTCGTAATCGGGAGCCATCACGGAACTTTGAACCTAACCCTTTATTCAGTCCACGGGAGTATCCTGTTCTCATTCCGCTAACCATAGTTGGGGTAGACCGAATAACGCAGATAATACTAATCATCAAGCCTCATCTCAAACATTCAGAGAAATAATATCTATCTATTATCTATCTATCTAAGTATCTATCTATCTATACATACATACATACATACATACACACACACACACACACGCACACACACATATATATATATATATATATATATATATATATATTGTCATCCACAGACATCGTGATTCGACGTTTACCTCTCATCAGTGTGGCTAGAACAGGAGCGAAATATATATATATATATATATATATATATATATATATAACAGTTTTCACAAAGCTAACTATTACTACATTCTGATTTTTGGGAGAAGCGCTGCTAAATGACGTTTTGCACCTGGGCAGAGGGTACAGATACTACACTCTGTTTCTAGGCATAAGTGCCGATCCATACGTAAATAATTCCATCATTTTTAATGGGTACTATGATAATATAATGTACTACATGATAATTGTTATTGTATATATATATATATATATATATATATATATATATATATATATAATATATATATATATATATATATATATATATATATATATATATATATATATATATATAATACATATATATATATATATATATAATACTATATATATATATATATATATTAATACACTATATATATATATATATATATATATAATTACACTATATATATATATATATATATATAATATATATATATATATATATATATATATATATATATAATATATATATATATATATATATAATACACTATATATATATATATATATATATATATATATAATATATATATATATATATATATATATCTATATATATACACTATTGTACATGTAAAATCAGCTACATTTTATGCCTCCTCATGTTTTACAAGCCAGTAAAATATGGTGTGGAATCATTTTGTTGGACAGTTGTTTGGATTTTACGGCATGTAAACCTTGGTCATTTTATCTGAAGATATTTTCTTTTGTTACTGGGAATAAAGACTTTGAATGGGTATTCTACACTTCACACAGCTCCAGAATTGAACTTACCCACAAGATACAAGTTGAAAGACACTAAGGACCCGAGCCACCACCTTCTTACACATATATGCAAAGGTATTTGAATGCTTGCCATAAGGTCAATAGGACGGAGACAATCAAATAGATGCTTGGCTTGACGTGATCAAGCTATCTATCGGAGCGGCCCTCTCCGACCGACCGTCATCCTAAGTAAGTGACAAAGTGGAGTAGCATGGACTGCTTACCCGCAAGGATTCTGCCTTTAAACATTACGAGTTGCCAGACACTAGGGTAGGTCAATTTTCCCTTTTTTCATATCAAATTGTCCTCTAATGCGAAAGCTGTGTGTTAGTATACTGAATACTAAAATGAATTAAAATCCTCGGTTTTTAAAGTCTAGATTTTGCGAGAACGAGGATTTTTAGTGTATTTTAGTAGACAATATTTGATGCTATTTTCTCAACACAATGGTACAAGTAAAATATCTAAATTTTTGGATAAGTATTCAGTATACTAACACAACTTTCGCATAGATCGACAAATTGATATTTTTTAAAGTTAAAAGTCGATCACCCTACCAGACACGGTCAAGAAGTGCCCCATTAGGGATTGTAGATGTGAAGTAGGTGTATTCCACTGTTTCAGCCGACAGGGCGTTGCCCAATTAATTTAAACTGTGTATTTAACACTGTAATTCATAAATGATTACTATGCAAAATGTTATAAATAATAAACTATTGATTTGAAAACTGTATGATATGCTCATGTGTTTTGGTTCATGGAGTTTTGAGATTAATTCATGTTTTTGAGTTGGTACGTTTTTAAAATCTAATTTCCCATAAAAAAACCCGGATGCATTTATTTTTTAACGATAGTTTCACGAAGAATAAATGGAACACGAATTAAAAGACAGCTAGATAATTTATTGTCAGCTAACTCATTGTATAGTTGATAGAAAAAAGTTGCGTTTTGAATTTATTAATTACGACCTTTATAAAAGCGACACGCGTGGAAATTAAATTATGCATACAAAACAGCAATTTGTAGATCTTTTGTATGAGTAACAATATGTTCAGTGTAATAATGAAAATGCACGCTACACTAAAGCGAAATCTAATTGAACTATTGAATGAGGAAAAAGAAGATTTCTTAATTAGATTAAAAGTTATAGTTGCCATTTTTATTCTTGCATAAAACGATCAATATATGAAGTATATTTTAATTTAGGCAAACATTGAAAGATGAATTGCAAAATGCAATTAAGCAATGGTTTTCTTGAGCAAACTTCTATTGTAATTACTATACAGCTTTTAGTCTTATGGAGAAATATAAAACAAAAAAACTGTTATATAAATTGTATGCAGATAATTAAAGAAAGTACTTATTTATTCCTGTTAAATATTTTAATTCAATTTCCCCAAAATATGATTCTATAAAAGCGTTAAGTGATTTATTAGAAAAGTAAGAAAAAAAGGCATAAGCATTCAGTAACCTTTTGTTTAATTAGAATTTATCAAATACTTATAGGAGAGTAATCTCAAAGGTAAAAATATTTAGAAATCACAGAAATGTTTATTTTTATTGTCAATGATCTTTCCACATTTTAAAAGTTTCAACATGTATCTATTTTTCTACATAATTGCCGTTTCGGTCGATGCCTTTTTGTAGGCGATGTGGCATTTTTTTTACCAATGCCCACAACATATCCTAAAGCAATCGTTGAACCACGTCGTTGTTGCATTCTCCCTGCACTACTTGCGAACTTTTCTTTTAATCTATACACGATTCGACATACACTTCTGTTATTTGACGATCAATTTTAATCGACATTTGCGTTTAAAAACCGAAGCTGCGCTAATTTCACTCTTGAAGGTAGCTTCAATGAGGAATTTCCACACAAAAAGGACTGCCAATACAAGACTCTGTTTTGAAGCGACAGGTGCAACAGGAGCAGGTACAGAAAGCATGCACAAAAAGTGTTGCTAATTGTCGTACGAACAGTTTTACTGTCCAAAGCTTTCTGGAGACCATACTTTGGGGATTACTCTCGTATATGAAATTTCCCACTTAAAATGTGGAGTGAAATGGTGTCTTCTCATACGCTGAAAAGCAACATTGAAATGATCTATATTATAATTCTGCTTGTGTATTTTCGTTCCGATATTACTCTCATCCACATATCCTCTCCTTGAACAAATGAAATATTCTTCTAGGTTTCCACTCGGTGCCATCACAAGCTTGTCCGCAGATCCACTATAAAACCTTGAATTCAGCTAGAATATAAAAATGAAAATAATGATAGTCTATCAATTTTCCCGGAAAAACAGATCACACAAAGTAGCATGGTATACATCATTATTGTATAGATATATATGAATAGCGACTTTCAGTTCTAGATAATACATATATTTGTGTGTGTTTATTTGTGTGTATGTGTGTGTGAGTGTGTGTGTGTGTGTGTTTGTATGTGTATGTGTATCTATATCTTTCTTTCTCTCCTCTCTTCCTCCCTCTCTCCCTGTCTCTATCACTCACTCTATCTCTCTTTATATATATATTATATATATATATTATATATATATATATATATAATGTGCGTGTATGTGTGTGTGTGTACGTGTCTGTGTGTGCATAGGTATATGCTCTGTATCTCTCTCACTCACTCTTTATATGCCTATCTATCTATCTATCTATATCTATTTGCCTATCTCTCTCTCTCTCTCTCTCTCATATATATATATATATATACATATATATATATATATATATATATATAATTATCTGTGTGTGCGAGAGTGTGGTGTGTGTGAATGTTTCTCAACTGTGACTCTGTATATATTTGTATCTTTAAATATATTTTGTATATGCTTGTGCGTGTGTGCTGTGTGTGTGTTTATGCGTTCGTGCTTATGCGTATGGGAATATACATCCATATATTTGTATATCTCTGTTTCCCTCTCTCTCTCTCTCTATCTCTCTCTCTCTCTCTCTCCTCTTCTATAATATATATATATATATATATATATATATATATACATGTGTATGTGTTTGTGTCTGCGTGTCTATGTGTGGACATATATGTGTGTGTGTGTGGTGGATGTGTGTGTAGCTACATATTAATGGTTGATTTGTGTATCTGTTACCTTTTACGTGGGAGATGATTTATTCTATATTTTTGTTAGAAACACGAATTTATATATCGACTCCAGGTATAAATTAGACATCGCCCGACACACATGAAGACACACGCACAAGGGAATGTACATGTATATAAAATATGTATATAAGATACATGCACAGGTTTATGCAAACGCAAAAAAAAAACAACAAGGAAAAATTAAAAACAAAAGAAAAAATAAACAACCTTAAAACAAATAAAGAAGCATAAAAAACGAATATAATCTTGAATTCTTTGATAAAAAATGTCGCAGAAAAGGTTAGCATCGATCTGTGACGGATATAAGCAGACATTGTGACCTTCATTCACGGCATCGGCAATGGAGACATAGAAGAAAAGTGACGGAGATACCAAGGAGTAGCAGAATGAGGAGAATGGGGAGGAGAGAAGAAGGAGGAGGAGGAGAAGAAGCTGGAAGGGCGGGTGTAGGGGATTACCTCGCTGGAGAATTAACAGATGCTTCACTGGATTTTGTTATCCAAGTTATCTGAGATCAATATATTTGGAGTGAGACATGGCATCATTTATCCTGAGTATCTTGCGAAAAAAGATGAAGTCCTTTGCCTCGGTGTCTTAAATCATCGGGTATTCCGCCGTCATAACTCGATCAGTGACTTTATCAGCAGCTGCTTGTCATAACTGATATCATTTTCCAGTGAATATCAATTATTATTATTATTATTTTATTATTAGTATAGGTAGTAGTAGTAGTAAGTAGTAGTATTAGCAGTTGTTGTAGTCATTATTATTATTATACGACTGCTGCTGATATGATATTACTGCAAATATTATTACTACTCTAACAACTAATTTCTACTACTACTGCTACTACTTCTTCTCTTATCTACTACTACACTACTTACTACTACTACTACTAACTATAATATAATAAATATAATATAATAATAATAATCATAATAATAATAATAATAATAATACATAATGATAATGATAAAGACAGAACCTGAATCTCTCATGATTGCAGTACAAGATAATGCCATAAGAACGAACTATATCAGGAAAAAGTCGATGACGTAGTAGAAAAGCAAGTCTAGGATGCCTGGAGACAAAGACGATACGGTTAATCATATAATAAGTCGAATGCACTAACAAGCACAAGAGATTAAGTAGACGAGGCATGACTGAGTGGGAAAGATGATCCTATTGGGAATTGTACAAGAATTGAATTTCACCATGCTACTAATTGGTATATGCACAGACCGGGATTTGTCCAAAAGAATAGAAGCATAAATTTCTCGGAATTTTGAGATAAAGACGGATCACCATAACCGTCTAGGAGACGATAGTGTATATTAACAAAAACTACTACTACTACTACTACTACTACTACTACTAATAATAATAATAATAATAATAATAATAATAATAATAATAATAATAATACCACCGTCAACAGATAATAGAATATCAGTCCCAGGTTATAATAAAGTACTGGACTACGACATCTTAGTAAGTTAGTTCGATCTCGATGCCCGTCATTTTGTTCACTTTTAGACTAATACTCTCGTGAAAGATATTATGCTTTTTATCCCAGCTATGAATTACATATTACCACTGTTGTTCTTCTACAAGGTTAGCTTGGGCATTATATAACCCATGAAAGTTTATATGCTATTAGCAAAAGAAACCGACTAAAAATTAATAAATAAAAAAGGAATGGAAATAAAACTTTACAAAAGGGTGGCGCATTAAAACTAACATTACACCACGCGCAAAAAAACACACACAATGTTTATATGTGTCCATTTAGAAACAAATCTACTTCTTTTATTCATCTAAGTTTTACTAGATGTTACGTAGTATACATAATATTTCTTCTAGATACAGTGTGCAACTATATTTACCTCATTTTAATGTTGGTCATTTTCACAATATTACCTTAATATATATGGGTGTTTTTCCGTTGTCTTTATATATCCTGGGTGGTCCACATTAAAAAGACCTTGCGTCAAACCCACATACGTGGGAGGCGAGGAAAATAACTACTTACTGTGCTTTTAACGGACCATACAGACACTGGATTTAAGCGCAACAGAAAAGGGGGAAAAAAAGAAAAATTACAGCAAAAATAACTGAACAAATATTTCATAGATTTTAAATATCTAAGATAAACTCTAGATATGTATAAATGAGAACATCACTAAAGGAAATACAATTGGTTTTAAGTTTTTTTTGTTTAAAAAGAAGAAGAGATGGAAAATGAGAAGAGGGACAACAATAAAGAAACCTGGTAAAGCAACACGAGAAAAAACAACAACTTTACAACAATATTAAAACTAACCAAAAAAAAGGTTTATATGTGTCCATTTAGAAAACAAATCTACTTCTTTTATTCATCAAAGTTTTACTAGTATATTGTAGAATACGTAATATTTCTTCTAGATACAGTGTGCAGCTATATTTACCTCATTTATAATGTTGGTCATTTTCACAATATCACCTTTTATAATGGGTTTTTTCAGTTGTGTATTTTTTATGTCATACATGTTGAGGCGCGTGGAATAATGGTTAGTTTCGTTGGAAATGGATTGTCGATCCGAGGTCAAATCCTGGACAGGCTGTTTGAATTTCATATAGCGCTGATCTCTCGGAAGGTAGGAATCCAGCTATTTTCATCCAGCTATGGTAAATAGTAGTGAGGAATGGGCTTTTCAACACTTGTTAGGTCTAGGAGAAGGAAAACTCCGCTTAAGAAATTGACCTTGTATCGCATCCTGTTTGTGCGGAGGGTTGATATATATATATATATATATATATATATATATATATATATATATATATATATATATATGTGTGTGTGTGTGTGTGTGTGTGTGTGTGTTTATGTTTGGATAGAGTGGTTTTGTATGAATATCTTCCGTTATTGAATCTGAGATTGTGATTGTTCAATACGTTATCCAATTCAGTTTTTTGGCATCGACGTACATTATTTCTTCATTGTTTTTTCTTCTCTTATTCCTTGCTCTATTTCCTGCCGTTGGATCTTTCAGATATCCTCTTTTCTTTAATATATTAAAATCATGCATTTAAAAAAATTGATATGGTTTATTCAACAATAAACTAATTTCAAATCTTTTTTTATTAAAGAGTTTGTTAGTGTAGAGGATTTTTCCAAGTGTGTTTTTTTGTTGTTGTTTTTTTCAGAATTGTAATAACATATTTTCCCTACGTTTGTTTTGACAGTTTTGCTGTAGAGAATTAAACCATATGATATTTTTATTTCTCAATCTTTTGTTATTATTATTGCTGTTTATATTGCGTTAGGTGTATATTCTGCTTTAATTTTTTAAGACATTTCGTATACCGTTTTTAGATTTGTGGAAAATACCGATTGCTAAAATTTGTCTATGTTCTATTGGTTTTAAATATGTTTAGTAATGATGGATCAATATACAATTTGATATTAACGTAAATCAGTTGGTTATTTGATTTCTGTAAGGTTGACACATGAAAAAATTTGTTAAAATCGACAATGACGTCAATAAATATAATAGTATTTAATTAAGATGCTACGTCTAAGTCAAAGTTAATTTTTCAAAAACGTTATACCAATTGTTCCTTGCGCAATCCACTTTATGGCCTTTACAAATATTTAACATATTAATCTATCATCACGGAAAATTCCAATTTTAAAAAAATATTTAATTCTTAGGCCATTTTCCATTGTATGATTTCGCAGTTTCAGCGCCGCAAAACTCCCATACTAATATCAAATAAATTATTAGTATTTAAAAAGATCTAAATTGAGTTTTTGTAGAATAAGAAGCAATGTTCACAAGTGTTTTCATATCAATATTATATACTGTAGGTCTAAGTATAAAGTTTTTGTTAACTAATCTTCAGTAATTGATAGATAAAATGATTATATCAAATTGAATGAATGTAGGGACGGTTTAGCTCCATCGGGAGAGCATTCATCTAGGAACCACAAGGCTCTGGTTCGATACTGGCCCTCGTCAACTCCGCGTATGAGTAGAGAGGGATCTGTGCAGTAAAGTAAGGAGTTGATGGTAGTGTGGCGCTCCACCTCACACGCTAAAATAATCTCCTTGGTCTAGCATTAGTAAAAAGGGTATTGACTCCCTCGAAACTTTACTTCTAAACATTATATATATATATGTGTGTGTGTGGATGGGTCTACTTGATCCTCTGGTTATGACCCTAAACTGCATTTGATGGTAAGGGTCCAGTTTTGGAGATCTGGAGTGTGTGGAGTAACTCTTCATTGAACAATACTGCTAGGGAACATTGACACGAAATACTTGTTATCGTCCCATTTATGAGAGAAAGTAATATTTAAATTCGATCGGACAGAGTGCATCCACAAAAACTTTTAAAATAAAACTAAACAAATGTAACTATGTACGTACAATAAACGGTATCACATAGATTGTTTCGTAAAATGAGTATATTTCCACACACAAATGGCACCCTTGTTTGTTTTTGATTAAAACCTTAAGGTGATTTCTTTGGAGTGTTGGTTCTGACCCTGAGCAGGTGGGAGATGATTTTCTCTAGCTGATAACATCTTTGGAAGGGTCCTTTCTTTTTTTAAATCCTGGATGGGTTAAAAAATGATTGAATTATTTTGTAGAATTAAGGATAGCGAATAAATAGATAAAACCACCCACAGGAAGATTCTAGATTAAATTTGTTTTACAAAGTTAGATAATAAGATTGTACATTTTCTCACCTCAGTCACTAAATGAAAAAAGACAATATATATATATATATATATATATATATATATATATATATATATATATATATTGAAAGGAAGGAAAAACTCAATAAACCGTCATCCTGTAATATATTCATTTCGAACAAGACATAAAAGGCTTTTAGAAATTTAAATAAATTCCTAAAACTCCTTAAAGTTTCAGTCTCATCAGACAGGCGGCACAGATAAAAACTATATATATATTATATATATATATATATATATATATATAATATATATATATATATATAGAGAGAGAGAGAGAGAGAGAGAGAGAGAGAGAGAGTTATTTTAATGTACACACATGGTTTTAACTCAGATGTATGTCATTTTAAATACACATAAATACTCACCTATATCTACCACCCAAATAGAAGTTCGCAACAAAAACAAAACAAAAGCAAACATTTTCCTTTTCACACACCATTCTCCTGCCATTGCAACATAGTGTAGAATCTACAAAATCAATATACGAACAAAAAATACCCAACCAATTAACAACCAGGCCGAACAAAAACCACATAACCAAACAGCACAGACATTAGAAGTAACTGTCAGTCAATCTCAAACCTTTGAGAAAGAAGGACTTATATAAAAATATTGGTAAATGAATAAAATTAAGAACACAATATTCATCATTTTAATTTTGATCTTCCCTTCTTTCAGGCATCTAAAACAACAAAATTTTCAACTAATATATATATAATATATATATATCTATCCTCGAAGTGGCCTAAAGTTGGTATCAGCAAGACAGCAAGTGAGTCTATCCCTTTTCACTTTCGCTAGACCAAAGAGATTGTTGTTCGCATCTGAGATGTAGCACAATACCTACCATCGCTCATTACTTTACCGCACATATACTTGTGCTACTCATTCGATGTTGGCAAGGGTCGGCATCGAACCTAGGAACGTTCTGGTTCCTAGTCGTACACTCTAAACAGGCCCTTATTTAAAGATTTAAAAAAATTTAGATCATCTGATAACACTTTTGTATTTCTGATAAAACTAATAATTTATATGAATTAGATAAAAACAAATACAAACAACTACTATTAAATAGCATAACAAAAAATACCAACAAACTGAAGCCAATGCGTATAACAACATAAATGAAGAGGCTAAAATTTTAGCAAAAAAACTTAATTTAGAGGACAGAATTAAATGCCTTGCTAAACGAGAAGCCTTTATTACTTTGAAAGACCATAAATCTGACTTTGGTAACAGACCATCTTGTAGATTAATAAATCCAGCTAAATCAAACTGGGATTAGTAAGTAAAAATATCATTAATAAAATAAACCTAGAAATCAGAAATAAGACCCAATTATTACAATGGGATAATATATCAGCTGCAATTAACTGTTCAAAGATATCCATCAAAAACAAGCCATAAATTTACACAATTTGACATTGTTGATTTTTATCCATCAATCACTAAAAATCTTTTAAGTAAAGCTTTAGAATTCGCCAACGACTTTACCAAAATAAATAGTTTAGAAATTGACACAGTCATGCACGCAAGAAAGACAATCCTTTTCAATGAAGGTAAATCCTGGGTAAAAAAATCAAACCCATCAGTTTATTTCGACATCGCTATGGGAGGATACGATAGTGCGGGAATATGTAATTTGGTCGATTATACATATTAAATTCACTAAAACAGAAATTTCCCGCACACACATTCGCACTCTACCGGGATGGCGGAATTTGTATTTCACGGACTGTTCCGGTAAAACATTAGATAGATTGCGTAAAGATATAATAGCACACCTAGAAAATATGGAACTCAAATTACTATAGATACTAACTTAACAAATGTCAATTTCCTAGATGACAATTTAGATGTTAAAAATAATATGTATAAGCCATATCACAAACAAAATGAGAAACTTAAATACATTAATATAAATTCCAACCATCCACCATTAGTTTAAAAAATCTAGTCCTAACATTAGCCGTAGAATCTCAGAACTGTCATCCAACAAAAATATTTTTGAAAAGGCAGCCCCCTATTACAATAAAGCATTACTAAATAGCGGATTCAAAGAAAAAATATATTATATAGATAACATCCCCAAACATAGTAATTCAAAAACAGCAAAAGAAAGATAATTTGGTTTACGCCCCCTTTTTCTAAAACAGTTTAAAACAAATGTCGGTAAAAAAATTTCTAGACTTAATAGATAAACACTTCCCACCCCAAAATAGATATAATAAAATATTTAATAGAAATACTGTTAAAACTAGCTATCATGTGGACTCTCAATGAAATCACTAATTACATCAAAATCTAAACTAAACTCAAACACTACATGTTCATGTAGAATTAAAAAAGATTGTCCCCTAAATCAGAAATGTAACATTAAATCAGTAGTATATGAAGCTAAAGTAACAACTACAGTTGCGAATCAACCTATAAGTACAGATAAATATGTTGGGATGACCCAGGGTGACTTCAAGCAAAGATACTACTCGCATATGGAATCTTTCAGAAAGATAGATAAAAAAGAAACAACTTCCCTTGCAACAAAAATATGGGAACTAAAAGAAAAAGATATGCCTTACAAAATAGAGTGGAGAATTTTGGATCATCCCAAATGTTACACGAACGGCTCTAAGTACTGCAATCTATGTGTTACGGAAAAATTTAGGATATTAAAAAATTTAATTTTTTTAATAATAATAATAATAATAATAATAATAATAGAAGTTTAAATAAAAAATCGGAAATCTTCAAACAATGTCCCCATAAAAGAAAATTCTTCCTAAATGCATGGAGGAGAGATACTCAACATCCACCCTGAAAAACAATTCCACAATTTTTTACAAAAAAATCTGATATTTCAACAATAAAAAAATGGATTTTCGACAAAGGAACAACACCACCCACCTTTGTATTATGTTGTAAAAATTTAAAAGACTCTACCATATATATAAAAATGTTTTTTGAAAACATATAAAACCTTTATCAACGGAATTAATTTAAAAATAAAAAAAATTTTCAAAATAAAATTTTTCTATTTTTAACGAATAAAGGGAGGTAACTTCGTTGGCATTATTACAAAAAAATGCAAATTTTGAAAAAATGTGTCAATACTTAAGCATTTCGGTATATTGTACCATCTTCAGGACACTGTTAAGTAATGTTTATGTGAGCGACAAAGTGAAAGATGTTAAGTGTATAGTGAATGTGTGAATATGATGTTATTAACCGTTAATTTTTATATGCACGTTTGTTTACGAAAGCCATTGACGTGATCATTGCATGTGCAAAAATGGAAGGTGAAGATCCTAGAATGGCGCATGCATGAACGGGAACAGGTGGAAAACGAAATGTTAACAAAGATATGACGTATTTCATATGGAATATTAATATTAGAAAAGTAAGAAGATTAAAACAATATATAAATACATATAATCCATATATACGCATATCCACATATAATCTATATATATTACACTATTGTACATGTAAAATCAGCTACATTTTATGCCTCCTCATGTTTTACAAGCCAGTAAATATGGTGTGGAATCATTTGTTTGGACAGTTGTTTGGATTTTACGGCATGTAAAACCTTGGGTCATTTTATGCTGAAGATATTTTTCTTTTGTTACTGGGAATAAAGACTTTGAATGGGTATTCTACACTTCACACAGCTCCAGAATTGGAACTTACCCACAAGATACAGTTGAAAGACACTAAGGACCCGAGCCACCACCTTCTTACACATATATGCAAAGGTATTTGAATGCTTGCCATAAGGTCAATAGACGGAGACAATCAAATAGATGCTTGGGCTTGACGTGATCAAGCTATCTATCGGAGCGGCCCTCTCCGACCGACCGTCATCCTAAGTAAGTGACAAAGTGGAGTAGCATGGACTGCTTACCCGCAAGGATTCTGCCTTTAAACATTACGAGTTGCCAGACACTAGGGTAGGTCAATTTTCCCTTTTTTCAAATATCAAATTGTCCCTCTATGCGAAAGCTGTGTGTTAGTATACTGAATACTAAAATGAATTAAAATCCTCGGTTTCTAAAGTCTAGATTTTGCGAGAACGAGGATTTTTAGTGTATTTTAGTAGACAATATTTGATGCTATTTTCTCAAACAATGGTACAAGTAAAATATCTAATTTTTGGTATAAGTATTCAGTATACTAACACAACTTTCGCATAGATCGACAAATTGATTATTTTTTAAAGTTAAAAGTCGATCTACCCTACCAGACACGGTCAAGAAGTGCCCCATTAGGGATTGTAGATGTGAAGTAGGTGTATTCCACTGTTTCAGCCGACAGGGCGTTGCCCAATTAATTTAACTGTGTATTTTAACACTGTAATTCATAAATGACTTACTATGCAAAATGTATATAAATAATAAACTATTGATTTGAAAACTGTATGATATGCTCATGTGTTTTGGGTTCATGGAGTTTTGAGATTAATTCATGTTTTTGAGTTGGTACGTTTTTTAAAATCTAATTTCCCATAAAAAAACCCGGATGCATTTAATTTTCTTAACGATAGTTTCACGAAAGAATAAATGGAACACGAATTAAAAGACAGCTAGATAATTTATTGTCAGCTAACTCATTGTAATAGTTGATAGAAAAAAGTTGCGTTTTGAATTTATTAATTACGACCTTTATAAAAGCGACACGCGTGGAAATTAAATTATGCATACAAAACAGCAATTTGTAGATCTTTTGTATGAGTAACAATATGTTCAGTGTAATAATGAAAATGCACGCTACACTAAAGCGAAATCTAATTGAACTATTGAATGAGGAAAAAGAAGATTTCTTAATTAGATTAAAAGTTATAGTTGCCATTTTTATTCTTGCATAAAACGATCATATATGAAGTATATTTAATTTATAGCAAACATTGAAAGATGAATTGCAAAATGCAATTAAGCAATGGTTTCTTGAGCAAACTTCTATTGTAATTACTATACAGCTTTTAGTCTTATGGAGAAATATAAAACAAAAATACTGTTATATAAATTGTATGCAGATAATTAAAGAAAGTACTTATTTATTCCTGTTAAATATTTTAATTCAATTTCCCCAAAATATGATTCTATAAAAGCGTTAAGTGATTTATTAGAAAAAGTAAGAAAAAAAAAGGCATAAGCATTCAGTAACCTTTTGTTTAATTAGAATTTATCAAATACTTATAGGAGAGTAATCTCAAAGGTAAAAAATATTTAGAAATCACAGAAATGTTTATTGTTTATTGTCAATGATCTTTCCATCATTTTAAAAGTTTCAACATGTATCTATTTTTCTACATAATTGCCGTTTCGGTCGATGCCTTTTTGTAGGCGATGTGGCATTTTTTTTACCAATGCCCACCAACATATCCTAAAGCAATCGTTGAACCACGTCGTTGTTGCATTCTCCCTGCACTACTTGCGGACTTTTCTTTTAAATCTATACACGATTCGACATACACTTCTGTTATTTGACGATCAATTTTAATCGACATTTGCGTTTAAAAACCGAAAGCTGCGCTAATTTCACTCTTGAAGGTAGCTTCAATGAGGAATTTCACACAAAAAGGACTGCCAATACAAGACTCTGTTTTGAAGCGACAGGTGCACAGGAGCAGGTACAGAAGCATGCACAAAAAGTGTTGCTAATTGTCGTACGAACAGTTTTACTGTCCAAAGCTTTCTGGAGACCATACTTTGGGGATTACTCTCGTATATGAAATTTCCCACTTAAAATGTGGAGTGAAATGGTGTCTTCTCATACGCTGAAAAGCAACATTGAAATGATCTATATTATAATTCTGCTTGTGTATTTTCCGTTCCCATATTACTCTCATCCACATATCCTCTCCTTTGAACAAATGAAATATTCTTCTAGGTTTCCACTCGGTGCCATCACAAGCTTGTCCCGCAGATCCACTATAAAACGCTTGAATTCAGCTAGAATATAAAAATGAAAATAATGATAGTCTATCAATTTTCCCGGAAAAACAGATCACACAAAGTAGCATGGTATACATCATTATTGTATATAGATATATATGAATAGCGACTTTCAGTTCTAGATAATACATATATTTGTGTGTTTATTTGTGTGTATGTGTGTGAGTGTGTGTGTGTGTGTGTGTATGTGTATGTGTATCTATATCTTTCTCTTTCTCTCCTCTCTTCCTCCTCTCTCCCCTGTCTCTATCACTCACTCTATCTCTCTTTATATATATATATATATATATATATATATATATATATATATATATGTGCGTGTATGTGTGTGTGTGTACGTGTCTGTGTGTGCATAGGTATATGCATCTGTATCTCTCTCACTCACTCTTTATATGCCTATCTATCTATCTATCTATATCTATTTGCCTATCTCTCTCTCTCTCTCTCTCTATATATATATATATATATACATATATATATATATATATATATATAATTATCTGTGTGTGCGAGAGTGTGTGTGTGTGAATGTTTCTCAACTGTGACTCTGTATATATTTGTATCTTTAAATATATTTGTGTATATGCTTGTGCGTGTGTGCTTGTGTGTGTGTTTATGCGTTCGTGCTTATGCGTATGGGAATATACATCCATATATTTGTATATCTCTGTTTCCCTCTCTCTCTCTCTCTATCTCTCTCTCTCTCTCTCTCTCTCTCTATATATATATATATATATATATATATATATATATATACATGTATGTGTTTGTGTCTGCGTGTCTATGTGTGGACATATATGTGTGTGTGTGTGTGGATGTGTGTGTAGCTACATATTAATGGTTGATCTTGTGTATACTGTTACCTTTTACGTGGGAGATGATTTATTCTATATTTTTGTTAGAAAACGAATTTATATATCGACTCCAGGTATAATTAGACATCGCCCGACACACATGAAGACACACGCACAAGGGAATGTACATGTATATAAAAATATGTATATAAGATACATGCACCAAGGTTTATGCAAACGCAAAAAAAAAAACAACAAGGAAAAATTAAAAACAAAAGAAAAAATAAACAACCTTAAAACAAATAAAGAAGCATAAAAAACGAAATATAATCTTGAATTCTTTGATAAAAAATGTCGCAGAAAAGGTTAGCATCGATCTGTGACGGATATAAGCAGACATTGTGACCTTCATTCACGGCATCGGCAATGGAGACATAGAAGAAAAGTGACGGAGATACCAAGGAGTAGCAGAATGAGGAGAATGGGGAGGAGGAGAAGAAGGAGGAGGAGGAGAAGAAGCTGGAAGGGCGAGGTGTAGGGGATTACCTCGCTGGAGAATTAACAGATGCTTCACTGGATTTTGTTATCCAAGGTTATCTGAGATCAATATATTTGGAGGTGAGACATGGCATCATTTATCCTGAGTATCTTGCGAAAAAAGATGAAGTCCTTTGCCTCGGTGTCTTAAATCATCGGGTATTCCCGCCGTCATAACTTCCGATCAGTGACTTTATTCAGCAGCTGCTTGTCATAACTGATATCATTTTCCAGTGAATATCAATTATTATTATTATTATTATTATTATTATTAGTAGTAGTAGTAGTAGTAGTAGTAGTATTAGCAGTTGTTGTAGTCATTATTATTATTATTACGACTGCTGCTGATGATGATATTACTGCAAATATTATTACTACTCTAACAACTAATTTTCTACTACTACTGCTACTACTTCTTCTCTACTACTACTACTACTACTACTACTACTACTACTACTAACAATAATAATAATAATAATAATAATAATAATAATAATAATAATAATACAACTAATGATAATGATAAAGACAGAACCTGAATCTCTCATGATTGCAGTACAAGATAATGCCATAAGAACGAACTATATCAAGGAAAAAGTCGATGACGTAGTAGAAAAGCAAGTCTAGGATGCCTGGAGACAAAGACGATACGGTTAATCATATAATAAGCGAATGCACTAAACAAGCACAGAGATAGTACAAGACGAGGCATGACTGAGTGGGAAAGATGATCCATTGGGAATTGTACAAGAAATTGAATTTTCACCATGCTACTAATTGGTATATGCACAGACCGGGATTTGTCCAAAAGAATGAGAAGCATAAAATTCTCTGGAATTTTGAGATAAAGACGGATCACCATAACCCGTCTAGGAGACGATAGTGTATATTAACAAAAACTACTACTACTACTACTACTACTACTACTACTAATAATAATAATAATAATAATAATAATAATAATAATAATAAATATATACCACCGTCAACAGATAATAAGATATCAGTCCCAGGTTATAATAAAGTACTGGACTACGACATCTTAGTAAGTTAGTTCGATCTCGATGCCCGTCATTTTGTTCACTTTTAGACTAATACTCTCGTGAAAGATATTATGCTTTTTTATCCCCCAGCTATGAATTACATATTACCACTGTTGTTCTTCTACAAGGTTAGCTTGGGCATTATATAACCCATGAAAGTTTATATGCTATTAAGCAAAGAAACCGACTAAAAATTAATAAATAAAAAAGGAATGGAAATAAAACTTTACAAAAGGGTGGCGCATTAAAACTAACCATTACACCACGCGCAAAAAAACAACACAATGTTTATATGTGTCCATTTAGAAACAAATCTACTTCTTTTATTCATCTAAGTTTTACTAGTATGTTACGTAGTATACATAATATTTCTTCTAGATACAGTGTGCAACTATATTTACCTCATTTATAATGTTGGTCATTTTCACAATATTACCTTATATAATGGGTGTTTTTCCGTTGTCTTTTATATCCTGGGTGGTCCCACATTAAAAAGACCTTGCGTCAAACCCACATACGTGGGAGGCGAGGAAAATAACTACTTACTGTGCTTTTAACCGGGACCATACAGACACTGGATTTTAGCGCAACAAGAAAAGGGGAGAAAAAAAGAAAAATTACAGCAAAAATAACTGAACAAATATTTCATAGATTTTAAATATCTAAGATAAACTCTAGATATGTATAAATGAGAACATCACTAAAGGAAATACAATTGGTTTTAAGTTTTTTTTTGTTTAAAAAGAAGAAGAGATGGAAAATGAGAAGAGGGACAAACAATAAAGAAACCTGGTAAAGCAACACGAGAAAAAACAACAACTTTACAACAATATTAAAACTAACCAAAAAAAAGGTTTATATGTGTCCATTTAGAAACAAATCTACTTCTTTTATTCATCAAAGTTTTACTAGTATATTGTAGAATACGTAATATTTCTTCTAGATACAGTGTGCAGCTATATTTACCTCATTTATAATGTTGGTCATTTTCACAATATCACCTTTTATAATGGGTGTTTTTCAGTTGTGTATTTTTTATGTCATACATGTTGAGGCGCGTGGAATAATGGTTAGTTTCGTTGGAAATGGATTCGTCGATCCGAGGTCAAATCCTGGACAAGGCTGTTTGAATTTCATATAGCGCTGATACTCTCGGGAAAGGTAGGAATCCAGCTATATTTCATCCAGCTATGGTAAATAGTAGTGAGGAATGGGCTTTTCAAC
This sequence comes from Doryteuthis pealeii, assembly GCA_023376005.1. NCBI lineage: Eukaryota > Metazoa > Mollusca > Cephalopoda > Myopsida > Loliginidae > Doryteuthis > Doryteuthis pealeii. Next base: position 67,929,733 of record CM042139.1, read on the forward strand.
CATTGTTAGGTCTAGGAGAAGGAAAACTCCGCTTAAGAAATTGACCTTGTATCGCATCCTGTTTGTGCGGAGGGGTTGATATATATATATATATATATATATATATATATATATATATATATATATATATGTGTGTGTGTGTGTGTGTGTGTGTGTGTGTGTTTATGTTTGGATAGAGTGGTTTTGTATGAATATCTTCCGTTATTGAATCTGAGATTGTGATTGTTCAATACGTTTATCCAATTCAGTTTTTTGGCATCGACGTACATTATTTCTTCATTGTTTTTTCTTCTCTTATTCCTTGCTCTATTCCTGCCGTTGGATCTTTCAGATATCCCTCTTTTCCTTTAATATATTAAAATCATGCATTTAAAAAAAATTGATATGGTTTATTCAACAATAACTAATTTCAAATCTTTTTTTTATTAAAGAGTTTGTTAAGTGTAGAGGATTTTTCCAAGTGTGTTTTTTTTGTTGTTGTTTTTTTCAGAATTGTAATAACATATTTTCCCTACGTTTGTTTTGACAGTTTTGCTGTAGAGAATTAAACCATATGATATTTTTATTTCTCAATCTTTTGTTATTATTATTGCTGTTATATTGCGTTAGGTGTATATTCTGCTATTTTTAAGACAGTTTCGTATACCGTTTTTAGATTTGTGGAAAATACCGACATTGCTAAAATTTGTCTATGTTCTATTGGTTTTTAAATATGTTTAGTAATGATGGGATCAATATACAATTTGATATTAACGTAAATCAGTTGGTTATTTGATTTTCTGTAAGGTTGACACATGAAAAAATTTGTTAAAATCGACAATGACGTCAATAAATATAATAGTATTTAATTAAGATGCTACGTCTAAGTCAAAGTTAATTATTCAAAAACGTTATACCAATTGTTCCTTGCGCAATCCACTTTATGGCCTTTACAAATATTTTAACATATTAATCTATCATCACGGAAAATTCCAATTTTAAAAAAATATTTAATTCTTAGGCCATTTTCCATTGTATGATTTCGCAAGTTTCAGCGCCGCAAAACTCCCATACTAATATCAAATAAATTATTAGTATTTAAAAAGATCTAAATTGAGTTTTTGTAGAATAAGAAGCAATGTTCACAAAGTGTTTTCATTATCAATATTTATATACTGTAGGTCTAAGTATAAAGTTTTGTTAACTAAATCTTCAGTAATTGATAGATAAAAATGATTATATCAAATTGAATGAATGTAGGGACGGTTTAGCTCCATCGGGAGAGCATTCATCTAGGAACCACAAGGCTCCTGGTTCGATACTGGCCCTCGTCAACTCCGCGTATGAGTAGCAGAGGGATCTGTGCAGTAAAGTAAGGAGTTGATGGTACGTGTGGCGCTCCACCTCACACGCTAAAATAATCTCCTTGGTCTAGCATTAGTAAAAAGGGTATTGACTCCCTCGAAACCTTTACTTTACTAAAACATTATATATATATATGTGTGTGTGTGGATGGGTCTACTTGATCCTCTGGTTATGACCCTAAACTGCATTTGATGGTAAGGGTCCAGTTTTGGAGATCTGGAGTGTGTGGAGTAACTCTTCATTGACAATACTGCTAGGGAACCATTGACACGAAATACTTGTTATCGTCCCATTTATGAGAGAAAGTAATATTTAAATTCGATCGGACAGAGTGCATCCACAAAAACTTTTAAAATAAAACTAAACAAAATGTAACTATGTACGTACAATAAACGGTATCACATAGATTGTTTCGTAAAATGAGTATATTTCCACACACAATGGCACCCTTGTTTGTTTTTGATTAAAACCTTAAGGTGATTTCTTTGGAGTGTTGGTTCTGACCCTGAGCAGGTGGGAGATGATTTTCTCTAGCTGATAACATCTTTGGAAGGGTCCTTTCTTTTTTTAAATCCTGGATGGGTTAAAAAATGATTGAATTATTTTGTAGAATTAAGGATAGCGAATAAATAGATAAAACCACCCACAGGAAGATTCTAGATTAAAATTTGTTTTACAAAGTTAGATAAATAAGATTGTACATTTTCTCACCTCAGTCACTAAATGAAAAAAGACAATATATATATATATATATATATATATATATATATATATATATATATATTGAAAGGAAGGAAAAACTCAATAAACCGTCATCCTGTAATATATTCATTTCGAACAAGACATAAAAGGCTTTTAGAAATTTAAATAAATTCCTAAAACTCCTTAAAGTTTCAGTCTCATCAGACAGGCGGCACAGATAAAAACTATATATATATATATATATATATATATATATATATATATATATATATATATAGAGAGAGAGAGAGAGAGAGAGAGAGAGAGAGTTCATTTTAATGTACACACATGGTTTTAACTCAGATGTATGTCATTTAAATACACATAAATACTTCAACCTATATCTACCACCCAAATAGAAGTTCGCAACAAAAACAAAACAAAAGCAAACATTTTCCTTTTCACACACCATTCTCCTGCCACTTGCAACATAGTGTAGAATCTACAAAATCAATATACGACATCAAAAATACCCAACCAATTAACAACCAGGCCGAACAAAACACCACATAACCCCAACAGCACAGACATTAGAAGTAACTGTCAGTCAATCTCAAACCTTTGAGAAAGAAGGACTTATATAAAAATATTGGTAAATGAATAAAATTAAGAACACAATATTCATCATTTTAATTTTGATCTTCCCCTTCTTTCAGGCATCTAAAACAACCAAAATTTTCACTAATATATATATAAATATATATATATCTATCCTCGAAGTGGCCTAAAGTTGGTATCAGCAAGACAGCAAGTGAGTCTATCCCTTTTCACTTTCGCTAGACCAAAGAGATTGTTGTTCGCATCTGAGATGTAGCACCATACCTACCATCAGCTCATTACTTTACCGCACATATACTTGTGCTACTCATTCGATGTTGGCAAGGGTCGGCATCGAACCTAGGAACGTTCTGGTTCCTAGTCGTACACTCTAAACAGGCCCTTAATATATATATATATATATATATATATATATATATATATATTATATATATATATATATATATTGTGAGGTTTACAAAATAACCGACCTGCAATTTCGCTTCACGTGAGTACACTTTAAATACTGACCTTTGTCAAGTCGCATCCCGGTGGCATTTACTTATACTCCTTTTGAGTTTTTCACATCAGCATTAACTGATGGTATTTCACTGGAGTTCGAGTGATAACAAGTCTCCTCGGGTCTCCAGGACTCTTCTGGGTATTCTAGCCGATTGCAGCAATGCAGTAGTCTGGATAATCTCAATTCTCCCTCTAATTTCCAGATCCTCCAGTCTTTTTTCCAAGCTTTTTTGGACCGTCCCCAGGGCACCAACTACAGTTGGTTTCACTTTGACCATCATATTCCACAGCTTTTTCAATTCTCTGGCAAGGTCCAGGTATTTGTCCATCTTTTTGTTTTCCTTCAACTTCACCCTGTGATCTGCTCGAACCTCAAAGTCCACCAGTTGACATGTTCTCTTTTTTAAAAATCTCCTGGCTGGGATAAGGTGATCTGTCTTTATCTCGATTCTTCATCTTTTCAAGTTGATTTACCGTTGATGGCTTGCAAGAGTACCTAGCTTTAAGATATATGTTGCAGGAACAACGAAATTTTTAAGTTTTTTTCTCTATTCAAAATCAATATCTTTGAGGGCTACATTATGGGAATTATAGAAAACAAGAACAAAAAATCATAGAACTACAATGGGTTTAATAGAACAGAGATTAGCTGACTACAATAAACCGATTTTGAAGACTAAAAACTTATGATTATAAGCAGAGATGTCAGCAGGGAATAAAATAACATTCATAAATGAATAATAATCAAAATTTATGTCACAGAAACAAAGAGCCACTAGATAAATCAGTACGGAAAGAATACCTGAGTATAAAGATAACGAAATCATAAGAAAGTGAAGTGAAAATGTTAGACGAAAAGGAGACGCCTGCATCATTAATGAACATAGACTCTAAAGAATTTAAAATTGAACCGAGGAGAGATAACATAACATTGCAATGTATTGAAATGGACCACATGGCTGAGCCAATTAATATATACTGAAAAAAGATAGTGTCTGAAAGATTAAATGTACACAAAGATGTCACAGATTACATCGCAAATGATAAAGAAAAAAAAATAGAGGAAGAGATTAAAACTAATCAAAATAACAAATAGTTCATGAAAATTAAACTTTGTGACAAAAAGTAAAAAAAACAAACTACAAGATACTAAATTTACGAGCAGGTGTGATAAAATAAAGTTTACAAAAACGAAAAAAAGAATAGCGTGGGAACTTATACTAAAATATCATCATCATCATCATTACATTATCATCATCAGGATGTTGAAGCATGTATTTGCACAATGTCACAAGTATATGGCATCCAGCGAGGATCAAATTTGTCATTTAGTAGTAATGGATCTTCGAGACTGGCTTCATTAATTAAGTTTTCCTTCTTCTAAACTGGTTGCCATAACAAGGTTGAATATCCCGGTGTTCACTACTATTTACTCATAGCTGGGTATAGTTGGTTTCATAACTTTCTTAAGAGTATTAGTTTTATATAAAATGCAAAGAGACTTGTCTAGTTTTGAACTCAGGTCGCCGTGTCCATTTAAAAAAACGGGTTGTTAAGAAAATCTCAAAATACATTCAACTTGTAACTGCTAAGATGAACGGACGTTATTTACTTATTCATCTATTTATCTTACTTTATATTTTTTAAATACCCTGTCAAGTGGCCAAAAGGCTGCTTGGCGGCACTCAGTGTGTCAATCACGCTTTTAGCCACTGAAACTGTGTTATCACACCTAGTTAGCAGCTGATGAGGACAGAGTATCACACGTGGTATTTATTACACGTGGTATGATGAAAAAATTGGCTTATATAAGATGCAATGAGACTTATCCAGTATTGAACTCGGATCGTCGTGTCCATTTACTACGACAATAACCATTACACGACCAGAGTCTTCATAAAAATTCTGAATGTATAACAACAACAAAAAAGACAAACAAACAATAGTTACTGCATTTGAAATGAAATCTCATAAAAGGCTTCTCTGTGAAGCGGAAAGTCCTAACAGAAAACCTTTTAATATTTTTCATCTGAGAAGCTGATAAGATGTTGAAGAGATATCAAAAAAATGGGATGGAATTTTTTTTATAGGCCAATAAAAATAAATGAAATAGAATCGATATGGTAGAATCACGCTGTAATATTTTTTGACTCCAAAAGTCAATGACCTCACTGGATCGGATAGTATTCTTTATTACACATAATCATAAACATAAGCATAAACATAATAATAAACATTTTATTACACATGAGCATAAAAATTTACGAATACATACGTACATTTTGCATAAGATTTGTTTACATGAGATTTTTAGTCTGAAGTGGAGCTCGTTAAGTACGTTAACTAACAAGAAGAGAGCTCCCTTAAAATTCAAAGAAATTTCAATTTTCAAATTTGTTCAATAAATAAATAGATATATGTATGTATATACCGATATAGTTAAGTACACATGAACATATATACACATTCATACATACATTTTGCATTAAATTTGTTTACAAGAGATTTTTAGAATGGGGTAGTGCTCTCTAAGTAGTTTAACTAACCGGGAATAATGTATTAACGAAACATACCAAACTAACTGATAATTTGTGGATAAATTCATTACACATACCATGAAGAATACAAAGATAAAACTGTTTGAAGGAAAGTAAAATATCGCAGACAGGATTATAAGAAACATTTACCATGGAGATTATGTATCCTCTGGTTGTACGTTAAAGCAAGGATTTGAGTTGTCTGACTTGTAAGTACATGTCTAAATTCCCTTTTTATCACAGGATAAAATCAACCACTTAGTGTATGAGTTAGGTATATTTGCCAACAAAATAAAGATGAATTAGAGGCATTAATCTGAGCAGAGGATTTGCGATCAACTTTCAAATCAAAATGTACGTAATGTTGGTAATATACAAAGATAAATAAATAAATGAAATAATAAGAACATTTAAACGAGAAAAATATGATATGGAAGCCAGATTCTATTAAACGAAATAAAAAACAAGAAAGTTTTTGCGGAATAATCTCACCAGTTATCTCATCATCTGGTATTAAACACGAAGATTACGCCAATAACAATATGCTTGGAGGACTTTGTAAACTGTACAAACTTGGGCTGCATCAATGTCGTTAGTATTAATGGACGTGTCTAATAAGATGTTACATTACTTGGGACTTAAAAAGACAGAAACATGAAATGGCTGGTTGATTGGTTGTTTGGATTTTACGACATGTCAACCATTTGGTTATTTTATACCGAAGACTTTTGTGTTTTATTTCTTCTTTGCGGTATGGTAGCTTTGCTTCCTAAATTGAATAGTTGGTTGATTGGTCGGTTAGATTTTACGGCATGTCATTAATTGGGTTATTTTGTGCCGAAGACTTTTGTGTATATTAGTAACTGGGTAGAACGATACATATTTAGTTATCTGCTGAAATCAGCATTTATGACAAGAATGTGTATATCAAGTGTGTATGTGGGAGGTTTTGAAAGTCTCTAATCCTATTGTTACATAATCGCCGACCAGCACCTATATTTTGAAGCCTTGTGCCAGATTTAGAAAAAAACCTTTAAAAATGTACTACCGATCCTCTTATATTACTGGGTGGTCTTTGTAGAAGCGCCGAAAAAGGAGTTAGAAAGATAAAATCTTTTAACGAGAGATTGGAGACGAAAAGTCTATGTTTAACGAAAAAACAGGATTAGTGACTACAGAGGTCCTTTTGATCTTAGGTCTCGTGAACCCTAGTTGACCAGAGTGATTCGAAGGAATCGAATATTCTATTCTGTCGGGAACTAGCTGGAACATACCAGAAGAAGAAACTTCTGGAAGATTATTTAGACACACTATTTAAGGAGTCAGTCCGGGATCGCAGTCAGTCAGTGAGGGATCGGAGTTAGTTAGAGTCAGTCAGAGATCGGGGCCAGTCAGAGGAGTCGGCCGGAGAGGCAGTGATCGAGGGTTAGTCCCGTACGGAGTTTAGTAAACTGTTGTCGCTAAAGACCATAAGGAAAGACCGGTTGCTGTTAAAAAAAGCTTGTCACCGAGAAATTTACGAAGGACTAAACCCGAAGTTAAATCCAGTCAAGATACACCTCTTGTTAAGATAGAGAATATTAGGGAATCTCTCTCTCTCTCTCAAAAGTTAAAGTGAAGTTTTTATTCCAATAAACTTCTGAAAAGTAAACACGGTATTATTAATTTTCTCTATTTACGACGAAAGAAACCTTTTTTATGAATGGGATCTCCCCTGCCCGAAAGACACCCGTGGAGAAAGCCAAATTGACCGTGACTAAAAGACGCACGGTTGTGAAACCTGATACCAGAAAAACGCGACCTGCGTAAGTGATATCTTTCCCTTGACCAAAAGAAGTAGGGACGGGTTTGCGGGCTACAGACGATTACTGCTAGATGTGGGTGTGCTTGTAAACAAACGACTGTACGAGGATACGATTTAGTAACAGTGAAAAACCCACTACGTACATATGTCTATTTGATACCGTGAAAGAAAAAAAAACCCGCTACGTTACATATCGCTTATTGGTTGCCGTGCACCACGAAAGTTCGAACATGGACTTGTAAGAACTGTTACCACGAAAAACACCACGAAAAAGACGACACAGATCGGCCGGAATTTTTACGGAAAATAAACGAAGAAGAATTGAACTTTTCATTTAGACGACTATACGTAAGTACAGCTTCCCATATATTTTTTGCCATTTTCTTTTCTTTTCGCTCTCTTGTTGTTTGTTTTATTGTTTTGATACTTGATATATATTAATGATGGAATCACAAGTTAGGGACTTATTTCAGCAATTCACAGCCGAGCTAATTAGTACTTCAAAATCACTTACAAATACATTAAAAAGCGAATTTTACTTGCAACAGATTGCACCTTTAAGTAGTAAGGATGAAAATAGATTTGAGGTGTGGGTCCAAAGAATGGAAAAATACTTTGCCTCAATAGAAGCCAAAGAAAGTGATAAATGCAAGGTAGCTATTATAACCACGGGAGGAGAAATAGGTGATTTCCTATATAAAATTATAGAAGGTAATAAGGATATATCGTGGTTAGGCTTAAAACAAGTTATTAGAGAATACATTGGGATCACTCATCATGCACATTATTACTTAAGGCAATTAGTTAACATTAAACAGGACAGACAAGAAAATGTGCAGGACTATATGCAAAAAATAACGCAATTAAGTAATAATGCATACGGTCAAATGACAGGAATTTACCGATAGTGCAACAGCAGATTAAGTGCTGTTTTATAGAAGGATTAGCGGATCCCGAAGTTAAGGTGTTTGTACTTAGAAGTGATCCCCCAACAGTTGAGAGCGCCTATCAACTAGCACTCCCAGAGGACAAATTAAGGGCTAGAATTAGGATTCCTCCCAATATTGATCCCGCACCGATGGAGATTTGCCACGCTAGAAGGCGCACGGTGCACATCAATGCAATAGGACATAACAAAAGACCCCACGATATGTGTGATAATAGAATGAATCACATGAAGGTACATCCGCCTAGGTACTATAGAGATAGGGATCGATTATGCTGGATATGCAGATCGAACAAGCATCTGAGGTGGAACTGCCCCCAGAGAAATGCTGCAAAATGGCGAGTACCAGTTAATAGAAAGCCCCCCGAACGAAAGATTAGACAGACGTACACTATCGGTTCAATAGACACGTCGAGTAGTATAGGCAATCGACATGGAGCACAAAAGTTTAATAATAATTATGAAAATAAGAGATATGAGCCAATTAAACGGGTTAATCAAACTAGCGTTGGCAATGATAAAGATAGCACTGAAGTTGAGAAAAAGCCGGATAAATTAGACACACCGAACACAGAGCCGAAGGTGTTAAACCCCGTAGAGAAGGTTGCTCCGAAAATTATAAAGCCGGTAATCAGAAATCCACCATCAGAAAATTATGATACCGAGGAGAGTCCTGGTAACTATGATAATGAGGATTTTTACGTGCCCCTCAGGACAAGAAAGATAGCGATGTACAGACAAATATTAGAAGATAATAGGAAAGCAGGTCAAGATGAGGCAATGTTAGATTCTGTGAGTTCGCGTGATAAGGTTAATAGTCAGGCTGAAAAAAAGTTAAGAGATAGAAACGTAACATCAATTAAACCCGAAGAAAAGTATCGAATCGGCAATGAAGAGAAGGATAGATGGCGAGAAAAGAAAAGAAAGAAATTAAAAGATGCAATCAATGATATTTTTGCCTAGGACGAATTTTAAAGAAATTACCCAGCTTGTTTAAATTTTTTTTTTTTTGAAAGAACAGTATTCGATTCAAAAAGAATTGTAGACACTGCTTTGTCGCTAGTGAGAATTTTCACTAGGTACTGTCTAGGTACACTAGGACAAGTTTTTATAAGAATTTTTTCTATGGTAAAGAAAAATGACCATCAATTTGAAAGTAAATGAAAAGTTTATTATATGTGAATATAGAAAGAGCGAGAAAGAAATGGTTTGGGAAGTTGTACAGAAAAAAGAAAAAAATTTTTTAAAATTTGTTTAATCATTTGATAGGAGGCCGGTTCTTTTCAGAAATGTCAATATGTTTTAGGATCTATTTTTCCAAATGGTCCTCTTTCGTTGTTAACATTGTAAAACTTACATTGAGTGTTGGTGAGCATTCAATCAAAATATGTTTTATTGTATATTTATTTCCATATGAGTACTTCTTTTAGAATGAAGGAGTGGGTTAATGCGAAAATGGAATTTGATAACGGATCCTAACACTTGAAGCAAAAAATAAATGTGGTCTCGAAAAAACTGGAAAATGTCAGGCGGAAGTTTGGAAGAAAACCACATTGAAAGTGACCAACAGGGCATAGTAGCAGAGAATACATTTGAAAAGAGAAACGATATCTTCATTAATAACACCTGGGAAATTGTATTAGTCTTTGCTAAAAGTCGAAGGCTAAGAGAGTATGAGATGCAAATGTTACCTGTGCGCAGATAAATTCAAATATATAAAAAAAAACACAATTTGAATCAGAAAGCGTGCATAAACAGCAATGTTTGTGTTAGAAAGAATATCCCGGTGAACAGGTTATGGAATCTAATATATGGTTGAATATATATGGGAAGTGCGTGGTGTAATGCTTAGAGCCGTAGGAAATGCATTCGTTGACCCGAGTTCTAATCCTGGACGAAGCTGTTTGCATTTCCCATAGCGCTAATACCCTTGGTAAAGGTATGCGTCCAACTACTCTCCCGTCAGCTATGGGTAAATAGCAGGGCTTACTGGCGTCTTAACATTCTAGGCGAAGGAAAACTCTGAATTCAAAGTTGGTCAACTCTGCTTTAGAAATTGATCTTGTATCAAATCCTGTTCGTGCGGAGGGGTTGATATATATATATATATATATATATATATATATATATATATATATGGTTGGCTGGTTGGGTTTTACAGTGTCTCAAGCCATTGGGTTATTTTCTGCCGAAGACGTTTTTATTTCATTCAATCTTGAAAGGTATTAAATTTTTAATACACAGTTTTTTAAAACTCATTTTTAAGCACATGTATTCTATTTAAATAGATGGGACCGTAACAGGTAGTACCATTCCAGAGTCGACCTGGGAGTAATTGTACTGAAAGGGGTACTTCATATTCCCCAGAGCTCCAGAATTGGAACCTCACCTTCAGATAGAGTTTAACGTCTTACCAAGGACATTAAGGCCCTCAGTTATAGCCTTCTAGCTCATATATGATAAATAAATTAGGGATGCCATAAAAGCAGTCAGGTTGGGACAATCGTATAGGTGCTAAGGCTTGACGTTACTAGCCGATTGATCAGAGGGAACCTCTCTGATTGCCTTTTATAGCCTAAATGATTATATATGGATGCATTAGAAGCTATAAGAGAGAATAAAAAAGATCAAATAATTCTGTTGGACATTGAAATACAAACAGATCACATCGTACAACCCAGGGAGTTGTATTAAGTTATGGTGGGTAGAGTGATTTATCAGATAAATCGATGTTCATGGTCAGACCAATCATAGGGACATCTAGCACATTGAAAGCTTGAGAAATATGAAATTTTTCCCTGGGGAACGAAAAAGGAAAATGACATAAAAAAGCGGTCATCAATGTCAGATGAAAATTCTGTCATGTTTCCTTACTTATCTTTCGCTGGCTTCATGGTTAGATTTCTTCTGTTTCTTGTGTAGCTAGGGAATGTTTAAATATCACACAAATTCCATTGGTAACATTTTAATTTAATGCTTTTTTGAAAATTAATATCTTGTTATTAAATCCCTCAAACAATTCCACCCTACAATACATACCATGTAGCCTATTTAGTTATAGCGGTTGTTTTTTGTTTTGTTTTGTTTTATGTTTTGTTTTTCTAATATCACCTTCTGTACACTCTCGTAAATAAAATTAAATAAAAAGAGTAACTAAAAAAAAAATGACATGGTAACTAGTTTATTTATTTCTATAAGATTCTTATCTATTAATAATGGAGATTGTCTGTATTTCTGTCTGTAACAAAAAACTACGTCATAGCTCTACGTCACAGCTTACGTCACAATCTTATCACCCAAAATTTGAGAAAGCAATTTTTAAAATTGTTTTTTACTCTCGTCCCTTTTTTACAGTAACAAGAAGTTAACTAAAAAGTTTACAAATAAATAAATGTCTACTGCACACTGTACTGTACAGCAAACTTGAGTCAGCTAAACATTGTCTGTGAGGAAAAGCAGCACCATGACGCAATTCATCCTCCCGAAAATTTGGAAACGTTAAGCGGTGCTAATTGGTATTCACTCAGGGAACTCCAATATTGTTTACTCCGCACATCTAATATAATGTGGCCAATCGTGTTTTAATGGTTAGCAAGCTAGTCGCACAGACCCATCACTATTGAGTTCTGACTGAATGCCCCATACTTGCGAAATTTGTGTCATATCCCGCTCGTGGAAAACGGGTCAGGTAATTATCTACTTCTAGAGCGTTATTTGACTCAAATTGTCTAATTTGTAATCTCTTAAATTATATATGATAGTACCCGTTTACTCTTCTTTAATATATGCTTCAATAATTTATTAACCGACTTCAGAATCTCTCAAAATAAACACAAAACATTAATAATATCAAATGTACAGTTTACTGGTAATAATATAATGTAAAGTTATAACTTTTCTGTTATCCGTTTTTTTCTTGGGGTTTCCGTGGCGAAGCGGTTAACGTGCTGGAACGTGACGTAGTAAGTTCGAAATCCAGTCGCTCTATTATGCTCACTTTCGGACTAATACCCAAGGGAAAGGTATGAACTCTCTTATCTTAAATAGTACCACAATAGTCCTCCGAGGTTTCGTCAGACATTATCCATAGGAAAACAAACGATTCCATTCTTATTTAGGCACTAGATGACAAGGAATTGTCATTTATATATTAATACTTGTGTTACTAAATTGTATGATCGCTATCATCTTGCAATACTCTCTGGTTAAAATGAGACGACCAAGATGAAATGCAAAAATTGTAAATCCTGATTATCTGGTCTTTGCTTAATATTCTTATTTCTTAAGAGTGTCGTTAATCTGAAGACAGTGCCAGGGAAAATAAACCGATGAGTCCAATAGTCCAAGGTACAGCAGTTCAGAAACCTCACTTTGATCGTTCTGATAAGAATATAAACCCCGAAGTTGTTGGGGAGAACCAGTCTACGATCAAATCAATCAGGTTTATAGCCACAGACAGGGAGTCTAGATGAAGACATGTGATATTTCTCAGCTGAAAAGGCCACATTTCTTTACAGATTATGAAGGAAAGATTGTGCAGCAATGGTTTTGAAGAAAACACCACATCTAATGGAACATACTTAGTGATGAAAAGAATATACCCAGTCCACATCATGGTGTGTGGGGTGGTCACAAGTGATGGTGACTTTATGCCTCTATCTATCTTCCCACATGGCGTATGTCAAGCAGTGCTGCCAGGATCAAGAGGGTGTCTGCTGGCAGAGACTACGTTTGGCACCAAGACACTGGATCATGCCACACAAGGAGTATTACCCAGTCTAAGTTGTGAGAAAATATATGAGAAACACCAAAGATGAATTGAAGACAAGTATAATAACAGTATTTATTGTCAAAAAAACTTGCAGAGGATTCCAAAGTCGTCTGGAGATCACTCTGGACGCCTATGGCGATTGCTTTGAATAAGTTGTAGCTGTAGTATTTCAAGATATTTTCATGTAATTTTTGTAAATATATCTGATAGAGAAAGATGTCAGTGTTATTTTCATTTTTGCGTAAGGTAGAAAGAAAGATATATATATATATATATATATATATATATATATATATATATATGGTGTGTGTGTGTGTGTGTGTGTGTGTAAGAGGACACTTAGCAGCCTTTATATATTCATATCAGAAAAATTCCCTTTCGTAAGTGAGTTGTGTTGATAGCTCGGTTGTTAGAGCCCATGACTGACAAAAAAGCGGTCGGGTTTCCATGCCTGTCTGACATCGCCTTCAAGTCTAGCTGCACTGAAGAAGAATGATACCACGAAACATTAATGTATGCGGATAACTATATATATATATATATATATATATATATATATATATATATATATGTGTGTGTGTGTGTGTGTTTGTGCGTGAGTGTATATATGTGTGTATGTGTGTTTGTGTGTGAGTGTATGTCTGCACAGACACATAGAATCTCAAAGACGCATATATATATATATATATACCAAGCACGAGCTGGATGTTACACAAGGTCAATTTCTTAAGCGGGGTTTATCGGGTTTGAATTCAGAGTTTTCCTTCTAGACCGGTTGCCTAACCATGGTTAAAGAGCCCAGTCTGCCCTACTATTTTACCCATAGCTGGAGGGAGAGTAGGATTCATACATTTCCCAAGGGTATTAGCGCTAAGTGAAATGCAATTTCTACGTCCAGGATTTTGAACTCGGGGCGACGAGTCCATTTCCCAAGACTTTAACTATTACACCACGCGCTTCCTCGTCGAAAAGCCATATGAAAGACGCATATATATGCATTGGAAGACATTAACATAGACTGAGAAAAATACATCCACATGCAACCACACACGCAACCACACACCCACACACCACAATATATATATATATATATATATATATATATATATATATATATATATATATATTTTACAATAGCAAAGTAAGACAATCAATGAACGAAAGTCAAAACGTTGAATGAATAATAAAACATTGTTTGAATGCCGTACAAAAACTAAAAATATTACGTTACTATTCTTTACAAATCTATAACAGGAGGTGTATGGATATAAATTGAATAATAGATTAATTATTTAGATGAGGGTTAAACGGAGATAAAGATAAAGAAAGTTGGTACACAGAACCGGAAGCAAAAAATCATTGCAAGCATGACTTAGACTAATAGAAGATTAGTGTGTGTTCGTGTAAATGTGTGTATATGTATAAGTGTCTATACACCTACTATGAATGCAGCAGAAGAGGAAAAACTTAATTTCTACCTCTCATTACGGGAAATAGTTAGACGGATCCCCCTTGCTGACAAAGTCATCATTCTTGGCGACTTTAATGCTAGGGTCGGGAGGGATTTTGAGACCTGGACAGTAATGGGTAGACATGGAGTGGGCAAGTGTAACAGCAATGGTCTAATGTTGCTGCAGTTCTGCTCGGAGATGGATTTCTATGTTGGTAACACCATGTTTCAACAGAAAAACAAATACAAAACAACTTGGATGCATCCAGGCTCCAAACAGTGGCATATGATCGATTATGTGTTGGTCAGAAAACAAGATATAAAGGACATCTCCAGCGTTCGTGTTATGCGTGGCGCAGAATGCTGGACTGACCATCGGTTGGTTCGAGCTAGGTTTAGGTTTGTTGTAAAGCCGAAGATAAGGGGACCAGGTGTGACTGTCCCTAAGCGACTTAACATTGGTCGTCTAAAGAATGTTGTTGGGAAACAAGAACTGGTCAAGGAGATGGAAGAGTTGGAGTGTGAAAACACATGGGATGATTTTAAGACGTCTGTCTATGAGGTGTGTAAGAAAGTATTGGGACATTGCAAACGTAAACACCAGGATTGGTTTGATGAGAATGACACTGAAATTCAAGCACTACTGGATTCAAAGGCTAAGTCCCTACATGCTTATCTCAAGGGTGGTCGAACAAAAGATGAACAAGATCGATTGATGACAGATTTTAAAGCAATCAAAAGGGAGGTGCAGAGGAAGCTTCGAAACATGCAGGCTGCATGGTGGAGTAAGAAGGCCGATGAAATACAACTTGCCTACAACACCAACAAAACCAAGGTTTTATACACCTTACTGCGTGCGGTGTATGGGCCATCAAGCTCATCTATCACCCCACTGCGCTCAAAGGATGGTCAGAAGCTTCTTCGAGATCCTTCCAATATTCTTCTTAGATGGAGAAAGCATTTTGATGAGCTTCTCAATAGGCCTTCTGAGGTTGAACAGGAGTTCATTCAGTCTATCCCCTGCAACCCGGTCAAGGAGATCTTGGCAGATG
This sequence comes from Doryteuthis pealeii, assembly GCA_023376005.1. NCBI lineage: Eukaryota > Metazoa > Mollusca > Cephalopoda > Myopsida > Loliginidae > Doryteuthis > Doryteuthis pealeii. The sequence goes on from CM042139.1 coordinate 67,945,437, forward strand.
TCCCCTCCCTCTCGGAGGTTAAAGCAGCTGTCTATAAACTGAACTCTGGAAAGTCACCTGGTATGGATCACCTGGTATGCAGAGATAATCAAATGTGCGGGCTGCCATATGATGCAGCGCTTGACGAACTTGTTGCAGACTGCCTGGCTTGATGAATATGTTCCACAGGATTGGCGGAATGCATTAATGGTGGTGCTATACAAGGGAAAAGGTGCAAAAGATGATTGTGGAAATTATCGGGGCATCTCACTGCTTTCAGTTGTTGGCAAGGTGCTATGCAGAATCATGCTTGATAGAATGCTGGAACACATTGTTAAGGATGTTTTACCTGAGTCACAGTGTGGCTTTAGAAGTGGTCGCGGGACGGTAGATATGATCTTTACAGCCTGGCAATTACAAGAGAAATGTATAGAACAACGCATGGGATTGTATCAAGTGTTCATTGATCTAACAAAGGCATTTGATACTGTAAATAGGAAAGCTCTTTGGGAGATTCTCAAAAAACTTGGTTGTCCTGACAAGTTTATATCTATTCTAAAGCTTTTTCATGATGATATGAAAGCTGTGGTCAACATTGGAGGGAAACTGGCGGATCCTATTTCAGTGGAGAACGGTGTTAAACAAGGGGATATTACAGCACCCACACTCTTTGCTTTGTATTTTGCCATGGTGTTTAGAATGGCATTTAAGGATTGTTCTGATGGTGTATATATTCGGTATAGAACTACTGGGAAGCTTTTCAACATCAGACGTCTTAGTGCACACACCAAGGTATTTACAAATACTGTTCGTGACTTGCTCTATGCAGATGATTGTGATCTTGTTGCTCATGCACGGACTGATATGCAACGCCTCATGGATGCCTTTGAAGGTGCTTGCAGTTCATTGGGACTTACAATCAATTTGAAAAAGACTGTTCTTATGTATCAACCGGCACCAGGTGAATCATACCATGAACCGGCTATCTATGTCTATGGGCAGAAGTTAGCAGTTGTAAATAGGTTTGTATACCTGGGTAGCACGCTAAACATGACTGGTACCCTTGATGACGAGATCTGCTCTCGGATCAACAAGGCAAGTGATGCATTTGGAAAATTAAACAGGAGGTTGTGGATTTGCCGTGGTATTTCAGTTGCAACAAAAGTCAAGGTATATGTTGCATGTGTTTTATCTACTCTCCTGTATGCTTGCGAAACCTGGACTACATACAAGAAACATCTTAAACGTCTCGAGCGCTTTCACCAGCAATGCCTACGACAAATACTAGGGGTGCGCTGGCAAATGTACGTCAGTGACATCGAGGTTTTGAAGCGAGCCAAATGTCAAAGCATAGAATCTCTCATAATCAAACATAGATTGAGATGGAGTGGGCATTTGGTAAGGATGAACGATGGGCGACTTCCTAAACAACTGCTCTATGGGGAACTTATAAACGGCAAGCGTTTGGCTCAAGGGCCCAAGATGAGATACAAGGAATGCCTGAGGTCGACCTTGAAAAAAATGTAACATCGATGTGAAGACCTGGGAGAGTAAGTCTTTGGACCGTGGACAGTGGAGAAGAGCTGTGCAGGAGGGCACGGAAAGGTTTGAGACCGGCCGTATACAGCATGAGCAGTTGAAGAGAGATATTCGCAAAAATAAAGAAGTAGACAATAAAGGGCTTCAAATCGGTCTACTATGTGACCAGTGTGGAAGGCTATGTATGAGCAAAGCTGGCCTGATCAGTCACCAATCTGTGCATCGGCGAGATGGACTAATAAAATACCTTGTGCTCCCTGGAAATACCTGTAATTGTGGGAAGGTGTGCAAGACTTTGGCAGGACTAAAGAGCCACTTTCGTGCAGCTCATTGTTGAACTTTTTGAAGCTCACCATTATTTTGTTTGAACTATTGAGCATTTTTTTTGTTATTGTTACTATATCAAGCAATGGCAATACTTGAATACGAGTTTGCTGCCATCATATATGTATAAGTGCGTATAGATAAATATGTCTTTATATAGGTGTGTATGTGTATGCATATGTGTGTACATAGATGTATATACATATATATATATATATATATTTAATATATATATATATATATATATATATATATATATATATATGTGTGTGTGTGTGTGTGTGTGTGTGTGTGTGTGTGTATGCATATAAACTTAATTTTTAATTCGTGGCACTCCCGTGAAAAAGTATGTTACAAAATATGAAGCAGATCTGAAAAGCCATTTGAAAGCGCATGGTTTTAATACAATCGGCAAAGACATTTATTATTTTGGTTGTCAAATATACAGCATGACTTACAGAATCACATACATAACAACGAGTACTTTTTATGGTGGAAGTTAGCCCATACACATACATATACATATATATATATGTATATATATATATATGTGTGTGTGTGTGTGTGTGTGTGTGTATGTGTGTGTGTGTGTGTGTGCGTGCGTGTGCGTGTGTGTATTCTACCTTTAAAGGTCTATGCCTTAAATAGATAAAAAATGAGTTTTTAAAAAATGTATTTAAAAATTGAATATCCAGCAAGAATGAATAAACAAAACGTCTTCGGCATAAAGTAATCCAACAAGGGTTGACATGCCGTAATACCAAACCAACCAACCAACCAACCAACCAACCAAAAGAAAACTAATCATAAATATATTTTTTACTTCGGGAAACAATAAAGAAGGATCAGTATAAATTAATGTAGACCGAGAGGTAATTATTTTTGGTAATAATCTCATTAGAAACTTAGAAGTTGATTGTTCACCACAGCGGTATTACCTTAATAATTATCATATTGAAAAACGCTTGGGAACTTTTAGGATGTCAAATATTTTCATGAAAAGAAGAAAACGTAAATAACACTTCTGTTGCTTCTTTTAACATCATAATGTTTCTCAGCGAATTCTATTGGTGAATTTATAATTAAATTATTTATAATTTAAAATCTGTAGATTGAACAGTATTTAGATGTATGAAACATCTAAGCCAGTTAAATGTGATCTATGGGATGATCAATCTTAAAAAAAAACATTTAAGGTAAGCACAATAGATAAATAAAATTAAGATGGATACTCTTCTTTCCAGTAACCTCATGAAAACTTTCTTTATTAATTCAAGAAAAATAAATTTGTGAAGAATACTTATTATATTTGATTAACCCAGGATAGGTTTTTCAGGTTTATTAGATTACAGTATCTGCATTGAGTGCAATACAAATTATTTGGCGGTAAAAAGAAATCCGGTCCAAATAAGTTTTAAATTTATAATTTTATCAAATAACTAATATTTTTTTTTTTGAAAATAAGTATATTGTTTATGTATCAGTTGTTTGTCTGGTTTGTTTTGTTTTGTTTTAGGGCATATGAACCTCATTGGGTCATTTAATGCCGATAAAATTTTGAAATGAATTCATTCTTGATCGATACTCATTTTTTATTAACACGTTTTTCTATTTAACTCATTGATGTGGCCCTAACAGGTACCACCACTCCAGATCAGAGTTAACCAGGGGGCAATTGTGATGAAGGGGTACTCCACATTCTCCAAACCTCCAGAACTGGAACCTCACAATCAGATAGAGTTTAACATCATTCCCAGGACATGAAGACCCTCACCCACCGCCTTCTAGCACCCATATGATAAAAAGAGCTGGGGCTTTTAAAGGCAATAGGGTTGGGGCAATAATATAGGTGCAAGGGCTTAACATGACCAGCCAATTAATTGAAGGGTGTCTCTCCGATCGCCCATCTAGCCTAAGTAAGTGTTTAAGTGGAGTGTTGCATGTCATTGACTGCTCATCCACCAGGATTCCGTCCTTAAGCAATATGGGTCGCCACTCAAGGCCGACAGGTGGTCCGACAGGGCTGTGTATCAGTTCTTTCGTTATGGATAGTAGCAGCCTATCAATTTTGTAAGGTAGTGTAGGTTTTAGAATTAACATTTAATTATTGACAGGCGTTGAATCCAAGTTGACATGTGACGAGATTCTCTCGTTAGCTGAGGGGGTCGCGTGACTGAGAAAATGTGGAAAAGTTAATTTAGTTGCACAGAGCCTTTGGGCTGGACATGTAATGGCGTTATAATTACATAAGCATGCCTAGCCCCAAAATGTACACTTTGCCTAGAAGAAAATTTAGCCATAATAACTTTTCTCGAGATGAACAAACTACTCAGCAAACGATCAGAACTTACATCAAAATACAGTCACGAAAATAAATTCTTACTAAGCCAACTAAAAGTCAATGATTCCTACGATTAAATAATAAAAAATAAGTAAAAATCAAACACAAAATGCAAACCACAAACGGAAAAAAAAACAAATAGAAATACATCAGACAACACCTCTCATACCCCCCCAAAAAAAAGCGGGTAAACTTCGTGCCACACACATCAATAAAAAAAAATCCATCCATCATCCAAGTGGAGAGTAGAAAACAGAACACTGTCTAATTAAATAAAATCAATGTATACCCCGGGAAACTTCGTGCTACACATAGTAACCGACCACTAAATCCATCACTATCACCAAACGGATTAAATAATTTTATCCAGGTAAACTTCGTGCTACACATATCAAACGACCAATCAAAATCCAGTCCCACCTTTCAGCCCTTCATTAAAGGATCACAGAACAGCGTATATAAACAACCCGCTAAACCCATTTCCCCATTTTATTTAAAGATCGCGTAGGCGAGAAAATGTCAGTAACCAGGTGGTCACTCCATGTCCACACTAACTTAACTCCAATATATACATGTATGACGATGAACGAGAAAAGAAAAAGAGCAAGACATTGTCTTGCCTGTCGGGATCGAACCCGCGTCCTCCAGCATGCAAAAACAAATGCGATTTAGGCACTGGACGGACGCGATGTTCGATTGATGTGCCCGGATGTTCGGGTAATATGCCCATAAATAACCAAAGCGAGAGAAGCATTCGGCTTACGTGAGACGGCAGTCAGAAAAGATTATTTTGACGACGACGACGACGACGACGACGACGGATTTTCAGCTGCTGGTCGATGACGAAGACTGTGTTCGCTTTTTGGTCCCCCCCCCCTCAGCAGAAACTTGTTGACTCAAATATCTATTTTCCCCCTCTATTTCCCCCCCTTCTATATGTGTGTGTTTGTGTGTGTGTACCAACTTCTCCGTATGAGCAGGATGTGACACAAGGTCACTTTCTTAGGTTAACGGGTTTGAATTCAGAGTTTTTTTCTTTTCCTAGACTGGTTGCCTTTCTAACTTTAAAGAGTCCAATCCGCCCTACTATTTACTCGTAGCTGGAGGGAGAATTATATCTTTTTATCGAAATTTCTATTCAATGTCGGATGATGTCAATTTCTACCCTTTGTCGGTTAAGTCGCTTACAGTTTTATTTGCAAAAGTAACCGAAAGTGACTTGGTTTTTATCCTTTTTCTTTTAATTTCATCAACCCTTTTAAACATTACTTAGAACATAAATATTTATTTTTTATAATCGAATCACTGCTTAGAATAAAAAAGATCTAATGCTTAATAACACATTGAACTATGTAAAGTAAAAATAAGTGTAAATTAAATAGATTTCTATTTAACAGAACTAGCAAGAATATGCACCCACCGGGCGTAAGTATTTAAGGTTTAATGTAATTGAATTATATTAAATTAGACAGGCTAACGATAATAAGAACTCATATAAAAAGATTACACTCATTTGAATTATAATTTCATTGTTTTCTATATAAATTCATTCATAGGATTGATTTTAATACGTTGGAGAATAACACAATAATATTAGAGATCATTAAAACCAAGTAATTATTAATTAGACCCAGTTTTGTTAAAACCAGTATGCAGGGTAACCACAGCATATATTATGTAAAACTTTATTTCTTTGTGCTATATAAAACACCTTGCAGGATTTTAAGTGCACTAATAATATGGGTTGTTTTGAGACAAATCTAATTATGATTTTCATAGAGACATCATTTATAGGTAAGATTTATTCTATGGGTTAATGATTTTCACTATAAATTAAATACTCATTGATAAATTTACGCAATTCCTGTTGGTATTGTGGCATAGTTTCGATTACAGATAGACGCAGAATCTCCATTATAATAAGTGATATATACTAATATTCATCAGGATCTTTAATGCCTTTGATTATTCATAGTTGTGGTATTATAAATAGACATTTATACACATATTGCCAACCTTGACAGACATGTTTGTATAAATCATCATTGAATTAAGGTAATAAATTGGTCTCATTAGATATATATAATTAGACATTAATTTCAATGCTTTTAAAGTCAGATGCCAAAATCAACGAAAGATGGTGAAGTCGTCTGATATTCCGACGAATAACCCTATTTATATGCTATCAAATTGATTACGCAGCGGAAAAGGTATATCTTTGCTTAAAAGAATGGAAAATTCTAAGAAGACGTAGACTTCAAAAATAAGAAATAAAACGTCACGAAAATTTACCTTTACTAAAAAGCTAAACGATCACCTATACACGAAACATCGGAACTATTATACTCGAGTCGTCCGGGATTCTTGCCCTTAATAACGCTGCAACATTTATTTTTTTCAATTGAAAAATTTACAATATTCTTTTTTACAAAAAAAACACGTATAAATAAATTTAAATTTGTGCAAGGGTTTAAGGTTAGGGTTTAAATTGAGGGTTTAAGGTTAGGATTTGGGTTTTATTAGGGTAAGCGGTAGGTTTAGGGTTATGGTGATCTGCAAGACTAAGGATAGGGATTAGTTGTCTCATTTTTTATTAGTACCTTATTAGGGGGGGGGATAATTTTTAAAAAAATCTATCTAATTTGTTTTCCAGATAGAAAGTATATCTAAAGACAAAGGGTGCACGGTAAATTTCTAGGTATTTACTAAGCTTAGCTTAGATGTGGCACAAGACCAGTAGTATGGGGCACCCATTGAGAATCAAAGTCACTAACAATGGTCTGCATATCTAGGAACGTACATTTTTGCTCCGATAACAGGCAAAGAAAAAAGGAAATGACATATCGTTATTTAGAGCAGGAATCCGGGACGACTTTAGTATAATTGCACCGAAACATCTCTTTAATCAATATCAATGAATGCCTTACTCATTTGAAAATGCAGACAGAGGCCGTACCTAGCTCCATTCAATTTTGAAACTCCATTTAGTGGAATGTACAATTATTCTTTTCCGAACAAGCTAAATCAATTATCAACTGTGGAACAACCGGACCTTTGTCGGTGCTGTGTAAAAGATTTGGTTGATTGAATTATCCAGTTTATATAGCTAGAGTGTCTTTCAAATGCTTTACTTTCGCTTGGCTTCCTTAACTGACTACTGTACAAAAGTCCGCCTGTCAACTTCAAGTTTTCGACCCAGGCACAAATGGAATACGTTACCTTTGTGTTCATTGTAGTTACCACCGCCATGTTCATCATGGATTTTTTCAGGTTCAATATTTGGTCTTAGAATACACCAATTTCCCCCTCCGCACCCACACACGCACCAAAAATCCCTTGGTATGATGCCAAACTGCATCTGATGGTAAGGCTCCAGTTCTGGACATTTGTGAAGTGTGTAGTATACTTATTCTATTACTCTCAGGTCCACTCTGATCTTGAGTGATAGCACCTATTCGGGTCACATCTGTGAGTCAAATTGATCAGTTTTGAAAATATTAGTTTCGGACAAGAAAACCCAGTGAGAATTTACCTCATAATCAAAAGTTTCCGGGTTTGGTACCGGCCCTCATCAAATCAGTCTATCAGTAAGACAGCTCTGATATGTGCGGAAAAGCGGGGAACTGGTGGTAGGTATGGTACACCACCTCAGATGCAAAGACAATCTCCCTGTTCTAGAGCTATTGAAGAGGACATAGACTCCCTCGATGTCCGGCTGATAAGTACAATACACCACTATGCCTACTTTACTACTTTATTATTAAATAGAATTGTTAATGTTAGGACGACTTGGAAAGTAATGATTGAAACTATATAATTGCCTGGTGTCAGATAAGAATACTTGAACCCATATAACCGTCTGCAAGCAAATGATTATTATTAGATAGAAATAATCGCTTCAAACCATAAAGTTATGCATTAACTATTAGCATCATATTGTAAACGTTGTCGGTGTGGCTTAGAATATGTCAATTACATCCTCTTCAGAGAAGCACCCTGCAAAAAATAATCCGGTATACGACGCCCAACTACATCCAGCTGTGAAGCTTCCCATCAGGAGACCTTGGGAGTGTGGGGTACCTCTATTAGCCATTCTTATATCGAGACGTATCTGCGTATTGTATAGAATATACTAGCATACCCGTGGTTGTATACAGATACACTTATATTATTTTATACTTATATCGTGTATCTCCTTCCATAGTTCTAAGTAGATGCTTCGCCTATTTGTTATCTGGATTCGGCTATCTAAGCTTGGGTTTCATTTGGACTACTAGATGTTATAAATCTGGGCTAGATCTTTAGAACCTTATACTGGGACGTCTTGTTTTGTTTTTTTTGGGGGTTTTTTTTTAAAGGTTTTTTTCTTTCTTGGAGCTTTTTATTATTTTATAAGATCCAGATAAAAAAAAAAAACACTTGTGTTAAAATTTAGTTTCAACGGACAGATCTTAAACTTCCAAATAAAATCTGATTTTCTTAAACTCTTTCTCACGTTCGCGCTGGGGAATTGGAAGAGAAGATCAACAAAGGATTAAAAGTGTGAATAATTTTTCCTATGTCTTTCCACAATCGTTTATTTGAATTTAATTTGAATTAAACCTCACTCATCGTACATAATCAATAGGCTACCAATTTCTTCCATGTTAACTCTGACTCGTAGTGATAATATCTGTAATGGTTCCAATAGATCTGTTTAAGATTTGATGACATACAACGGTAAATCATTTATATTAAGAATATTTACTTGAAGCTATAAATGTTTACTAATGATTATTATTAGTTACTTGAAACTATAAAAAAATGTTCAAACAAATAGCATTATTAAATATAGATAATTACTTAAAACCATAATATTATTAGTATTAAATAGGGATAGTTTGAACCATTCAGCAGTGTGCAAACTATTTTATTAGATAAGAATACTTGATATCATAGGTATCACCGTGTAAATGACATTAAATGAAAAACAACACAAAATGAAAATATAAATTTACAATGAACGCAGTTCCTTAACCACTAGGCATAAACTAACACTAACTAAAAATTTGTTTTCCAGATTTTTTGCTTTTTTTAACATATATGACGAATAATTATTTGGTCTAGGTTATTTTTATTTTGGATTTATATTTTGGATTCCATTGTTTCGTTTTTGCAATCGTTAAAATAGCTTTATACCAGAACTCGATCTCCTTTTCACTCCAGCTAGACGAGAAAAAATGATTATGTACCTCTGAAGAGGAGTGTCACACCTAATATCGCATAGATGGGACTTTAACAAATTCTAGTATTCTGGGTAAGAATGAATCTCAGAGCAACGGCAATGAAGGGATAAATCCACACCTCAGAACACGCTGCAGGTAGCAGGGTTAAGGTTAGAGTTAGGACATAGTCAGAACAAGTATATATATATATATATATATATATATATATATATATATATATATATGTGTGTGTGTGTGTGTGTGTGTGTGTGTGTGTATGTATGTATATATATAGAGAGAGAGAAAGAGAGAGAGATAGAAAGAGAGATATATTATAACGTTATATATATATATATATATATATATATATATATATATATATATATATTATCGGGGGATACTCATTCAACCGAAATGTTTTTTATTGATTTGAAATCAATTTTGATCTGATTCGTCCCATTGTTCTGTGTCTTATCTCCTTTTAATAATCGGATAATCTTAACAACCCTCCTGCCAATACCACCCTAAACGACCTTTAACTAATACCCATGCCCTCAACATATTAGAGGGCCCTGCTGAGAGCGCCATGGTGGAGCCACTGATACCATCAAAAGCATTGATCTGTCTCACACCTGAGAGAAATTCGTGGAATGAAGTTGTAGGCTGATCGCTTGGAGTGCGTGCTATTGAAAGAACCGGTTGCAAATATCGAACAGGTCGGTGAGAAGTTGGGTCAGGAATCGAATTTTGGACGACACATGCTCAAGACAAAGAACTGGGACTGTGAGAACTAGAACATCATCTCGTATGCTGGAAGTGACGTGTATAAGTAGACTTGCCGTAATCAGAGTTGATGCGTACGGTAAGGTTTGACAGGAGACGGGTGAGAAGAGGACAGTGGAGGAATTCAAAGCTGTGGGAAAAAAAAGCAAGGCTTCGTCGCTGACAAGGTAGAATCGAAAATTGTATAGTTTACGAATCACATATACAAAACGCACATCCACGAATACACAGAAAGGATATGTTTTTACCAGAACAGATACACATACACGCATGTATGTACAGACAAGCAAGCACGCACACAGACACAGACACAGACACAGACACACACACACACACACACACACACACACACACACACGGGCGCATAGAGGCGTACACACGTTCACGCACACACACAAACTCGCGCAAAAACAGAGGCAAACAAACACACATATTTATTCCCTTATTGGATTTGTATCGATCTTCTTGTCTATAGTCATACGAACACTTTTAATATATATATATATATATATATATATATATATATATATATATATATATATATACTATGTCAGTGTGCGTGTTTGTCTCATCTAGGTATAAAGTGAACTAATAACTTTTACAGGTACTCTAACACACACAGAGACATACACACAGACACTCACATACAGACACGCACACACACACACTATTATTTTACATTACGCATATGTATATGGGTATATATGTGTGCGTGCGTCTGTGTTTGCCTTTGTGTTTATCTTCATATATATAAATATATATATATATATATGTGTGTGTGTGTGTGTGTTTGCCTATCTGTTTATCTTCATATATATAAATATGTATATATATATGTGTGTGTGTGTGTGTGTGTGTGTGTGTATGTATCTGGGTATGTAAGAAAGCGCGTTTCTAAAGTTAAAAATGGAGGGAAAAATGAAGCTATATGTAAATGAATATCTGTATATAATCATCCTCAGGTCACACTGGCAGCACGATTATGCATAACTTTTCAAGCGTTCCTATTATTTATCACCGCTAACAGGTCCTCCGCATAGCATCCAGAATGCGCACAGAGCAGTTTGATGTAGGCTTTTGATGGTCATCTTCTTGTCTATAGTCATACGTTAGGACGACTTGGTGTGTCCATGCCACAGGAGAAGGTCACTCGATACTCCAGCATGTCTTATTCGTCTTAATCAGATAGTTTTTTGTGAAAAGGCACAAGGGATTGCACAGCTGTTTTCTCGTAGTCTCCTGCTTCCAAGTTTGGCACAGGACAGCACACAGCATCCTTGTGTTACTCCCATGTATATTTTTCTCTCAGTGCTTATATATATATATATATATATATATATATATATATATATATATATATATATATATATATATATATATATATATATGAAAAATAGATGGAAATTAATCCGACAGTATGAATTTAACATTTTGAAAAAACATTTTGAAAAAACATAATAATCAGCAATCACATAACAAACATCATATGTTTTTTCAAAATGTTAAATTTCACACACACACACACACATATATATATATATATATATATATATATATATATATATATATATATATATATATATATATCAGTACGGGGAACCTTATGGTTCAAACAAAATTATTTTCTGATATTATTCTTCCCCGTTTAGAAATACCTAGGCATATATTTGTACTTACTTTTTTTATTCAGTTATGTAGGTATTTTATATAGTTTAGATTTTTTGGACTATTGTCATCATCTTTATCTTTATATACACAACATCTCCAGCCTTTCTTGTGTGTCGAACTCGGGAAACTTCTTGTCGAATTCTGGAAGCTTCATGTCGTACTCCTTCATGGAACTTCAAACCGAACTCTTTATTTAATCCGTTGGGGTAAATTGGTCTCATTCCGTTAACCAAGAGCGCATACAAGTGTTAAGCTACGTTGAATATTCTGTGTAATTACCGCCTGTGGTCATGAGTAGATCCTGAAACCTACTGAAGATTATACCTTAGAACTCAATTGACACTCAACATATCCATTCTACAACGTGTCCAACAGACGAATTTAGGTAGTTATTATGCATTAAAAAAAAGAAAATGACCTAATTCGTAGACTTCCAACAGATCACAGAGTAAGAAAAACAACAACAACAATAAATCTGATCCTCCTCAGAAGCTAAAAATACTGTAGATCATGACAGTGATAGTGATCCCCATAATATTCAGAGCACCCAGCAGAGTGGTGTTTTTAGTATGACACTAAACTGCATCAATTCTGCAGATCTGGTGAGTGTGAAGTAACCCATCATTGCCATGACTAATTCCACTCTGACCCTGAGTGGTAGTACGTTTTTTGGTCCTAGCTACGTATTAAATAGATATGTTTTCTAATTATTCGATAGGATCATTTGAAAACCCCTAATAAGCATACAATAATGTATACTAGGTAAGCAATTTCAAGGCATAAATCAGCCCAAGACGGATTGAAATGCCGTTATAATGAATCAATTAATCAGTAAAAACTGAACTTCCTATAATGTATGTGTTTAATGTATGTGCTGGTGTTTTAAGTAGCCATATAGATATATCATTTTTGTCTACAGTGAATTTTTAAATTATTCTTTTCTTTAAATATACAATGATGTCTGTGAATGTTATAGTCGACAGCGAATAATTAATGAAACTATTATGCATATATATTTCGGTATATATTATTTTCAATTCTGAGATTATTTTCTTGTGCTTGCTGAGATCTAAAAGAAAACTTATATCGTAATATTTTGCTAATGAAATCGTGTTTCCTTTATTCCGCCTATTTAATCATTATCCCTTTAATAAATTACATCCGTTCTTTTTTAAAGTCTATGATTTACATAAAACTCCTCACCTGCATTGATATTAAATATATATGCAATGCTGTATTCAATAGGTTTAGATTATGCAGACATCGGTAAAAGAGAATTGCAAATGATATCTTTGTAAGAATTTTAAAAAGATTCTTCTTTACTTAAAAAAAAACATATAAAAAAAGTTTTTTAAAAACGAAAAGAAAAACTTTTATTTCTTTAATATTAGCCAGCAATATTTATAAGTCTGCTAGAACGTAAACCGACGCATCAAAGAATCACTATTTTTTCACACGTCGAATAAAGTAAATAAGTATTAGAAAACTTATATCTACTGGGAACGAGTAGACATAATCTGTGATTCTATTTTGTTTTTCTATTTTGGATTCTTCACGAGTATTTGTTTCTTTTTTCTTTTTTCTTTTTTTTTTTTCGTTTATTTCATCTAGTTATTTTTATCAGCGTCTTTTGTTATCTTCGAACAGGTGAATCGCTTAGATTTCAATAGATACTTTTAGAGAAAAGCAAAAGAGAATTGAAAAGTTTTGAATTCCACAAAGAGTTAGTTCCCTTAAGTGTCAGAACTTCTTTTGCTATGAAGTTAAGGACGTCGTTTAACAATACAAATACAAATAAATACCATATTATTTGACATTGATGATTTACACTGAATAATAAATATAGTCAAACTGTTGACGTTGAACAAACAGATACTCAAGAGAAGACAAAAAGAAACGAGATAAAATAAAGAAACAAGTTATGCAACATATACAAGTACAATTTGAAATGCCTCAGAAGTTTATTGAGTTTAATATCATTTTGAACTAACTGAACTAGAAACTAACCAAACTAAAGAAATTAAATGCGAATACATTTAGATAAAACGTATTAAAATATATCTAGTTCAGGGGTAGGAGCATCATTCCAGGTGTTACGAGAGGCGTCCATTCAAATTTAGAAATATTTTTTTTGTAATTCATATTATTTATATTTTCGTTTCTTCATTTCAGATTATTATTTATTATTTACAGAGTGAGATATATCTGATCGTTTGATAAAACTGTAGTATGGATTCACATTCTATATTTTTTTAAAAACAGTATAAATTGTAGCGGCGCAAGATCAGAGCAAAACTCTTTTAAGGGATGCGAGATAAGAGGAAAGCTCTTTTTAGCGTGCGGGAATAGAAAAAAGGTTGGGATTCACTGATCTAGTTACATAATGATTGAATGGTGTAATGGCCGTCCTATCGTCTGGGACTGTAGAATACACCGACTGCACCTCTGTAGGGGAAAGAACTCCCACAATGGGACCACATTTCGGTTGTGGGTTTCGACCTGCGATACTTAAGGACAGAATTCTGGTGACTAAGCAGTCCATCATATGCAAAACTCCAATTTTGCCCTTACTTAGGCTAGACGGGTGGTCGGAGAGGGCCTCTCCGATCAATCCGCTGGATACATCAAACCCTAGAACCTATATGATTGTCCCATTTCTATATGCAAAGTCGAGTGTTGCATGTCATGGACTGCACAGCCATCAAGGTTCCATCCTTTAAGTATCATGGGTCGCCAGCCGCGGCTAACAAGTAGCCCCCTTTAAGGGGGTCTTATTCCTATGCAGAGGAATTCGTGTATTCGAAAGCCCCAGTCGACAGGAATGTGTATATAGGTGTTTGTGCGTTTGAATATTCGCGTATATCTATAGGGGATGAAAACTCTGAATTTAAGCCTATTGTGCCGCTTAAAAACTGTTCTTATGTCGTATCCTGCTCGTGGCGGGAAGGTAGCTAAATGTACTAAAACAACGGATTTACTAAGACATGAGGCGAGTTGCCTTTTTGTGATTTTCCTCTGCTATCAAACGACCAGCTATCATCGACATACCAGATGCCGGTGACTACGCTACAGATATTATTGTTGGATACCATATGATGGTTGGTATCAAAAGTTAATTTAATTAAAAGACTTAGAATTAGTCTGAATAGTAAATTTTTTAAATATCCTTTTGTTAAATGTCAATTGTTTAGTTTATTTATGTCCGACACAAAGTCATATAATTGACAATGCTTCATGTAAGAAATTCACACGATTTCAGACTATTAGTTCTAAGTGTAAAAGTAAGAGAAATAAGACGAAGGACATACTAATAAAAAATGAATAATAACTGACAATGGCTCATGTAAGAAATTGACACAATCTAAGACTATTACTTGTAGGTGTAAAAGCAATATGAAACAAATACCAATGGAAAATTAATTATAATTAACAATGATTCTTGTAAGAAATTCACATAATTCAAGACTATTACGACTAGGTGTAAAAGCAAGAAAAATACGACGAATGAAATACCAGACAAAAATTAATAATCGACAATGTCAATTGTACGAAATTCACATAATCTAATACTATTACTATGAGGTGTAAAAGCAAGAGAAATAGGATGAATAAAATAACTCTGGGGTATCCATTCGGTATGAAATTCACAATATGAGGTACATAGTCTGCGAAATGAACTTCCCAACTTGCCAACCAGCACGCTTAAGTAGTGAACTATTCTACATTGAAATGCATCAGAATTGTGTATGTATAAGAGGATAAGCATTTCCATAATGTCGATGATTAGAAATAAAACAGTTTATTTTTTGTCTGATGAATAGCCACCCGCTAAAATTACTTTCCGGGCAGACACATACAAAAATAAGACTTCAAACATGGTGGATGTTCGGTGATTGTGTAACGACATCACTACCACTTGAGCTAATGCTGCACACGCAAATTCGTTTTCATTCACGTTCGCATTTACATCCACTCTTATGTGTAGCACAAATAATCACTTAAATGCACGCGCGTTAAAGTAACAGTAAACGAGTCTGTAACGTGAGAGAGAAAAACCGTCAATTATTTATTAAATAGAAGTTAATACAACAACAAGTGCGGCTGTCCTTGCTCAAATGGATCGAACAACTGTCGAATTTCAGCCAAGGTTATGCTACAGATAATTCAAAATTCATCACTGTCCCAAACAGAAAGCACTTGTTCCAAGGCATTAAATGATCATTAGAAGAGTCTCTGGTCCCGGCAGAAGCATTCCTAGCTTCGAATCCATAAGTGTAATTCGTCTGTGCGTTTGATTTCATCAAATATATGTGAGAGATATCAAACGGTATTGGACGAGTAATCCGTCTAAGTGCTATTTAATAGGTTTCTGGCACTGGATACGATGAAAAGCAGACATGGGAAACAATCTGCTCTTAAACTGGCAAAACCTGTCGAGCGATCAGGTCGACTATTCGCGGATTTCATACCGCCTTTTCTTTTAGCTGTTTGTTTATTAAACAAAGTTATCGTGATTTATATTATAAAAGTGACTCATGAAGACCGACAAATAAATCCATCTGAACAGTCGATGCACGTTTTTCTAAAACATTGGTTTTTGTTATTCATGTGACTTGAAACTTTTGTTTGACTTTGCAATAATTACTAAAATGTGTTACGATTCGCGTGGCCATTTTAGAGCTCTAGTTGAATGCAGTATGTATTCGTTGTGGCATAACCTTTCTGGAAGTAGAAAGTAGTATCAGTTTTAATCCTTGTCTGTTGATCTGTCCTCGAAGTAAAGAGTTGTATCAGAGTTGATCCTTTTGGTCATTCCTTTAAGCATTACATCTAGCAATAATTTTTTTCGATAATTTAGCAACGCCATTAGATAGTAAATTAAATACATTTTGGGCGTTTTTGATTGGTTAATTCAGTTGGTGCTGTTTTGTAACAGTTTATAAATTTTTGTTGTGTTTCACACAACTTGTACCCAAATAATCTAATCTAATCTCTCTCTCTCTCTCTCTCTCTCTCTCTCTCTCTCTCTCTCTCTATATATATATATATATATATATATATATATATATATATATATATATATATGTATCCTTTTACTTCTTTTCACCACCTTATCACATTTTACTTATCTCTTACTAGGCTGGATCGGATCATCTCTTCTCTGTCTGGGCTGATTCTCCATTCTTCTGGTCGGTTCTCTTGAAAAATGATTATCTGTGTTCGCTTTTAATAATGAACATAAATATGTGGGTATTCCCGACGTCTTTTATTCAGTGCGAGTTAGCCGTAACGCTTAGAAAAAATAGCCTCTTCAAAAAACGCCTGTCTCCTTGAAAACCTAATCTAGAATTGCCTAAATTCTAAATTCTCGTCCCGCTTCCACGACAGAAATGACTAATCAGAGAACAGCCATACAGCTAATGACAAGACAAAGCCCTATGAATTCAGAATCACCCTTATTTTTCATTTCTACTCCTCCGTATTGCAATAAAAAATATACGTCTATCAGTGTGGGTATGTGCATTTCCTTTACAAAAAGTTATGTGAAAGATATTTTGGTGAAATAGAGCAGACAGCATTATATATTCTCATGTGCTTTATTCTATTTTTTAACAAAATGTTCCTTCAAATTTTACTTTCGTGTCCTGGATAACACCATGTAACATTTTGTTCCCCTCTTCCTCACGTGTAGGATGTAAAACAAGATTACAACTATGAGATATCCAACGCGTGGTGTAAGGTTTACCGTCGTGTGAAATGAACCCGTCGAGACGAGTTCATTTCCTCTAGGAGTCTGTTTGCATTTATGAATAGAGAACCTGGAAGGAATCAAAGATACAAAAAGAACGAAAAAGCTAACCCTCACGCTGTGTCCGTATTTCATTTCTTGCTGCTTCCACGGCTTCAGAAAATCGTACTAAATAAAGCAACAATGTCCTAACTTTCACGACGAGTTGTATTTTTGTCTGTTTTCCCTCCCAATCTGACGATTAGCCATGCTTACAGAGCATTCTTTAGTGACTGCGCTATAGTATAAATACAAATAATACTTTTCTCAAAGCAATTTCTAGTAATTGAAAAGATAAAAAAACAACAACAAAAAAAACAAAAAAACAAAAAAAACAATACGATTAATAGTAAAAAAAATCAAGTATTCATGCGTTGGCAATCTTTCCTGTTTTCTGTTGGTTGGATTCATTGTTTATTATAAGAGGACATTATTTTGTCTTTTATTACCTTTTAGACATTACTCTAACGTGTGATAACGTCATTTCTGTTGTTGATGCCTGTTTTTACCAATGTGACCCAAGCACTACAACATCGATTGTTACTTAAACAATAACCTATCAAACACTATTAACTCAAGGTAGTGCATTTACTGCTATTAGGCAACATTTTTGCAACACAAACAACATGAGAGATATAATGTCAGTATAGATTACATTTTGTCCTTCCTGAAGGAAAGAATAGTATATCAAAGAATTAAACACTAAACTTGAACTTTACCAAATAAACGTATCCCTTTAAGCAATTCCCAATCCATTTATCGAAAAACAAAAAAACAAAAAACAACTGCTGTCAACTAACTCTCACAATTTATCCTTTGGCATAAAATAAACTCATACGCGAAAATCATTGTTTTGTTCCTGGAATATTTTTGTAACAGATTCTGATTTGTGTAATTAATATTTCTTTAATCTTTTCGGTTTAATCACTTGCATTACTACTTGCATTACTACTGGTGAGTCTTCTTCTTCTTCTTCTTCTTCTTCTTCTTCTTCTTCTTCTTCTTCTTCTTCTTCGTATTATTATTATTATTATTATTATTATTATTATTATTATTATTATTATTATTATTATTATTATTAATCGTATCATTATTATTATTATTATTATTATTATTATTATTATTATTCGTATTATCATTAATATTATTATTATTCGTATTATTATTATTATTATTATTATTATTATTATTATTATTATTATTATTATTATTATTATTATTATTATTATTATTATTCGTATTATTATTATTATTATTATTATTATTATTATTATTATAATTTACTCTTTTTGAGTTTTCACTAGAGTCTGAGTGACCACAAGTCTCCTCAGGTCTCCAGGAGTCTTTTGAGTATTCTGGCAGATTGCAGCAGTGCAATGTTCTGAATGGTTTCAATTCTTCCTCTGATTTCCAAACTTTCCAAACCCTTTTCCAATCCTTTTGGGACCGTTCCAAGTGCACCAACTACAATTGGTATAACTTTCACTTTCATATTCCATAACTTTTTCAGTTCTCTGGCAAGGTCCAGATATTTGTCCATTTTTTAATTTTATTTTAGCTTTACCCTGTGATCTGCTGGAACGGCAAAATCCACCAGTTGACAAGTTCTTTCTTTTTTGTTTATCAGCACTAGGTCTGTCTTCTTGCGGGGATAAGATGATCCGTTTTTATTTCAAAGTCCCAGAGAATGTTATGTGTTTCGTTCTCAAGAATAGATTTTGGTTTATGCATATACCCTTTTGTTGTATGGTCAAAATTACATTTTTTGCATAATTCCCAGTGGATCGCCTTCCCAACCCAGTCGTGTCTAGTTTTGTATTGTCGTTGTGCTAGTTTGCTACATTCACAGAGTATATGGCTTACAGTCTCATCTCTATTACCACAAAGTCTACATTTACTATTTGTTGGGTCTTATCAATTTTCGCTTTGATATAGTTTGTCCTTATGTCATTATTATTATTATTATTATTATTATTATTATTATTATTATTATTCGTATTATTATTATTATTATCATTATTCGTATTATATTAACTCCTTTTGAGTTTTCACATCAGCATTAGCTGATGGTCTTTCACTGGAGTCTGAGTGACAGCAAGTCTCCTCAGGTCTCCAGGACTCTTCTGGGTATTCTGGAAGATTGCAGCAGTGCAGTGTTCTGAATGGTTTCAATCCTTCCTCTGATATTCAATCTTTCCAAACACTTTTCTAATCCTTTTGGGACTGTTCCAAGTGCACCAACCACAATTGTTATCACTTTCACTTTCATGTTCCATAACTTCTTTAGTTTTCTGGCAAGGTCCAGATATTTGTCCATTTTTTCATTTTCCTTTAGCTTTACCCTGTGATCTGCTGGCACTGCAAAATCCACCAGTTGACAAGTTCTTTCTTTTTTGTTTATCAACACTAGGTCTGGTTTTCTTGCTGGGATAAGATGATCCGATAAGAGTAAATGGCTTACAGTCTCATCTCTATTACCACAAAGTCTACATTTACTATTTGTTGGGTCTTATCAATTTTCATTTTGATATAGTTTGTCCTTATGGCATTATTATTATTATTATTATTATTATTATTATTATTATTATTATTATTATTATTATTATTATTATTACTATTCTTATTATTCTTATTAATCGTATTATTATTATTATTATTATTATTATTATTATTATTATTATTATTATTATTATTACTATTCTTATTATTCTTATTAATCGTATTATTATTATTATTATTATTATTATTATTATTTCGTATTATTATTATTCGTATTATTATTCGTATTATTATTGTTATTATTCGTATTATTATCATTATTCGTATTATTATTATTATTCGTATTATTATTATTATTATTATTCGTATTATTATCATTATTCGTATTATTATTATTCGTATTATTATTACTATTCGTATTATTCGTATTATTATTATTATTATTATATTATTAGTAGTAGTAGTAGTAGTAGTAGTAGTAGGAGGAGGAGGAGGAGGAGGAGGAGGAGGAGGAGTATTTGTTAGCCCGGTCAGATTTTAATCTCTTGTACAATTTCCAGCCATTCCCCTTAACTCACCGTCGTACCGAGTCTTGTATTCATTTTGTGCCAGTTTGTTGCATCTGTATATTATAGGATACAAGCTAAGAAGAGTTTCAAAACCAGCTAAATCAGTTAAGAAGACAAGATCGACCGGTAGATACCAGATTGAAAGTGGCCATATAGTATTTAGGTTTTCCCTTCAAAGTCCCTTTTCCAGTTTATCCTAATCAAATTCAATAGTAGAAAGATCAATTTGGAACGACACATTCATTCTTCAGATTTACTCCAGGTTTTCTTCTCAGAATTAACCCTCCTCTTAGTACCAAAATATCCAAATATGGACTCATCTGCTCACAATACATATTGCCGCGTACAATTCTTATGATTTTCTGTCCATAACAATCTGTTCTGTTTATTTGCTTTCTGCAACAGGAGTTTCTTGATGGCGGTGCACACCTTGATTCCTGCTTATGCAAGACGACGTTTTAGTTGACAGCAATAGTGTTTTGTGTCGTGAGGAATTAAGCTCAACTGTCAACCATGTAACAGCTTTCTATCAAAGTGTATTTTGCTCAAAATAATTTACTGTTTATCTGCTGGTGTCACTTTTGGGCAACCAACTCGTTTTCTGTCAATACTTGAGTTAGTTTTTAACTCTCTTTGTCACAAATATTGGACCCTATGACTGGAGATATTCAACTTCTTGGTAATTTGTCTTTGAGACTCGACTTCTTTGTTAGTAGAGTAGCCGCCTTCTTTGTTTGCATAGTTAGTAGAGTAGTCGCCCTGATCATCGCAAGGTTCCGGGTTCAATACCTATCCCCGCCAACTCAGCGTATGTGTAACACATCTTGGATAATCTGATCTGTGCGGTAAGGGGGTAACTGACGGTATATGTGGAACTCCACCCCAGCAAGAACTATATCTGATCTAGCGCTAGTGAAAAGGGTTAGATTCCCTCACAGTCCGGCTGATACCAACAATATGTCACACCGCCAACTTTACTTTTTTTTTTTTTTTTACTTCAAAACAAAAATGATTAAAACAAAAACAAACTATGAAAATATTTTTATAATGATACAATTTTCTTAAACGCACTAATAACATGGACTGTTTTGAGGCAAATGTAAGACAGATTTTCATTTTTCATAGACATCGTTAATAAATAAGATTTATTCTACGTATTAATGATTTTGACTAATAGTATAATATAAATTAAATACTCCTTGATTAACCTACGCAATGTCCGAGTGCATTATGACGTAAGCAGTGATATAGTTTCGGTTATAGACAAATACCGAATCTTCATTATAAGAAGATACACAAATATATCATTTTAATGTGATTTTTATAAAAAAAGATGTGTAGGATGGCCCTTAACTTTTGGCCGGTAGTTCATATATAAAAGGTTCATTCAATAAATAACGTGAATATTTACTAAAATTATTTGCAATATGCAGCACTGTTTACATTTATATCTTTTTCAATGAAATCAATAGTAATGGGTCGTTTTATGTCTGTGAAAATTGTTATGATAACCTTCTTTACTGACCGTTGGGTCTGAAGCATGTTATTTACTGGTGATTTAGAGGGATTCGAATCCATATACTCTTTTTTCGACTCAGGATCGCAGCTGGAAAGTCCATTTCTAATCATTATTTTGAAGAAAAAATGCTTCTCCGTACATGTCACACACACACACACACACACACACACACACACACACATATATATATATATATATATATATATATATATATATATATATATATATATATATATATATATATATATATATATATTAGCAATTTTTCATCAATGCATAATTTGTGAAAAAAATCCGACAAGGAAAAATGTATCTATATTAAAATAAAACAATTTTTTTTTCATTTATATTAAATGAAACAAAACCTTTTTTCATATGAATAAATAGAACGTAAATCCACATTAAATAAAAGTAAAAACCTGTTTGAAACAAAACAAAAAAACAATGTTTCGACTCCTTTTGTCCATGTTTCTAGCCACTTTAAAGATTGGCACACTTTCCTTTCATAGAATTTAAACAAGGTTAATTTTCATTGTCTCAATCCATTTAAAGAATATTATGAAGAGGCTTTGTTTTTGCATATTTGTTTTTATACAAAGTTGGCCTTGGCCGTTGAAGCGTTGCTTGACGTCGTGCAAAAGTCACGATCCAAACGGGAATTGTGTTAGCCGATTGATATTCTCCTCACGAACTTTCTAATAATAAACAAATATTATTAAATAATGTTTTTTTCTAATTTTGCTAATGACAACCACACATGCAACACGCACGAAACACTCATAAATAACATTATTGATAGCAACCACCCTCCTCATCATCTAGTCATGTCGACAGCACGGTCCTTCGTGACTATTCCTCTACACACGTCCGAATAAACTATCGCTCCTGGAAGGTCCACTACTCAGCATCCAGTAACCGTAGAGAGCAGATTAATGTAAGTTTTTGCTATCCGACCCAAATCATATGTACGTGCTTGCACACTGATGGGTGGGTCCTTGCTTCTCCACTAGTGTCCACCCACAGCCTACTAATATTATACGGCCCCACATGATACATTAAGAGGCAAAAAATAACAGGCCGAATTACATTTTAATTCATTCAGGGCCGCTTATAAACTTGACACAGAAAGGGAGGTAACTTTAAAAATTTAACAGAAAATAATAAAATAATACCGTTAGAATTTATTAGTCATTATTTTAATTTAATTTAAATTCTTTTCAAAATTGAAATACGTTATTTACTAATCTTCGAATTATAAACGGCTGTGATTTACCTTGTTTATATGCTTTTCCATCACGTATACGGTCTGTTTTGCCTTATAGACGCTATTTTGGTAAAATTACTAACGCATCATTTTTTGCATTTAAATATTGATTTTTTAAAAAGTTTTTCGCGATAATTTGTTTACAAAAATGGTTAACAAATGTGTTGAATTTGGCTGCACTAGCGGATATCATACTGATAGTGAAAAATTATCAACATTTTCTTTTCCTCTTGGAAAACCCGAAATTCTCGAGAAATGGATCAAATTTGTTAACCGTCATGACTGGTTACCAACGAAGAATTCAGTTCTTTGTATAAAACATTTTTAAGAAAAATTTATTTTGAAAGGCAAGCGAAACACACTTAAGTGAGATTTACATCCAATTCCTACAATTCATTCAGAAAAAAAAGAAGAAAACCGTCTCTTTTGCCGATAACAACAAAATTGAGGAAGCCACTGAAAATTCGACGGACCCACAAACCAGATGAATTACAAGATTTTCTTTCAACTGACACAAAGGATTTTAGTCAATTGGAAGAAGAAAAGTTTTGTCTTAAAGGGTTTGAATTAAAAAAAAAACGGAAGATTATATTCTAATTTATAGAATAGTTTTTGACACCGAAACATATTTTCCATCTATAAAAGAATGCATTCGCATTGATAAAAATCTTCACGTGAAACTCCAGTATGATGGAAACCCAATACCATTACCCCAGTGGTTTATTCATGGACACAATGCTAAACTTACCAGATTTAGCATGTTAGAAAATTTTCCGAATTATAAAAAAATGTGGTTGAAGAACATTCATACACAATATTAAAAGAGTTGCAAAAAAGACAACATTTCAAACAAAGAGGTCGTCCTTCATTTTCTCCGGAGATAATTCGTTATGCCTTGCTACTTCGTTATACCTCTAAACAAGCTTACAAATTACTTCTGGAGAAGTTTCCATTACATTCTTTTTCTTTATTAGATGAAATTCAAAGTGATGGTGTTGAATCCATTTCAACTGCAAAATCGCTCCGTGAAAAAGGTCATCTTTCTCAAGACTGTCTTTTAATGCTTGACGAAATGTACATTCAAAAAGGAACTCAATTTCATAGTGGGGAGTACATTGGTGTAAATGAGGATGATGAACTTTTTAAAGGTATAATTGTATTCATGATGACTGGACTTAAAAAAACATTTGTCGTCAAAGCTTGCCCTGAAGTAAAAGTAAATGGTGAGTGGCTTTCTCATGAAATATTGAAATGGATTTCTCAAGTTTTAAATGCTGATTTTTTTATTAGGTCAGTTGTTGCAGATAATCATTCAGCTAATGTGAACGGATTTAATATTTTGCTCGATAAGTTTGAGGGGGACAAAAAGTGCTACATCACTATTCCTAATTCTCCTAAAATTATATTTCGTTTTTTTTATTATTATTTTCTTATTAAAAAATATTCGGAATAGTTTACTGAACAGAAAGAAGTTTGTATTTCCTTGATTGTACATAAAAAGAATAAAAATCGTTATTAAAAAATTATGCACCACACACGGCCTACTAATATATATTTTGTATTACTGCATAATTTTTTAATTACGATTTTTATTCTTTTTATGTACAATCTTTTCATATTACATTTCTGAAGAAAACAAAAAGAAAACAGTTTGTGTATTTTTGTATACTTTTAACATTTTCCAGCCTAAACCTACAGATTGACTATCAGGCCAATCGACCTGTTAATATTTGCCTCTTCAATGTTTCATGTGGGGCCGTATAATATTAGTTGGCAGTGGTCCACCATGTCTTGTTCGTCTCAATTAGATGGATTGTGTGATAGGAGATGTGGCCGTACAACTGTTTTTTTCATTCGGAGATTTATTCAAGGGAGCACGCAGAATCATTGTGTAGTCATCTAGCTTCTTCTCTAAGCGTTTCGTTAGTTCCCAAGTGGTGCAACCATGCAATAGCACTGACACGGCTAAAGTTTGGAATATTTGTTTGCTTTATCTTATCTCAGAAGTCAGATTATCATATGAATGATGGCAATAATCACACTGAAATAACAATTATTCTATTTTATGGTAATCATTTGCACGCTACCAACGAACAAGACTGCGAGATAGGATATTAATACCTGGCATAAAATCTTAGGACACAGCAACATACATGATATTAAAAAAACTGCCAAAAGTAGTGAATGGAATGAAAATAAAATTTACCCCCTCATGTAAAACCAACTGTAATATCTGTATTCAGGGACAAATGGTTGAAACTAAAAATAAGGTTTTAAAGAAAACAGAAACGGAGATATTGTCGCTAGTTCATTGTGACTTAGCTGGACCAATTGAGCCCCTTGGTAAATCCAATTTCAGGTATGTATTAAACTTTATTGAGAGTTTTTCAGGACTTATGATGTTATACATTTTAGCCCATAAATCTGATACTCTGCTAGCTACCAAAGAATACCTAGCAGACGTCAGTCCATATGGTAAAGTCAAGCGCAATGGAAGCGTGCTGGGCCGATAACCTGTTAAATTTCTGACCGACATCCTCGGCCAGTTGAAAAGGACTTAAAGTAAGTAAGTAAGTCCTGAGCTATAGAATCCTTTGGTAAGTGAATAAGACCTGGGTTATGTAATACTAATGTCAAAGGTCCAGTGATATAATCCTATGTTCCGTCGTCCACGAAGGTTCAAGTAGTTGTAAGTAGCTAAGATTAGAACAGCCGGTATAAGTAACAATATCAGCAGCAGAGTTCTGCCAGTGGTTGGCCAATAGGTTGGTTACTTGGTTATGAGCGAGTCTATAAGTAAGAATGGGCATTTAACACACGCCTTATATGAAAAAATCTCAACACTGCTAATTACACTTATCTCGTCGATCCCAAAAATACGTATAACACTAAGTATTTACGAAGAAAATCATCTAATAATTAGCAACAGACAAAAAATTGACAACATTTAAAAGACAAACTAATATCTTATATAAATTAACTAGCCTTTTAGGGGAATGTCTCTTCTATATTAACCACTGAATTCTTTTATTGGTAAAAGTCACTTTACCCTTATTTAGACGCCTCAGCTGTCACCTATGCGATTAGACTGCGATTAAGAATCAACTGAACAAAGACATTCCACTTGAAACCCTATTACATCAAATTCTTGTCGAAAAGATTCGGATATTACCCAAGAAAAAACAAACTAGAAATACTAAAATAGAAAATGAAAAAATAAAAACAACAAAAGCAAAACATTCACATTAAGATCTCGAGACAGAGAAAGGTGGGTTTAAATGGATGTAACAATTGGAATGTTATTCTTTCTCTGTAGGGTGGCCTCATCTGTGGCTTGACTGGCCTACATAATATAGACATTAGAATCGTGACTGTACTTATTTACCCGACCCAGGATGCGACACAAGGTCAAATTCTAAGTGGATTAAATCTGGTTTGAATTCTGTGTTTTCTTTCTCCTAAACTGGCTTTGTTACCAATGTTAAATGACCAAGGCTGCACATAGACGAATTTACCGATTGCTGGGGTGTGTGTGAGGATTCATGCCTTTCCATTAGCGCAAAATGAAAAGCAAACATCTTCGTCCAGGATTTGAATCAGGGATGCCCATTTTATTTTCTACGACGATAGCATTTTACTATGCTTCAATAACCAACGCTACCTTGGCCTAAACACACAGACACACACACACACACACATGCATATATACTATCATCATATGTATATATTCGCATGCACACAAGCATCCATATATATACATATATATATATATATATATATATATATATATATATATATATATTTACCAACTCCTCCGCACGAGCAGGATACGACACAGGGTCAATTTCTTAAGCGGAGTTCAACAGGTTTGAATTCAGAGTTTTCCTTCTCCTAGACTGGTTACCAAGCCATGGTTAAAGAACCCAGTCTGCCCTGCCATTTATCCATAGCAGGAAGCAGAGTATGATTTATACCTTTCCCAAGGGTATTAGCGCTAAGTAAAATTTAATTACCACGTACAGGATTTGAACTCGGGGCAACGAGTCCATTTCCCTTGAGTTTAACCATATATATATATATATATATATCATACTCATTACCGATTCACCCTTTTCTCCGTATCAGGTCTTCCGCAAAGCATCCAGTATCCGCACAGATCTCATCGATGTATGTCTTTTCCGGGCGGTTCACATTGGTGTGTTCATGAGTTGGTGTCCACAGGAGAATGTCACATGAGTTCGTCTTTGCTTCTCGACCATTATCCAGTCTATCTTGTTCGTCTTAACCGGATAGTTTGGTTGGTAGGAGGTAAGTGATTGTACAGTTTTTTAGGGTGCTGCTTTCGGGATTTATTCAAGACACCTCGAAACATACTTGTATTTTACCTATCTTTTTTTCTAAGAATTTTTAAAAGACTGACATGGCTACAGACTGGAGGAATTCTTGTTTTTTCTTATCAGATATCAAATTTCCAAATTAACTGTAATATATATATATATATATATATATATATATATATATATATATATATATATATATATATATATATATATAAGAGTAATTGGTAATTTGCTTGAAGCATTGTTAAGTATGTTATAAAAAAATAAAATTCGAAGGCAATACAATGCGTATAAAAATAAAGACAAAAAGATGTTTTATATGTCTTATCGATTTCAAAGCTAGAGCTTCATCATCAGAGTTTATTTTCAGAAATGACGTGCTTATGTTTTTTTATTTGTGTGGTTATAATTTCTCTTCTTATTTCCTTTTCCTCTCCTTTTTTTCCTCTCTTTCTTCTTCTCCTCCTTTATGAATGAAATGGGCGAATAACTGTAATTTCTTATTTCTCTCTTTTTTTTCTTTTTTAAAAGTTTGTTGAGAACAAGGCTGACATCCGGTAAAATGTTGCAATATGTTGCGACCGTGTGGACATGTCAAAATTTAAAAACAAAAATGAATAAATAAATAAAAACCGTTAATAGAAAAATTTATATACTTAGCTTTTGTTTCGCTTTCACCTTTCCTTTCTTATTCTTTCTCCCTCTCTTTCTCTTTTTTTTTTTGTGTTATTTCTCTTCTTTTTCTTTTTTTCTTTTTTATCCCCTTTGTTCTCTAATTTAAATTATTTTTAATAGTAAATAAGTAAATAAAAGATTATCTTAAATTATGTATTAGTATTGATAGAAAAATAAATAATTATTTTTTTTTTTTTTTTACGAAAATATCTTTTATGGGTACTTTTTTGTCTTTTTCTTTTAAACTTAAATAGATTAAATATTATATTAATTATATATTAAAATATATAATAATTACATATTAGGATTGATGCAAAATTCAAAACAATGAAACAAACCATTCTCCTTTTAAATTTCAAATAGATTAAATATTATAAATCAAATATTTGAATTACAAAAGGCATAATGTTTTGCTTCAATTATATATTTTATTTAAATATTTTTTTCATTTTTTTGCTTTTATTATCTAATCTTTTTTTTCCTTAAATATTTATTAATAGTTCTAGACTGACCGTAATCCTAAGAGGGTATTATGTTTGAAAGAAATTGTGTCATGGTTTAAAGAAATAATATCATGTAAAGGAGTTAATAAGTATGTCAATATTGTTAAATTAATCGTAATTAATTTTTTTATATTTTTATTATCTTTTTCTTATTCTTAATTATTCCATCACTATATATATATTTAATATAAATTTAAAAAAAATTGTTTCTTTCATATTGTGAGTGCATGAAATGTTGAGAATCAATGGTATGTCTTAATAGATATCTATTATAGATGTATTACATAATTCAAATATGCAAACAGTTGATAGTTCGTAGGTTTAAAATTTGCGATAGGGAAAATACATATTTATGTGGAAATATGTATACTAAAAAAATAAAAAAAATTAAAAAAGCTATATATGAAACGTGTAATTTAGTTAACCGTGTATTCTGAGTTTAATTCTAATCTATTGATAGTTGGTAGGTTTAAAATTTATGATAGGGAAAATTACATATATATCAATACTGGCCATTGCATACATGGATACACTAGAACGACGAACACTAACCATCTGCCCATCATGCATTTTCTTCACCAGGTATATTGACGATATACTTATATTAACATCATCCAAAGAAGAAGCCAATGACATAGCTGAGAAATTCCATAGTATAGACAACCACATCCAATTCCAAATAGAACATCCAGATAACACTGGTTCCCTAGCACTTCTAGATTTTAGAATAAAAATATCACCTACAGGCAAAATTCACACTTGCTTCTACAAAAAAAAACACCACTAAGGATCTCTTTGTACACTTCAAATCAGCACTTCCACTCAGTTCCAAGACAAGTTACATCATAAATGAAATTAATAGAATACACAATAGATGTAGTGAAGAAACAGACAGAATCACTCACACTGCACACTTTATGAACACCCTCAAAAACAATGGCTAACCAACTTCATATATACGTCATTTAAATAACAGAAAAACACGGACACTACACACACACTCTAACACCTGTTTCCTGAAACTACCACATTTCAGCGAAGCAATCACTAAACAAATACGAAAGGCTATTCATAGAGAGGGACTAGATATCCAACTAGCCCACTCTGGACCCTCACTACGCCAACATCTAACAATAAAACATAAAAATGTTATTACATCATGCACACTAACCAACTGCCCAATAAAAAATCCTAACTTATGCCACAAGACCTATACAATCTACCGTCTAACTTGCTCCAAATGCCTTAATTTCTACATAGGTAGTACAATTAGACCCCTCCACATTAGAATCAAGGAACACATCCACACACGTGCATCCTCATTCCATAAACACCTAATCAAATGCAAAAATAAGGACAACAATTTTTCAGTTAAGATAGAGGCTATAATACGCAACATTGGTAATCTCAGAATTAGAGAAAGTTTATTAATAGCTAAATTAGGTCCTAATATAAACAATAGATTAGAATTAAACACAGAATACATAATTAACTAAATTTACACGTTCCATGTATAGATTTTAGTTTATTTATTACACATATTTTCACATATATATGTAATTTTCCCTATCATAAATTTTAAACCTACCAACTATCAATAGATTAGAATTAAACTCAGAATACACGGTTAACTAAATTACACGTTTCATATATAGCCTTTTTTTATTTTTTTAGTATACATATTTCCACATAAATATGTATTTTCCCTATCGCAATTTTAAACCTACGAACTATCAACTGTTTGCATATTTGAATTATGTAATACATCTATAATAGATATCTATTAAGACATACCATTGATTCTCAACATTTCATGCACTCACAATATGAAATAATTTTTTTTTAAAATTTATATTAAATATATATATAGTGATGGAATGATTAAGAATAAAAAAAAGATAATAAAATTATTAAAAAATTAATTACGATTAATTTAACAATATTGACATACTTATTAACTCATTTACATGACATTATTTCTTTAAACCATGACACCATTTCTTTAAACCATAATACCCTCTTAGGATTACGTTCAGTCTAGAACTATTATTAAATATTTAAGGAAAAAAAATAAGAATAAATAATAACAGCAAAAGAATGAAAAAAAATAGTTAAATAAAATATATAATTGAAGCAAAACACTATGCCTTTTGTAATTCAAATATTTGATTTATAATATTTAATCTGTTTGAAATTTAAAAGGAGAATGGTTTGTTTTATTGTTTTGAATTTTGCATCAATCCTAATATGTAATTATTATATGATATTTTAATATATAATTAATATAATATTTAATCTATTTAAGTTTAAAAGAAAAAGAGAAAAAAGTACTCATAAAATATATTTTCGTAAAAAAAAAAATAATTATTTATTTTTCTACCAATACTAATACATAATTTAAGATAATCTTTTATTTACTTATTTACTATTAAAAAATAATTTAAATTAGAGAACAAAGGGGATAAAAAAGAAAAAAGAAAAAGAAGAGAAATAACACCAAAAAAAAAAAAGAGAGGGAGAAAGAATAAGAAAGGAAAGGTGAAAGCGAAACAAAAGCTAAGTATGTAAATTTTTCTATTAACGGTTTTTATTTATTTATTCATTTTTGTTTTTAAATTTTGACATGTCCACACGGTCGCAACATATTGCAACATTTTACCGGATGTCAGCCTTGTTCTCAACAAACTTTTAAAAAAGAAAAAAAAGAGAGAAATAAGAAATTACAGTTATTCGCCCATTTCATTCACAAAGGAGGAGAAGAAGAAAGAGAGGAAAAAAGGAGATGTAATAGTTAGCAAGTTAGATTTGCAGACCATTGTTAGTGGGTTCGATTTTCATTAGGCACCCCATACGTTTGCCATTGTGCCACATCTAAACTAAGCTTAGTAAACAACTATATATAGTCATCTTAAAGTTGAACATTCCCAAGTTTTTTGCCTTCAGGTGATTGAATGTTTTCAATTTCTTTTTTTTTTCAGAGTCAAAATAACAAAAATCAAGTCGATCACTCCAGCCTCGTATTTTACAAACCGTATGTAATAGCACAATAAGTATTTCTCGACAAAAAAAATAAAATAAGCACACAAAAATCTAGATAATTTCTTGATAGGAATTTAGCGAACAGAACTCTAGTCTATCAGTGATAAATTACGTCTGTCAAAAATAATTTAAAACCGAACCAGTTATCTCCCTTGTTGTATTGTAGACATGCACTTATGAACTTTTATAGTAGCCACGAGTTTATAAAAAAATAGAACTCTAGTGAGAATATTGCTGGAAGGCAAATGACAAATTTAGAAGGAAAACTGACAACATCTTTGAAAGAAAAAAATGATATTTGGAAGATGCTTATTGTTAGAACGATTGGTGTCATGCAAAGTTAATAATTGTAAATGTCTCCTGTTCAAACGATAATATCTTTATATTGTGTGATTTGCACATGGCCAAGGGGAAAGAATGTCTGGAAGAAGGAAAGTTTATAGAAAAGAAAGGAAATAAAAACACATGATCCTTTACAAAAAGAATTGACAAGTTTTACGGCAAGTTGAAATGTCATGAAATGAAGAAAAAGAAAATGATATAAAGGTTAAAAAAAAATAATTATGGAGGAAAGGGAGGAAAGTCTAAAAACAGAAAACAAACGAAAATTAATAAAAAGGAAATTAGAAAACCGACGAATAAATAAAGAAATATATAGAGACTCAAAAGTAGCAGTAACTTATCTCGGCTACTAGGCATTTAAATTTAGTAAATACTAGACGAGGTGTCAAACCAAAGCAATCCCGTTATTGGTTAGTTGGTTGGTTAGATTTTACGGCATGGCAAACTTTGGGTTAGTTTATGCCGAAAACCTTTTGCTTTATTCATTCTTATTGGATATTAAAGTTTTTTTTAAACTGTCTAACCCATAGATGGGACCTATAGTTACTACCACTCCGGGGCTGAATCGACCTAGGAGTAATATCTTCGAAGGGGTACTACACACTCCCCAGAACTCCAGAATTGGAACCACCACTAGATGAAATTTAACGTCATGGTCAGGACACTAAAACTCTCAGCTAACGCGTTCAGGCACATATATTATAAATTAGTTTGGGGTTTGCCATAATGGCAATAGGGTATGGAAACTCTTATAGGTACTAGAGCTTGTCGTGATTTAATCGGAGGGGTCTCTCCACCCGCCGGTCTAGCGGCATGCCATGGACTGCTCAGCTACCAAGATTCCATCATTAAACATGACAGGTCGACACTCACGACATGCAACACTTAACTTAGGTCCTTACTTAGACTAAGCGGGTGGTCTGAGAAACCTGTCCGATCAATTGGCTAGTCACATTAAGCCCTAGAACTTATATGATTGTCGCGACCCTTTGCCCTCAGGGCAAACCCTCACCCCTTTTAATCCTATGTGCTAAAAAGGCGGTGGGTGTTAGTGTCCAGGGTATGACATTGAACTACATGTAGTAATGAAGTTTTGGTTCTGGATCTCTGGAGAGTGGAGTACCCCTTCATCACCATTACTTCCAGGTCCACTCTGACCAGGAGTGGTAGTATTTGTTAGAGTCCAATACATCTGTAAATAGATTAAAAAATGAGTTCTACAAAAATTCACCTGTAAATCAAAATTGATTACTAACTGTTATCTCGCACTCTAATAATTTGTTTAAAAACAAACTATTTACCTCTAAACTATTCCCTTACAAATCATATATACAAAAATAAAAATAAAAGATTTGACATTGAATAACAAACAGGGTTAATATGTCGTTAAACAAAACAAAACCAATAATAATGTTGGGATTCCAAAAGTCATTGCGTATCCTACAAAGTTTGACTTGTGCCTCACTAATCTAATCGTAATAAAGATCTAGGATATCATTCCATTGAGTAGTAATGAATCAATTCTCTAAACTAAAGTAAATAATAAAAATAGATGCACACAAATTAGACGAAGCCAACGAAAGAAATAGAAGAAAATAAAAACAACAACAACAAAAACGGACTAAACATTGGAAAAAACAGAAGAGAAAACAAATAAGATGAATTTGAAAATCGTCGACCATAGTTGTCCTATTTCTATCGGCACAGGAGTCGAAATATGGAAAATTTGAAAATCAGTTTATACTATGCAAATCAAAATCTTTAGAAATGCCCAAGAATTTCAAATTATCTGATCTCGTCTTTACAATATTTTGGTTGAATAGCAATCATTTCAAAAATTCTTTTGGAATGTTATTGTAAGTTACACCTGATTGAATTTCAAACTGAGATCGAAATGATTATCTCCTAATCAACCGTTTTTCATGACTTCTGACATTTTTCATTCTAAATAGAAATTTATTGCCAATTTTTGCGGTTAGGGTAATTTTGTCGGTGTGAAGAGAACATATCCTTTCGCGCTAATACATTTTCTTAGAGATGCTATCATTAATTTACTATGAAGGATAGAAAGATTGCCAAATATTATCGAAATCCTGGCGCCTATACGTATTGATTCTGAAATGAAGGAACATAATTTTGAAGCAGAGACATTAACAAAAGAGAAATTCAAAAAATAAAGTTTTGGGTAAATTAAAAAAACATTTTGAATATAAAGTTTCTGAAAAGAAAAGGAAATAACATTAGAAAAGTTATTATTACCTTATTGAAAAATCAGACTTTTGGTAACTGAAAAGACTGGATTCCTCCAAGTAGTTAAAGAATTATACCAATGTGATTACCTCTACGTAATACTTAAAGAGGAATAGTCGCATACTTTCCACTGAATCAGGGTATGCCATTGTTGTATACCCTTCATCACTTCTTTACTTCTTACTTACTTCTATATCTTGGACATCTATTCTTCTGGCTGGCTTTGGTTCTATCTTCTAACATCTTGGTCTGGTTTCTTCTAAGGTCTGGACTTTCTTGGGGACTTCAGGTCTGGTCTTCTATGGGGATTTCTCGTTATCAGAAGCCCTGTGTCATTGTTAGTTTTTAGATAATAAACACAAGACTTCGATTTACTTTTGATCTTATTTTATTGTTAATCCCCAAACCAGACGTCTGGGCAGATCCTTACATCCTACGAGCTCGGCTTCTAACTTCTAACTGACTTAAACTTACTATCCTGGTTAACCGTTTGACCAAATACATAAGGCCTGCTATCGTGGTGTAACCGTTCTCAAACCAGGTTCGTAGCATCAATTACTACTTAATAGCGAGTTCGATCTTCGCTGGATGTCCCATACTTGCAACTTTGTATCAGACCCTACTCGTGGTGAACGGGTTGGGTAAAAAGGGTGAAACATCGTAGTGTAAATGTTTCCAAGCCAATCTCGCACATCTATTCTTACTGAATATCGAGTTAGATCCTCGCTGGATGCCTCATACTTCTAATCTTGTGTCACATACTACCTGTGACTAACAGGTTCGGTAAAAAAATAACTTAGGCTGCGTTCTCGCTGGGTGCCCCATAATTTTAAGATTGTGTCACATCTTACCCGTAGTGAACTGATTGAGTAAATACATAGGGCGTTCAAAGGTGATGAAAT
Organism: Doryteuthis pealeii; assembly: GCA_023376005.1. Lineage (NCBI taxonomy): Eukaryota > Metazoa > Mollusca > Cephalopoda > Myopsida > Loliginidae > Doryteuthis > Doryteuthis pealeii. The sequence continues at coordinate 67,980,965 of CM042139.1, forward strand.
GGTTAACAAACTTGTTAGAAAGCATCCATTACTACTAGATAATGAAATTGTCAATACATAGAATAAAGAACAATCCTGTAATCAGTTTTTAAAATCATTTTTTACCCTCACTATTTTTTCAGTAACAAGAGGTTAACTAAAAAGTTTACCAGTAAATAAATGCCTACGATTTTGTGTAAAATTTATGCGTCAAATCTTGAAGATAATTATTTAATTGATAATTAATAGATGCACACAATGTTTCCATTTTAAATTTTTTTTCTCCTTTAATAAATTTGAGGATTTTACTGACTTATGATACAAACCCTCAATCATTCAATTTTTAACTACCCCCTCATTAGGCAATATCTTTCAAAAATACATCTTACACCGCCTGAAGCACGGAATTTTTTGCTAGTATCATCATTATTATTAAACATAATAAGCAATAGAACGTATCCGATAAAAATATTTTCAAGCATAGTGTACACAATAGAAACACTCGTACTTCCAGACGTGTAGTGTTTTGCCAAATTGCGAGCAAATAACTACATAATTCGGAGGCAATTTTAGTGGTTGGCACATCCCATGAGGAAAGGTTGGCGCTTCAGAATTTCGTTTCCGAAATAAACACACACAGATATATATATATATATATATATATATATATATATATATATATATATATATGTGTGTGTGTGTGTGTGTGTGTGTTTGTGTTAAGCAATCATGAGCCCTTTCGCTACTTAAATCCGTGCCCACATATTAATAGCAGGTATTGTATGTAACCGGTGCTCCTGCATACATATATAATTGTTATTCCTACTCAAGTAAACATTTTCTCTCTGATGTTCCAATGGCGAATAAAATTCTGGCAATTTTGAGGCATTATTTTAAGTGAATCCGAAAGCCTCTGAGGCTGCTGGCAGAATACAGGAATTGGGAAGCAATATGAAACCATATCTGACCGTATTCTCGCAAATTGTCTTAAACGTTTTAAGAGTGATAAAATATCCCCAGAACTTATCAACCATTGCTTATTGATTATGATGTTTTTAAAAGGAAGCTGGAGAACATCGCGTCCTGAGGCGTTCGTATATACAGAGGAGCTGGAATTACAGAGATGTACTACATGTATGTTTAAAAAATAAAAGAACAATCGAGAGACTATCCATGTGTTTGCAAGTGATTAAAGAACCAAAACTATTTTAGTAGATGTCTATATATTTCTTTTTGTGTGATTTACAAAGCTCTTTTGATAGATTGGTTAGTTATAACGGCATGTTAACCTGTTTTATGGAGAGATATAAAGGAATCGCGTACATTCCGCATTCATCTTTTCATTTTTGTAGTAGTTATTTCTAAAAAGCTTTTTGTAGGTCACAGCTATAAGAAATCAAGTATTCCTATCTAATATACATAATTTTCCCGTAATTGTTTGTTTTAAATATTCCTATTTAATACTAAAATTTACACAGTTTCAAGTAATCATTTCCAATTCTCATCCACGGAAAGCGATTATAGTATACATATATAAAAGTCATCGTCTTCTATAGACATATTAGTTATCATATAGAAATCCTCTCTTTCTGATAAGACAATGCGAGGATCCTTTCAAGCGGAAGGCGTGGCAGGGCTACTCAATGGCTGCAACACTTGGACTCTAACGAAACGCCTAGAGAAAAATCTCGATGGGAACTACACGTTCTGTTCTGCACAAATCATGGAAGCAGCACTGTTCTGCTACTAACCTCCTATCATAGAAACCGTACAAGTAAGACGAACAAAACATGCTGGATAACTCATAAGTGATGTTCTCCTCTAGACTCGTAGACATGGACACACAATTGTTGACTGACCAGAAAAAACAAAAAACACAACGCTCAGCCCTGGGTGGATATTGGGTGTCGTGTGGAAGACCTTTCAGGATCGATGATCGATAGGGATGAGAGAGAGAGAGAGAGAAAGAAGAGAGAGAGAGAGAGAGAGAGAGAGAGAGAGAGAGAGAGAGAGAGAGAGAGAGAGAGAGAGTATTGGAATCTGTGCAGTCAGCACGATTTCAGGATGATGATGCTAGTTCGTAAACTCTTACATGATTTCCAGTAACTAATAATAATAACTATTTAACATTTGTAACTTCAAGAAACTATTATTAATCCAAATAATTTACAGTTATATAGCATCATATATTCCTATTGATCTGATTTTTAGACAGATATGTTTGACACATAGACGGGATTCTAACAGATCGTACCACTCCTGGTCGGACAGGGAGTAATGGCACTGAGGGAGTATTCAACACTTCCTAGAATTCTAGAACTGAACTCCCACTATCAATTTCAGTTTAGTGACATACCCAGGCCATTTATTAGGGGAGGGTATTACAACTTTGCAGACGATACAGTCAGCATATTCTAAGTTCCACCGACAAGGCTATGGACACGTGAGTACATCATAAGATTTAAAGATAAATTTCATTGGAATAGTTGTCCTCTACGAATAAAGTGTCGCTACTGACACTCGAGTTCGAACACTGATCGCTAGATAATGAAAATGTTCTACCCCCATTTGATATAAACAGAGGTACTGTGCTGCTTGGATTTAAGGACTTACAATCGTATAGGCCCGGTGAACACTATATGATTCAATCGACTCAGTATTTTTCTTTGAAGAATGAGTTTTACGAATAAGTAATAATCTTTCGTTTATCTTTATTTCAGTTCCTTAATGTATCTAATTCCGTTTTGTAAACAAAAGCCTATGACATAGTTATGTTGTTCTTCTATTACTTACATCATTACATTACAAAAATACTAATATTCTACTTGATAATTTAAAAACTATTGTTGAATGAGGAATTGTCAGTGGTAGAGAAAATGATTAAGTAAACATATTAGACGAACTTTTTTCTCTTAAATCCTGAAATAGAACGCGATCAACGCTGTTTTCATGTATGATCTGCCATGTAGACATGACTAATTGTGATGAAAAGAAGTGGAATATCAGAAAGTGTCAAAGAAAGAAAATAGTTTATTAAAGGTAATTACTACAAAGAAAGACGGAAAAAGAAAGAGAAAATAATACTAGAAATTAAACGGAAACATAATTATGTAGAAATAGCAAATTGATCAAAAGGCATAAATTGGGATGAAACATTTTGTTTCTCTTTTCTTGTTTTCTTTGTACCAAAGATGGCGTTTACTGCAAGTAGGCTTATAACAGAAACAAAAATGGAGACTTGTGAGATGACCAAATTTTGAAGATGATTGACATAGGTTAAAATTTTTTAATTCTACGTATTTCTTTAAAAAAATAATTTCAGAATTTCTCTTGTATCAAACTTAATTTATATCAAACTGGCAGAAGCCATTCACATGCTAACAGATGTCCAAGAAGCTAGATGATTTTATGAAAAGACTATTAGAAGTACATGGTCCATGACCAGAACAAAATGATTTTAGGAACACCAGGAAGTGAGAGAGAATGAAGGAAGAGAAGAGTTAGGGAGGGGATAATAGAAAAATAGGTAAACAAATTTCTAATAATCTTTCATAAATGTCTAAGACTTCAATTATTACAATATTTGTTTATTTTGGGAATTGCCTTTTTTAACATTTAAAATATAATTTGTAAAATGTTACTCAAAACTCATGAGTGTTCTAAAACAATTTAATTTTCCAAAATATTTCTTTTTGTACATTTGACACATATCTAACTTAATGATTTGATTAAAATTAATCATTTATCCTATAAATATTTTATTTCGTTTCTTGAAAAAAGTTTTGTAACAGCCATGCAAGAGTTTTGATTTGTGTGTGGCTTACTTCTATAAAATGAGTTCATGTATATTCTCGCTCGGATTGAAGTCGCAAAGTTATCACATCTTCCAAAATGACAATATTAAGTAATGAAGGCAGGTAAAGTCAAAATTCAAACTTTCTTTGTTGATTTTATTTATCAATGTGGGTTTACCTCTACACACCATTTTTAAGGATATTCCCAGTTTTCAGAGGGGAGTAAAGCAGTTTTGTCATTAATGTTCTTTGACACAAAGTGTAAAAAGTAAAAGACGATAAAGGCATTATTATTTACTTTCCAGATTTTAAGTGGCAAAGTTTGATCGATTCGGTGTGTACACAGTAAATATTTGGACTCTTTTATGTTTAAACTGATAACCAGACTTGCTATTTCAGACCTGGACGTCAGTGTTTGTTTTTCACTTTACCATCGGTGTTTGTGAAAAGGACATTCAATCGAAACCATACACCTTCAAAACGTTAAGTAGATGCAAGTTATATGAGTATCAGCTAACATATCTGAACGTACACAGAGTATGTAATCATTTTGGCTTACATGTGTGAATCAATAAGTGTGCTTATAAAGTACATGTCATTATAGATAACATTTGAGGAATGCTGATACAGACTTATATTTTATGTATAACTTGAAAGACAAACAGGAAATATTAACTTACATAAAAATGGGTGAACCAAAGCGTTATTATTAGTGATATGTAGCACGAAGCACTGCTATATCACGTAAAATATGCGCATAACAAGAGCAGGCATAAAAACATTAGATGAATTGGACACAAGTACTTCGGATGAACTGATTAATTATGAGTGATTGTTTTTAACATATCAAACAGTCCAGGGTTATTTTATGCCTAAAGATTTAAAAAAAACTGTGATTATAGAACAGTTATTTGCATTATTTAGATTTTTCGAAAAGTTGTCATAATTATTATTGTTATATACAAAAAATATCGACCCATGTGACCTCCGGCTTTCTTTTAGTGTTTCTCGTTCAGTTTGGAAATCTGTTCGTCGAAATATGTGTCGAACTCATGAGTGTTCATATTGTAATTAGGTGCTTTCATGGAACTTCAAACCGAACTTGTTATTCAATTCAGTGGTAGACTGTTCTTATTCCGCTAACCATGACCCAGTACAAGTGTTAAGCTATGTTTAGTATTTTATGTTATTATCACCCGTGGTCTGTATTGAACCTATAACCTATAGATAATAACATAGAACAGTCTACCCCAATGAACTGAATGATAGATTCTGTTCGAAGTTCGATTACGACATGATGGCTCCCAAGTCCGACAAGAAAGTTCCCGATTCTGACGAGATTTTCCAAGAAACACGTATGTATCTGTATATGATATCAATTATTATACACACAGTTGTATGGTTTCAAGTAGTTCTATTCGATACTATTAAATATATGGTTTCAAGTAATTATTTATATCTAATAATAATCAGTTGTTTGCAAACAGTAATATGGTCTAAGTTACTAATAATATCCTTAGTAAACAATTATAGATCAAGCAACTATTCCTAATATAAATGATATATTGTTATATTATACTTATTCCGAACTAATACAAATAATTTGCTCACAGTTATATAGTTTTAAATATTCCTATCTAATAATAATAATAATAATAATAATAATAATAATAATAATAATAATAATATGATGGTTTCAAGTAATTCGTTTTATTTAATAAAAGTTATTTATTTGCACACAGTTATATTGCTTTAAGTAACAAATTATAATTCTTTGTAATCATTTATACCTTTAAGTAATTATTTTTAATTCATATAAATTGCACACACTTATATGGCATCATGTATTCCTATCTAATACAAATAATTTAAAACCCCATAGTCTTAGTCCGTGTGAGTTTCTTTAGAAGATCAGTTGCTTCTTGACATTTCTTCTTTTTTAATCTTAAACCATTCTCTTTCGTAGGGTCAGTAAAATACGCCGACTACACCTCTGCAGAGGGGCAAAATCCCCCCCCAATAGAACCACCTGTTTGGACGTTGGTAACGACCCGTAATGCTTAAAGACGGAATCCTGGTGGCTGAGAAGTCCATGACATGCAACAGTCTATCTTAACCCTTACTTAGGATATACGGGCGATCAGCTGGTCTCATTAAGTCATAGCACCTATATGATAGTTCTGGCCCAATTGTCGTTAAGGCAAAGGCCCAACATTTTTTATCATATATTTGCTAGAAGGTAGTGACCGAGGGGATTAATATCCCGGTCTAGAAGTGAAGTTCCAATTCTGGAGCTCTGGGGATTGTGGAGTATCCCTTTATTGCCATTACAACAAGTCAACTGTGAACCGGATTGGTAGTACCTTTTGGGGTCTCATCTATGCCTTAAAATAGATAATAAAATAAGTTTGAATAATTGTTTTTAAATGATTGAGTTTGAAAGAAATTGAATACCCAACAACATTGAATGAAACAAAACGTCTCCGGCATAAAATAACCCAAAGTTTGACATACCGCAAAACCAACCAGCCAAATAAATGACAGACTAAAAGAATGAAAACCTTTGATTTTGAAACCTGGTGAGTATTTCTGTGGGAATCTCTGTTGAATTATTCTGGTGTTGCTGATCCTACACAAGTTTTCACAAGTATAAGCGACCCCCTGTGTAGTCCATTTGCGAAGTTTAGACTTAATGGTTGCCATCCTATTGAGGGACGAACAATATATATATATATATATATATATATATATTATATATATATATATATATATATATACGACAAAGCAAATGCAGTTTCTTCAGACCTCCAGCATCTATTTGTCTGTGAGTGTCTCTCTTCGTCTCTTGTCCAAGCGTAAAATGATTCCAGTCCCAAACTTTGAAATCAGGATTAAAAGAGTATTTCCCGCTGTGTTAATGATTCCTAACGGTTTCATCATCAAAATCATTTTAGCCATTAAACGGTGATATCACTTAGTTGGTGGGAAATAATCACTTACCGGACATGTATTCTTTTTAATGCCTTTTTTTCTATTACACCATCCTTCCTTTCCCTCTCTCTCCTCTCATTCTTTCCCTCTCTCTCTCTCTCTGCCCCCCTCTCTATATATATATATCTATCTACACACACACACACACACACACACACACACATATATATATATATATATAATATATATATATATATATATAACTATAGTCTGGGATAGTCACCGCTTCAGCTTTCACTGGAATGGTGCGCCAAATTGCTG
>CM042139.1:67992989-68045489 GCA_023376005.1 Doryteuthis pealeii
GCTAAGTTCTTCTACTATTACTCCCAGATCCAATCTAACTCGGAGTGGGTGTAAATGGATCTGTGTTAGATAATATCTAAATCATATTGAATTACATTAGGCAATTATATTTATATTGTAACTAAGTATGAGGTGCTCACTAGATTTATATGATTGTAAACTGCATTTAATTTCTTGCAATCGTTTGTATTAGCTCGGAATACTGGAATCCATATAACAGTGTTCAAATTATTTGTATTAGAGAGAAATGCTTGAACGCATACAAATTAGTGTAAATTATTTGTATTGATAGGAATACTTGAAAACATATAAGAATATGTAACGTATTTATATTAATAACACTTAGTTGAATACATAAGTATTTTGTACTTAATATTTAGCAGGAATAATAATTAGAAAAAGACTGATTCCGGTATTAAATAGCCTAACCAAGTTTGAAAAGCCGTAAAACCAACCAACCAACCAACCAAACTCTATATATAAACATGAAGGCACTTGATTTGTAATGGTTATTAACGTAGGAAATCAACACGGCAACCTGAGTTCAAATCCTAGACGAGACTGTTTGCATTTCACATAGTGCCAATACCCTTTGGAAAGGTATAAATCCATTTATTAACCTCACATATTTTCTTAGAATAATATAGCAGAATGTGCTCGTTACGTTTGGTATGGCAACCGGTCTAGGAGATAGGAATTCAAACCTGTTAAACTCTGCTTAAAAATTGACTTTGCGTCGCGTCCTGTTTGGGAGGAGATTTAGGTAATTACCTATAATATATAAACATTTGGAAATTTGCATTCATTCGATTTAACTAGCAAATATATGCACCCTCCGGGTACAAGTATTTAAGTTTTAATGTATTAAAATATTTTCTTAAATAAGAAAGGTTAGTGAAACTAAATAAGAATGCAAATAAAATGATTTGAAACAAATAGGAAGTAAAGAATAGAATTACAATTATTTCTTCTTGTTAATGGATTTCTTTTAAGATTTATCCACGGAAATGTTGCTCATAGTCATTAGGATAAAACCAAACAATTTGTAATCAATGATACTAAGCGCATATTTATTAAGATCAAATTTGTAATATCAATATGCAAATTAGCCTTCCTGTTCTCACTGAAAACCACTATTTTGTTGTATATATAAATACAATTGCATGTTATTTGTATTTAGATAATGCCAACAGTATGAAAAATGTAAGACAATTCTATTAATAATTGAGGTTTAAATGAAAATAAAATCGTGGAAAATATGACGTAAATAACTCAGAGAACTGTGACTTGAGTAGTGGTATAATTTCGGTTACAGACACACAAACACACAATCTCCATTATAATAGGATATATTTATAGATAATCATCTTTTTTTTGTTTCATGTAAAACGAAACATCTATATGATTTAAATGTTACGTGTTTTCCGATTCGTAAATTTGAAATTAACATATTCCACCTACGTTTATTTTAGAATAAGGTATAGATAACAAATGAATCTATTTGACTCATAAATGGGACACTACCCGTTACTACCATTCAGAGTGAGAGTAAAAGTGGTTATAATGACAATGAAGAGGTGATTCCATACTCAACAGATCCAGAACAGGAGCCTCACCACCGGTTTAGTTTAATGTCATAACCTGAATACTCCTTCTTGACTGAGTTTTTTCCCGTCTGCAGAGAATAGAGTTATAGTATTCTAAGCCACAGAGTGCTAACAATACAAGAACAAAAGAAAGCAGACTGAAAATTTAGATTAAATAAAATAATTCCACGAGGTCTGAGATCGAATATCATTATCGATATAAATTGTGTCAACTGGTATGTTCTTCAACCTTCCTCATATGTATTGTTCATTTTGTACAACTTCTGTTTAAATTTCTTGACGTGTTCTAGATCCAAAGAACTTCTACACATTAATAATATATTCAGTGCCGTCTCTAAGAACAGGAAACAGTATCTAAAAATATAAAGAAGAATATAGTAAAAGTAATAAGAAAGATTGAAGATGAATACAAAAATAAAATAATTGAAAGAATAGAAAGAAAAATGAAAGAAAATGTAAAGAAAAAGTGAAGAAACACTGAACAAAAGAAAATTAAAGAAAACAGAAAAAAGAAGAAAAAAACTGTAAGGAGTTTGCTTGAAATGTCTGGTAGAGTCGACAATTTTAATGCGTCAGAGTCCATTAAAATCTTCACAGAAGATTTCTCCTTTGCCAGAAGCGAACTATTTTTCCTTGAGTGAATAAAAATCATTTCTTAACTTTGACGCTTTTTTGTCGATACCATCTTGAACATAGCTGCCGCCACCCACTGATGTTATTACCCTTGGATTGTGCTTCGAGTATAAGCAGGAAATGTAAAAACATTGTATACATACATATGTTGCTTTTACATTCATGTATACAAGTCGATACAGGCATTTCTCTCTCTTTCACCCCCTCTCCATTCACTTCTCTTTCGATTTTACTTTTTCTCTCACTTTCTTTTTCTTTCACTCTCACTTTCTTTCTATTTTTCTCTCTCTCAATTTTAAATACACTCACACACACACGACAATGTGTGCACAGGTTTCTATGTATGCATGTATCAAGCTGGATCCATTACCCATATATACATAATTGTAAATACCGAGGAAGTAATGGCACATATAAGTGAGTATATGATATTTTAGATATATTCATATAAACACTAATAAGATAGATATAAGTCATTCTTAGCGTAACGGTTATCGTCACATAAAATGGAATTAGCGACCCGGGTTCAAATCCTGACGAGATTGTTTTTTTAACGTCGCACTAATGCTTTTGGGAAATACATGAGTCTATCTCTTCATCCTACATCTACGAGTACATAGTAAGGAAGACTGGTTTATTTAGCCTTGATTAGGCAACCAGTATAGGAGAAGTAAAACTCAGAATTCAAACCATTTTTTCCGCTAAAATAAATTGACTTTATGTCTCAATGGTTGACTAAACAAAACTAACGTGTCTACTATTGAGCCATGGATGAATTGATAACATATGGATGTGTACAGGGAAACGCAGTCAGCCTCGACCAGGATTTGATATAGGATCGCTGATTCCATTTGCTACTAAGACAATCTTTACACAAAGCGTGCCTCAAGAGTAAGGGGGTAGTTTTCTTCTACTGCGATGAAGAGAGCTTTATTATTGATTGAAGACCATCCTGCAGTATGTGGTGGATTACTTGTGGGCAAAATTGTCTGACCAAAACTGAATAAACCATTGCTGACATATCCTGGTCCTAAATATTTTATTTCCCCAATGCAAATGTTACTAGCCCCCTCTAAAACCGATGGAAATCTCAACCAGTTATATATATATATATATATATATATATATATATATATATATATATATATATATATATATTATGATAGTGCTGACATGAAGCCAACTGTACTATATATATATATATATATATATATATATATATATATATATATATATATATATACATACATATAAAGTGATTTTGGCTTCATGTCATATATATATATATATATATATATATATATATATATATATATTTATAGAAATCAGATTTTTCTCTCTACCATGGTTTTGGTTTTCAATTTACACCTTCTTCCGGAGAACTAAGAATTATAGGTAGCTCCAATTTATATATACTTATCTGGTTTGTAATTATTTTTCTTACACTTTCTGTCTTTGAATTAAGGCAAAAGTAATTTGAAATTTTATCTGTTATCTTCAACTCCCTTCTCTTTTTTCCTTTATTCTTTTTGTTTATAACTTATTTGTATGTACTACTGGAGTTAAAGTCTTCTGGTAAATCTATTTAGTTGTAGTTCGTATTCAGACTTTAAAATGATGAAAAATGATTGACAATAAACTCTAAATGTTTTTTTGTGATTTTTCATACCCAAAATAGATTAATTATTCCCATCAAAGAGGGATACTTTTTAAACATACGTATTTGATTCATAGTTAGACTTTCTGGTACCCAGGTTCAGTAATGACAATGAAGGGGTAGTCCACACAAAGAGATGCAGTTTAATCTTAAATCCAGGACACTCGTTGATTTTTGTGTTTTACCCTTCTGTAGGAGATACATTTAGTATTTTGCAATCTCTGCCGACAGATGGTGCAGCCAACTACAAGATATTTTCAACGTTTCAAAAATACAAGATCCACGGAGAGATAATGATTAGAATTTTACAATCCTTTTAATTATAATTATCTCGCTAATAATTAGAATTAGAATAATTAATTAGAATCATCTCGATAATAATTAGAATTCGAATAATTGATTATAATTATCTCGATAATAATTAGAATTCGAATAATTAGTTAGAATAACGTCGATCATAATTTACAATTGATTTCCATTCTATTTATCAATGATTTTCTTTGAATCTTAACACTGGCATCTTCTTAAGATTAATATGGGAATCATCGTTGGTACATAATCGTACTTTTACTATACTTTCATTGTCAAAGTCACCTAATTTTAGCATGTACAGTCATAAATTGATGTAATAGCTAACGCCGTTGGAAATGGACCCGGTGCGCCGAGTTCTAATCTTGCACGAGGCTGTTTGCATTTCACATAGCGTTAATACTCTTGAGAAAGGCATACTTCCAACTATTTTCCCTCCAGGAATGGGTAAAATAGCATGGCAGACTGGGCTCTTTAACCAAGGTTAGGCAACTCTGAATCTAAACCTGTTAAACCTAGCTAAATAAATTGACCTTTTGTCATACCCTACTCGGGCGGAGGGATATATATATATATATATATATATATATATATATATATATATATATATATATATATACTTTCCACACGTCATAATATTACGTTTATCATGCTCTTCACTCATTCAAGTCAATTACACTGATGTGGTCGGTTATTCATGTATACAGTGGACGTGGGAAGAGAGTAGTACTTTTGTGAGAGATTGTTGCAGACTGAAGACTTTGGCAGTTGAGAGAGCATATGCGTCGGACTTGACTGTGTCACCCTCCACAGAGTTCACTTTCATTCTTATTACATATAAGTCGACAGGAATTATCTACCAATGCTCAAGCATCGCCAGGTGTACAACTGTAGTTTTTTTTTAATTCAGAGTTTTACTTCTCCTAGAACGATTGCCATACCAACTTTTATGAGCCTAGTTTGTTTACCCATAGCAGGAGATATAATAGTTGGATTCACATATCTCACAACAGTAATAGCTCTATGTGAAACAACCGTTCATGAGTTGCCGGATTAAATTCCTATAATGATAAGCGTTATGTTACGCCCCCCTCATTCGACTTCATGTAACATTTACGTATCTTTTGAACACATTATATTCTTTCTACTGTCAAGACTTCTTGCGGGGGATTGGTCTGTTGCACTTAGTTGAACATTCAGATTTTCTTAAAGCGTTCTTGTTTACAAGATTCTTCATTTATTGTAGTGACACTCCGGACATTATTCACAGAACAACAGAGTGTTATTCAAATAAGATATTCATTAGTTGATCTGGACATATGTTACTTGTATCATGATAAACGTAGCTCATTGAATACCAATATAGACGAATGAAGGACTAATATCTATAAAAAAAATGACAATTTTGTATCCGTTGATATTCATTTTGATAAAATTCTTACATTTTGTTTCACGCGATCTAAGACATTCAGAAGATGTCAGATTTTAGTTTCTGAGAAAAGAAGATTTCAATCGGGACCCGCTACCCTGACTTTTCGTGCTGTTTAAGACGGTAAGAAGAAATAAGTATCTTGTTTGACCGAGGAAGAAACTTTCATCTCCAGCCTTTCATTCCCACTTTATTCTACATCCGGATAAAGCTAGAAATATCAGGCATATTGTAAGAAGATCGAATTGCATTTAGCCAATCAATCACGAAGAAGGAGAATATTCTTCAAACCCGAGTATGGTATTAAATATATGTATTTACCCAACGCCATCACACGAGCAAGGTCAATATCAAACCGGAGTTCAACAGGTGTGAATTCAAAATCATACCAACGCTAACCTGCTATTTAGACACAACAGAAATGAAAATATTTGAACCCGTATATTACCCAAGGGCATTAGTGCTATGAGAGAAATTCAAACGCACACACACACACACACACACACACACACACACACACACACAATATATATATATATATATATATATATATATATATATATATATATAATGTATTTTTTAAATTAATAATGGCATTAGCATTTGTTTTCTTATTTGAAATGTACGCACACCAGCACACAGACATGTATACATAAACACAGACATATACACACACGTACATGTAAAGTTCTCAAATGCTGACCAGCAGAGTAGTATACAAAATAAATATTTAAAAAATATATATTACCCGTTTACCATTGTTTATTTGCTATAAATCTCAAGTACCAACTGCGGACTATAGGACACAATAATAAGATGGAACTTAGGAGTAATGTGACGAAGAAATAAATCATTTTTCATTATGAATATGTTTTCTATTCCATACTTCATTCATGAAAACTACGGTTATATATATAATATAATATATATATATATATATATGTGTGTGTGTGTGTGTGTGTGTGTGTGAGTGTGTGTGTGTGTGTAAAATAGTGAAGAATTTTGGAAAAAACACAGGTTCAAATAAAATGAGTGATATTTATTCAGCCAACGCTGCAGTGTTTCAATATTTTTAGTATATCATCTTCAGGGGTTTTGTTGATATAAGGAAAAGTAAAATTTAACACAGAATATTGAGGAGAATGTGATAGTTTTTTGTTGATCAGTTTGTGTACAATGTTTTGAATTGAAAATTAGCGCTCTTAGAATAGTTCGAAATTCATGAGACGCTGGATAAATGGTCATGGAGGATGACGTCGAACATTCCCTACGTTGTGTGTATGTGTGTGTGTGTGTGTGTGTGTGTGTGAGAGAGAGAGAGAGAGAGAGAGAGAGAGAGAGAGAGAGAGAGAGAGAGAGAGAGAGCGAGCGTGTGTATGGAAATATGAGTATATTAATCGTTTTTAATTTGGGTGTCTGTGACCGTGTGTGTAAGTGAGCGCACGTGTGTGTGTATGTGTATTTTTATTTTATTTGTTTATTTATTTATTTGTTTTTTTTTGTGTGTGTGCGTTCGTCTGCGCGCGTGCACGCGCGTGTGTGTATGTGTGTGTAAAATGTATTAGTTGAAAGACCTGAAGAAGATCTACTAAACAGATTGAAACACTGCAGCGTTGGCTGAATAAATGTCACTCATTTTATTTAAACCTGTGTTTTTTCAAAAAATGTTCACTATTTTATATACCGTCGAATTCACTTCCATTTTGCTCTTCACATACACACACACACACACACACACACACACACACATATATATATATATATATATATATATATATATATACTAGACAAAAAGAGACCCGTTGGGTCACCCGTTAAGCTATCGTTAGATGATTGGGATTAGGAAAAAGAGTAGGATCTGCCAAAATATCGTCTGCTTTTCATTTTAAAAACGAATTAAAATTCATTAAACCGATTGTTTAAGGTCAAATTTTTGTCTAAGTCGAAAAAGTGACATAATGAGCATCAGCAAAAAAGCAAAATAATATTACACATGTAATTTATTTTTGATACATTTAAAACGATGTTTTCGGTCAAATTCGATCAGGATGCCTGCCAAGAGGCTACTTAAAATCAGTTTTTACAAAATAAATTGTAAATTTTGCGATTGAAAAAAATTCACACTGGATTGTCCAATTAGACACATAATCTAGTAGATAAAGGAGTTAGGTTAAGACAGTTCTAAATGACACTTATCTCTAGACTGCAGGTTCAATCCTGGTCAGGGGCAGCAGTAACATAGAATAATAATTAACATAGCTTAACACCTGTACCCCAGCTGTGTTTAGTGGAATGAGAACAGGATACCCCTCGTGGGCTGAATAAAGGGTTAGGTTCAAAGTTCCATGATGGCTCCCTATTACAAGAAAGTCCCTGTGTCCGACAAGAAATACCTGAAGAAGGCCGGAGTGCACATCGGCAGAAACGCTGTACAGATAACAATGAAGACGAGAACAATAGTCTGAATAATACAAATAATGGTAATCTTTACAGAGTTCCGTCCTAGCCTCATGCCTCAAAAACTGCTATCCGCAGACTGTTGAAAAAACAACACCAGCTACGATTGAAGTCCGTAGCCGAAGCGGTATCACTTGAAAAAAAAAAAAAAAAAAACAACTTAGAGCGTTTTTCCTGAAAACCTATAGTTAAAATTAAGTTTTATTACAAAATTTGTGGTTCTGTTTTTCTTGGGTCACCCAAATTAATTATTTTCTATTAAACTAACCCTAAACCCAAACCCCAACCCCAACCTAATCCCTAACTCTATTTTTTACACCGCTTCGGCTACGGACTCCAATCGTAGCTGGTGTTTATTTATTTTTTTCAGCAGTCACTGGCTACCATTTTTTGAGGCAGGATTCCAGGACAGAACTCCGCAAATATTACCCAAATAATACTCCAAAAAATATTTTTTAGTTTTTATTTTCATTTTATTTTTCGATTTTCGGTACTTATTTACGACTCGAGCAGATTCTTTTTTAAAAAAAAGGGACTCTTCGCGGAGAACCGTCCCGCCTCCTGCCTCAAAAAATCCTAGCCGGTGACTGCTGAATAAAACACCAGCTACGATTGAAGTCCGTAGACGAAGCGGTGTCACTTGCAAAATCAAAAAACAAAACAAAACAAAAAACCCAACCAACTAAGGGCGTTTTTCCCGAAAACCCAAACCCAATCCTAAACTCTAACCCCGCCCCTAGTTAAAATTAACAGTTTTATTACAAAATGTCTGAGTTCTGTATTTTTGGGGTTAGAAAAAACAGAGCCCAAATTATTTATTTTCCCATTAAACTAACCCTAAACACCAACCCCCAACCTCAAACTCAAACCCTAACCCGATTTTATTTTATTCAAGTAACACCGCTTCGGCTACGAACTTCAATCGTAGCTGGTGCTTTTTCTTTTTTTCTTCTTTTTTTTTTTACAGCAGCCACCGGCAAGCAATTTTGAGGCAGGGGGCTGGGATGGTTCTCCGCGAAGAGTACAAAAAATGTTTTTCTTCGATTCACACCTTCTGTCTTTAGTCTTTTTATTTATGCAGAAAATAGTATCAATGACATATATACACACCGATATTTTGCACCCCAAACTCGAAAAAAATCAGAAAGTTTTAAAATAAAATAAAAATCAATTCATTGCTAAATC
Organism: Doryteuthis pealeii; assembly: GCA_023376005.1. Classification (NCBI taxonomy): domain Eukaryota; kingdom Metazoa; phylum Mollusca; class Cephalopoda; order Myopsida; family Loliginidae; genus Doryteuthis; species Doryteuthis pealeii. The sequence goes on from CM042139.1 coordinate 68,002,267, forward strand.
AACACTGAAAATTTAATTATAATCGAATATTTCCCTGAGTTTTTGGTACATTTTTTTCAAACGTTGGTGGGTCAGAGTTGTATTTTTAAAAAAACGAATTGACCTATTTAAAATTGAAATAGACATCGCCTATAGAGAGGGAAAGAGGGATATGTATAATGTAAGACAAGCGAAGAGGGTGTTGAGGGGGCGGTGGTTGGCTGCTGCTTTTACATGTCACTTCCCTTCACTGCCCTTCACTGACATATAGAGAGTAAAAAAGGGGGGGTATGTATAATGTACAGACAGAGATAGGTCAGGTTTTGACTTAATTGCAAATTACGACTAATTAGAACCAATTAAACTGGATTTTTTTCAAACATTTAGTAATCCTAAAACTAAGGAATAATTTATGACAAATTTTGTGTGATCAAGGTCACCAGCAAAAAAAGCCTTTAGGGATTGAAAGCTCAAAATCTCAGCTTTAGTATAATAATAGATATGTATATGCTTGTGTGTGTGTATGTGCGTGTGTGTGTGTATGTGTTTGTGTGTATGTGTGTGTCTATGTGTGTGTCTGTGCATGTAGGAGAGAGAAAAGGGAGAAGTAAAGTTAAATACAGATTGTGTGTGACAGAGAGAGAGAGAGAGAGAGAGAGAGAGAGAGAGAGAGAGAGGAGAGAGAGGGGGAGAGAGAGAGAGGGGGGGTATCATTCTAACTTGAATCTTGTCAGAGAATTAGATAATCTAGGAATTAAATATTCTGAAACTTCATAACTCTAATTGATATAATAACTGAACGAGCTATTATTTATTAGCCGATTCACTATGGATCTGGGGGCGATTGCCAAGCGCAATAATTTAATCATAAAATATGATGATCCCATTATTTTCAACATGGCCGTCGTGTAGTCGAACCTGCATGTACGTTCGTGCACCCTGCAGGGTTGTCCCTAAACCAAACTAATTTCCTTATCGCCATCTACTAAGAAGGAAATCACAACTGGAGTTCTATAAATGTCTCGGCGTTACTCGTGGCTGGAACATAATTCGGAATAAACAATTTCACTAATGAGTTAGGATTGACTCCAAATGAATTGAATGACTTCCATCTCAAATGCAATTGGCAGGTAACTTATGTTTCAGAGTAGTGCATTGAAATCAAGAAATTTACGAGACGTTTTAATGTATCGGGAGTGGGGCGTCAAAGTTTAGATACCAGACATGCATGCCGAAAAGGAGGGTGACCTTAAACAAAAAATTGTGATATTATAAAAAGTACCTGGTACCTCTAAGGAGGTGGAGGTCAGTCCTAAAATGAAGTAACCAATCGAGTACATGGTACTATTTGTAATTTTTATAATTTGACCATTATAGTCATTTTAGATAATAAAAATAAAAATAATTCTAATTAATTACTATTCTGATAACTCCATTGCAATATATCAGATTTCCATATGCCACAATTGAATAAGATTAGTTAAGTTAAAAGTTAAAGTTAATAAAAAAACGGTCATGATGGCATCTTAAAGAAAATTGAAATAATTCATTATAAATCGTTTTAGTTTCTTAACTTTATATACATAAATAGATTGCTTATATTATTTTTACATCGAGATTATAAATGTTATTCTCAAGTAATAGCTAAAAGGTATCTTTTACAATATAACAATTTTTCATTGAGTCCCCAATTTTCGGCACTTAAACTTTGACACCCTGTATGAATTCATACTGATTGTTATGGTGTAAGGGTTATCTTCTCTAAAAAAAAAAAAAAAAAAAAGACCAATGTCCAAATCCTGAACGAAGCTGTTTGGATTTCCCATAGCGCTAATAACATCCAACTAGTTTCCCTCTAACTATGGGTAAATAGTCGTGAAAACTGGATACTTTAACGTTGGTATGGCAACCGGTCTAGGTAAAGGAAAACTGTGAATACAGTCCCGATAAACTCCGCTTAAAAAAACTAACCATGGCCATATCCTGCTTATAGCGGTGGATTTGGGTGAATACTTACTATTACTTTGCTCTTGGATTTCCAATGCAGTTTTGCTGGGTCTAACTTCAAATATAATTGAAAGCAACGAAATAAAATAAACAGGACTTGGAACCTAATGACCAAAAATATTATCTTAATCTATACATACTGATCCTTATGGCGTAAACGTTTGTCTTCTTAAAAAATGGACAAGGTGACCAGAGTTCAAATTCTGAACAAGGCAGTTTCGATTTGACATAGCGCTAATAACATCCAACTATTATCCCCCAGCTATGTGTAATATTTACATTCTCATAGCACTAATATCAATGGGAAAGTTACAAATCCAACTATTCTCTCTCCAGCTATGAGTAAATAGTAGGAAATACTTGGCTCTTTAATATTGGCATAGCAACTGTTTTAGAAGAGAGAAAACTGTTAAACTTTAGTGGAAACGTTTGGTGTAATGGTTACGTGGTGAGAAATGGACACGTCGATACGAGTTCAAATCCTGAACGCAGCAATTTACAATTCTCATAGCACTAATATCAATGTGAAAGTTACGAATCCAACTATTCTCGCTCCGACTATGGGTAAATATTAGGGCAAACTGGGCTCTTTAACCTTGGTTATGGTAAATTGTCTAAGAGAAGGAAAACTCTGAATTCAAACCAAAGGAGCTCTTTTCTCGTTAGTAAAAAAAAACAACTTTGAGTGCTTCTCTTCAACCTTTTCTTATCAACTGATGTAATACGACTCCGATAAAATCCTTTAAAAAAAATTAACCTTGTGCCACATCCTACTCATGGCGGGCGATTTGAGTAAATACATACTGATACTTTTCTCAGTGATTTCCAATTAAGTTTCGCTGGGTTTAACTGCAATTATTTTTGAAAGCAACGAAAATTTAATTTTTTTTCTAAGTTTACCTTAGTTCTTTCAAATGAAGTATGGGGCACCCAGTGAGTTGGTATTATTTCAGTAGGTTACGTGAAACAGTTCGCACATAATGGTGTATTCTTGGGAATGAATTAGAAAGTATGTTTTTATCTAACATTTTTAATGGTTTAAGTTAGCCCCAAAAGGTAAACAAAAATACCTCTCGCTGTAGGATGCAAGAAACGATCACATACAATAATTGTTGGACTATTCAAAAATGGCAGTTAGCTAGTTACCTTGAGAGAGACAAGTAATGACCTAAATTGTGAAGGAAACTGTCTATTATTGGCGGTTGGCTAAGATTTGTCAAAGAATATATTTTTCCTTGACCGAGTTGAAAATGAGCGGTCTAGACGGAAGTTGTAAATAAATTGATTAGGATTTTTATGAGATTACGTGCCAGACTTTATCTTTATTGATAACAAATCGGCGTTATCACATTATCTTGTCTCTTCGTCTACGTCATCTTTCTTTGAAATGACTGCAAACACTACATATAATATATGACATCAATAAGATCAATGGATTGAAATTGGGTAATGAATATATATATATGTATATATATATATATATATATATATATATATATATATATAATATATATATATTGTAGACACACACAAACACACACACCACACATTATATATATATATGTATACACATACACACACATATATATATATATATAGAGAGAGAGAGAGAGAGACACACACACACACATACACACCCACACACACACATATACATATATATATATATATATATATATATATATATAATTTTTGTAGGTGTGTCTATTTGTATATTTGTACAAGGAGCAAGTGCACGTCCTTTTATAAAGGAAAACTATTAAAGAAATCCAAAGACGAAAGTTTTAAAGATATTACTGTCTAACCCTTATTTTTTACAGAAAAGCTAAACAAAAATATAATAAGGATATTAATCAATGATATATTAAAAAATAATATGAGAAATAATTGAAAAAAAAAATTATAAAGAATACAATATAAAAATAAAATAATACCAAATTATTCTGAAATTACACTATATGTTACAGTAATAAGCCCAGTCAAGGATCACTATGTCGGCTGCGGCTATAGAATACGCCATTTGCACCTCTGCAAGGGGATGACCCCACAATGGGGCCACATGCGGTGACCCGCATTGTCTGAGTAGAGGATTGTGGTGGCCGAGCAGATTGTAATCCGGCTATTACGTGGTCTCGTGACATGAAACACACTAATTCAGTCCTTACTATGGTTAGACGGGTGGTCGAAGAGGTCACATCCAATCAATCGGTTAGTCAGGTCAAACTCTATCACTATATGATTGTATGATTGTCCCAACCATATACTTTAAATTGCTTTTATGGCAAACACCCAACCAGTTTTATCATATATGTGGTACAATGTGGTAGCTGAGAGTCCACTAACAGTATTTATTAATACATACAAAATCAATTAAAATTATTTCTACAAATTTATTAATACACATTACGTTATTAACAGTTTTTTCTTAAATAAATCATTCCTATAAAAATATATTTAGCCTAATACTTATATTTTAAATCAATAGTATTCGTTAAAATTTTTAAAAACTTTTAAAATTGCAAAGAACTAATGAGCTAAATATATAATCCAAGGTCCCATTTTTGTCAATGAAATTACTTATCCACCTCAACCAGTTGACGATTGAGGCTATCTATTTGTAAACCATTGTGATTTAGTTAATAATTACTCAGACCTTCATGAATAGAATAATCATTACCATGACCGAGAACCATGGATATACTACGGTATTACAATTTGACTATTACAACGTTTGATATATTTACCTAAGAACTATTGAAAAATAGTTTAATATGTAAGAATTATAATAATTATTTCTTTTTTCTTGTATTTTCTCTTCTTTTTTCCATTGTTTTTCTAACTTTTCTGCTGTTTTCTATTTCATTGAAACAGACAATAAGGGCTATTACTTCTCATCTCTCACCTTTCTTTCTTTCTCTCTATAAAAACACGATTAGGTATTACATAACCCATATGAGTTGATATACCAATAAACCAACGAAGCAACCAACAAATATACCCATGATTAATTTCACCAGTAATAGTTTGGGAGATAAGAGAGGCTGACTCTGAGAAGTGTGATTTCAATCTGTTCAAAAAAGATCTGGCCAAATGTAGCCAACAAAGCATGTATATCTATTTACGACGGAATCAAATAATATCAATTGGCCGTAGAATAGGATACGCTATTACGTCAACATGAACGCCGTGGCGCCTTTCATGTAGCTGCTTCAAAGTTAGCGATTTATTCCATGATTTCTCATTGCATGAATAATGAAATGTTTTTAATCGCATTTGATTACACAAGAGGCCCTAATTAGATTCAATGTTGTAGGATTTTGAGACGCAATTGTGATAATTTATTGCTGTTTTAAACTTGTTGCGGTAATATTTACACGGTATTTTACATTTTCCGGCAATTTTATTGCGTTTTCTATCCAGAAAACACGATAACGACGCTCCCAGATATTCATGAATAAAAATGAATGCATCTCCAATATAGCGCGAAGCATAATCATACAAGATTTTATACGCTATATAGGGGTTAACTTTTATAGATGACTCGGAAATCGAATCGAACTTTGAGTTACCTTAAACTGATAAAATGTAAAAATATGATTTGCTGCTATGGCTGCTGCTGCTACTACTACTACTGCTGCTACTACTACTACTTTCGCAGCTGCTGCTACTACTACTACTACTACTAATAATAATAATACTAATACTAATACTACTAATAATAATAATAAGTAGCAAAAAAACAAAAAAAAAACAATACGATATGATTTATCGGAGGAAAGGCATAACATTGGTTTCTTGGTTTCTTTGTTTAATGACACATCAAACATCGTGAGTTATTTAATGCCAAATCCATCCTGGTTGAAAAACACTAATGGTACTAATTAATTTATAGCTGGGGTCGAGGGTTTCATAATTTTCCCAAGGTTATTACTCCAGCAAACTGAATGTACTAGCGCGACTGGAGTTGGAATTTGTTTACTATGATATCACAATCCAGCATGATAGCCGCTACGCCACAAGAAACTCCTCCGCAAAGATGTAGCAATATAATCATTTGTTCTTTTTTAACCATTAAGTTTCTGTGGCTAAACTTATCAAGGCATCATTATTATACAAGCTCAGTTACTGAAATATAGGATGGGTTCTTCTAGTTTATTGATCGAAATAGTCTAATTACACACACAAAGAAATATACAAAAGCAAGAATTATGTATTATAGAGTTATTCAAATTATTTTTCTGATTTAGAGTGTTGTGATAAAAAACCAGCAATGAGATAAATAATAATAATAATAATAATAAAAATAATAATAATAATAATAATAATAATAATAATAATTCAAGAAGGATAATTTAACACTATTAAAAGGTCGATTTGTCGGACATATAAGTAGATATTCGGAGTAATGTGACTAGAGTTGATGATTGGAAGAAGATAATGTTTTCACTTATATATATATATATATATTATTATATATATATATATATATATATATATATATATATATATATATAGAGAGAGAGAGAGAGAGAGAGAGAGAGAGAGAGAATTATGTGTGTTTGTCTGTATGTGTATGTGCATGTGTAACTGTAATACACCAAAAACGGCAGATAATAACCATTTTTTTTAAAAATCAGAACACTACACTGAAATTAACTAAAATTGGGAAAAAGCATCTTCTGGTCAAATTAGCAGGTGATTGTTAATGTGGTAGCTCTTATATTGGAACCGAACGATATTTTATAATAATCAACATTTTCGCTATAACTGAAATTACAATAAATTCATAATTAGATTACTTCATTCCTCCGAAACCAGAAGTATCAACAGACACATCTACCCCAACCCTCGTCTGCACGTTTTGAACTTGCCGTTAAAACAGAAACGTTATTGTATAAAGAAGAAAGACTATTTTTTTCATTTCTATAATAATGTTATTCTAAGCATATTATTGTAGCACATTATTTTACGAAAATGATTTTATTTTACTAATATGTATTTTTATTTGGTATCAACAATTCAAGCGCCAATTTTCACATTAAAAACGAATTAAAATTAATTTAATCGATTATTTAAGGTCTAATTTTTGTTTTAGTCGAAAAGTAGTAACATAATGAATATCAGTGGGAAAAAAGGAAAATAATATTACATATGTAATTAATTTTTGATACATTTTAAACATTAAATTCCGCCAAAGTTTTGACGAAAACGGGCTCTTTTGTGCGAAGTAAATTACGTACTAAATAAACAATTTATTAAGATTTTAAAACACCTATAAAAGTTTCTTCTTAGAAAACAATAACAAAGGATTAAATACACTAATGTACAGAGAATTACTAAAGAACAGAGGTGCTGTCAGTGTATTCTACAGATAAAGTTAAATAAATAAGGACACAAGTTTAATACTTAGCTCTTCTTAATTGTTACTTTTTAGGGGTAAAAAAATAAAATAAATTAAATTAATATTCTTATCACTTTAAAGCAATAAGCAATTAAGACATGAATTTGAGCTTTTGTCATGTTTACAAAACAGTTTTTAGAAAATTAAGCTAAGGATTACATTTTTAAAATGATATTTTAAATGTAAAAAAAAAAAATCCAAAAATAAATATTGTAATATAAACATTCTCTGTGATATTTTTAATTCTATAAATTATTTTCCTCTTATTCTCTGTCTTACCCACTCACCCCAGGTGTTCTTACATTTTTAGTCCGGTTATGGGTGGGGTACTTTTGCTAGTATATATATATATATATATATATATATATATATATATTTGGGAGAATATGTGCTTAATTGAAGTCGAACCTAATTTTTTGAAAGTTAATTCATTAATAATTAATTAGGCGGGATTTAACAATTTAAATGTAAGGCTAAACAAATCGAGAAAAATCAATCTCTGTATGTACATTTCAGCCTATTAGGCCTCATCAGCAGAGCTATAGATACGAAGATCGCCGCGTGTGTGATTTGAAACCTGTCTGCCAGATCGACAAGCAAGCGTCTTACCCCTTACACCAAACGGACCTCGCAGGTTTTCCTCGCTTTGTTTAAGTAGTAGTAGTATTCATATTCCTCTTAGTGACTCCGCACGAACTTACGAGAACGTAAACAAACATATGGCTATTTTCAGCCGACAATATTTGGGAGAATATGTGCTTAATTGAAGTCGAACCTAATTAATAATTTAATAGTAGTTTGAATACTTCAGAAATATAAACATTCATATTTTCATGTTTACAACGATAATCAAAATCGTTCATTAGTAGCGTTGTAAATATATTCCCGTGTTCCCCCCAGGCCGGATTGACCCAAGGACTTTTCAACGTGGGGAGCTATACACAAAGCAAAGCTCATGCCAATGCAAAAAATCCGTGATCCCTTCCGTATTCCTCTTTTGGACCGTCTCTAGCACCCGGCAATAAACCCGACCCTGTCTATTTTATATGAAGGGACACATACTGCTTGGAGGCGACGGCATCCTAAAATCACGCCAGTAACATTATCTTACCTGTCCAGAAGCTGAAACACCTGAACGCCAGGTAAATACGTATTTTGCTGACCTCCCATATGGCCGGATTTTAACCAGGACTTATTAACGTGAGGAGCCACGCAAAAAACCCCGATGCTCATGCAGCGGTCAGTGCAAAAGAGTGCATGAAACCCTTCAGCATTCCATTTTGGAGCGCCTTAGGGAACGGGTAATAAACCCGGCCCTACTCCTTTTAAATTGGCGGAGAAGGTGTTGCCTGTGAGGACATATATATAATTACTAGAATCACGCGTTTTATTTTATATCTTACTTTTCCAGAAGCCGATGCTCCTGGACGCTGTATAAATATACTCTACTTCTGTGTCGTATACTATGAATAGAAAATTGTATAAGCAAACGAATAGCAGAGATAGATAGATAGATAGATAGATAGAGAGAGAGAGAGAGAGAGAGAGAGAGAGAGAGAGAGAGTAATGGTTGAATTATGATGTAAGGACATGTCAAAACTGGTGAATCTGCATTGATTCTAATTGAAGCAGACACATTTATTCATTTTTCGCTTTGTATTTAGGCTATTCAGATTTCACTAAAAGTTCTGTGATTTATACTTTGGATTAAATCGTCATCATTAATTACGTGACATGAAGTTTTCAATATTCATTGGGACTTGGCTGATTTTTAAACATCAAATAAGATTAAAAGTCGAACGATGATTCACACTGGCCCGTTAATTCATTAAGACTTCTCTGCCGACAATCTGCTGGAACACAATAGATATGTACGTAGATGACCTGATTTGCAAACTCCCCCCCCCCATATTGCCTTTCCGTTTGCCTAGCGGTCACGTTGTTGTGGCTAGGATCCAACTCCAATTCGACAACTTACTCGCTCTCTTCCTTACTCCTCATTTATTCATTCATTGAGTATTTCTTTCTTTCTTTCTTTCTTTTCTTTCTTTCTTTCTTTCTAAATACGACGCCATTTATCACGCCCGATTTCTTCCTTGATTCACTGAGTGATTTCAGCGCTTTGAACGTGTTTGATCAATTCAAACAAGTCGACTGGTTCTTGTTGGACAACTGCCAATTAGTTGTGCGACTACAATATAATTACCAGTCATTGAACAACGTCATTATTAGCCATCCAAAATTTCTAGAGAACGATCGTGTAATATCTAAAAGCTTTTATGAAAATGGACTGGTGCACTATAGTAAATCCTCTTAAAAGGCACTCGCATGTATTCCTGCAGGGTGGAAGAAAATATTAATGGCTCGCATGCTTGAGGTTCCACGGTATGCGTTTCTAAATATAGTGAGCTTTGTAATTGTGCAGTCGCTAAATCATATTCCCAAAAATATACGATGGGAATGAGGCGTAACACAATGAAGGTATTCTGATTTCAAATTCAAAAGCTAAACAAAGATGATCCAGAGAACTCATTTCTTTCCAAGTTTGGCGACTTAAACTACAGCAGGTACTGTAATCAACCTGAGCACTTTGTACATCAAAATCACTTGATTTTATATTTCGGCTTACTTGGATGTTTTGTGTGATTGGAGGTAAATCGTCGTACAGCTGCATCCTTGCGTGGATTTTCCTTTAAGCATTTCGTCAGAGTCCAAATAGTGCAGTTATACAGTATTACTAACATTTACCACTTGAAAGAATTCTAGATTTATCCTATCAGAGAGATCAGATTTCCATATGATTGCTAATCTGTCTATAGCTGTTCCTGTCTTTCTTATGCGTATATTGACATCGCTTTCTGTAGGTGAGATATTATTGCCTAATTATATTAACTAGTCTACTAATTTCAGAGGATTAACATCCAGTATAGAATTGTCTCCATCTTGTTTAAAACACACGAACTCCGTTTTCACGTTGAGGCTAATGTTTCTTGCCACCTTCGCAAATTAATACAACAGTAATTCAACTCGTAAGGTGTATTTATGAGAAGCGCTTGCTCATCTGTGTAGTCCGTATCTGTAAGGTGGGATATCGCCGGCTACTTGCCTTTCTTATCGTGAAGCGGATCTTTTAAAAAGTCATGTTGGCGTGGCTTAGAATACGCTGGCAGTATCCCTCGCAAATAGAGTAAGACTCACCCCCAAAAAATTAGTTTCCTGGATATGACACTAAACTACATCTGATGGTGAGACTCCAGTTCTTGAGATCTGAAGAGTATGAATGTTCTCTTCATTGTCATTGCAGCTAGGCCTAATCTGATCTGGAGTGGTAGTACCTCTTAAGGTCCTATATATGGTCCAAAAGGCATGTTTAAAAATTATTCGTATTTAATAGGATTGTGTGCAAAAACGACTTTAAAATCTACCGAAAAACGTAAATATAAATGTACAGTGAATGCTATTTCCTACAATTTAGGCATGAAATGACTTCGAAAGTTTAACATGCCGCTAAAATCAATTAATCATACAATATATCTGGGGTAGTCATTTTATATCAGCCATTATAAGTGATGTTTTCCAATAGAGAAGACCTTTCCTTTGTCTTCCCTCGAGATTAGATCCTAACAGGAACCATAACTCCGGGTCTGCGTGGGCCTAGTAATAAAAGCAACTAATTGCTATTTCACTCTCCTTAGTCCTGCCAAACTTGAGATTCACCGCCTGATGCGGTTTAGAGTCATACCAAGGACATCAGAATTTGAATGGTCTGATCCCTCTGCAAAGGATCCATTCACTGAAGTCTAAGTCTTTTAGACTGAATAGAGATTAGATATGAAAGTAAAAACTTTATACATTTGAAGAATGCTATTTGAAAGTTGGTAATTTTGTTTGACGTCACTTCCCTGCCCTTGGTACACACGCCCGTCGCTACTACCGATCGAACGGTCCGGTGGGGTCCTCAGATCTGACCGACGACGCCAACGGGATATCTAGCCGGTCTGAGGAGGGGGTTCACCTCCTTCATTCGCCGCTTGCGTCGCCTCGGCGTTCGACGCCTGGAGAAAACAATCGAACCGATTGTTTAGAGGAAGTAAAAGTCGTAGAAAGGTTTCCGTATGTGAACCCATGGTAGGATCATTAGTCTTGCCTTTGCTGGGCAAAAAAACATGAATCACGAGAGAGACAGCGCTGCATTGTAGGTTCCGGTGCGAATCTGACCGAGGATGCGTCGTTGTAGCTTAGACCAATATATTATATGCTTGTAGATACAGCTTCTTAGATCATGTCTTGTGGCTGGCCAGAGAATCAGAAGAAATGGCCAATTCGTCTAGAAAACCCACGATGTGAGGAAAATACCTCAGGCGACAAATTATAGTAAATATCGTTTTATTGTCGGCAACAGCTCCGAGTTAAAACAGACAGGGTGGAGAGATGTGCGGTAAATTTTATCTGCAGGCGAGACTAAACGTTGTGCTTGACCGTCCGACTATTGTCTTCCGGATGAAAATATGCATGTCGCTTTTATATGTATTTCTTTCCAGATCGTCAAAAGTCTCATTAATCAAGTATAGGTTCAACTTGACCTGGTGCGAATAAAGTTAACTTGACTCAAGACGCCGGCATATTGTTACACTCTGCCAATCTTTTTCCGTAAATAGAGACATATTATTTGAAGGGAAGAGTATATTTCACAATAATCACGAAAGATTTTATTTGGAAGGGAAGTGTCTTTTATGCATTTTTCTCAAAGTGGGTTTGATGAAAATCTGTTTAGAAAATCATCCTAATCATTTAAGAAAACACCTAAACATATTTGATATTCAATAGTAGATATTAACATCACAAAGTCATAAATGTATTACTGTGATTTGTTTCATGTCTAATGTGGAAAATGTTACATAATATTAAGTTTTCAGCATGGTTAGTATCTAGGATGTTTTTCTTTTAATATTAGCATTTTTATGGGAGTTTTATTGTAATACATTGATTTTAAAGTCTCTTTTTGTTCACTATCCCTGGTAACATATACTTGTACTTTTTTTCCCAGGTGGTCTCTGTAATATCAGTTCAGCTTTTCTAATAAAGATACCACCATAAAAATTTCAACATTTTTTAATTACCTGCTGAATATTCCAAAATGTGTTGAGAAAAATTCTGAACATGTGGTGTCTGTATGTAAAAATATCTTAAATGTACCCTCTTAAGGGTTTGCATTTTTTTTAATCGCCCTGTATTTCTAAGGTAAAGAGGCGACAAATTATTGTTATTTTATTTTATCAGTTGTAATGAGACAAAAATAATCGGATTATATCAGTTTCTAAAAGCTACCTTTCCAATACTATCATCAATTATAAGTCTTTAACTTTAACTCCTCCGAGTTAACACAGACTTATGATAGAGAAAGGGGCGGGAAATTGTCTCAGCAGTAAACTTGGCGAGCCTTAAATGTTTTGGTTGACCATCTGACCACTGTCTGCCGGAGGAAATTGCGTGTGGCTTTTATGTATGTTTCTTTCTCTATGTATTGTCAGATCGTCCAAAGGCTCATTAAGCAAATATAGGTTCCATTTTTTTATGTCAGATATTAATATTGATAACAAAAACTATCTGATTATATTAGTATGCAAAAGCTACATTTCCAATGTTATTATCAATTATAAACATTTTATTATCAGAAACACCTCCAAGTTAACACAGATTTTGGGTAAAGAGAGTTGACCATCCGACCGCTGGAGGAAATTGTGAGTGGCTTTTATATGTATTTCTTTATCTATGTCTAGTCAGATCGTCAAAAAGCTCATTAAGCCAGTATAGGTTCTATTTTTTATGTTGAATATTAATGTTTATAAAAATGATGTGATTATATCAGTTTGTAAAAGCCACATTTACAATGTTAACATTGATTATAAATCTTCTTAAACAATATTAAACATAAAACAACAGTTCATATGCGCTGTCATTTTATATATAACTTAATATTTTCACATAAAAGCTTTCATTAGAAAAATACAAAAGAATGCTCCCAAAAATAGAAAATATGACCTGATTCTTTTCTTTTCTTTTGCCTCATCCCTCCATAAATCAATATTTAAGAGATCTAAAAGCTTTTGAGATTGTTCTGAATGCTTTCAAGCAATCTTGTGGCAGAACGTTTTAGAAATTAATGATAAAACAGTGTTAGAACAAGTATTTCCCGACAGTTTACGTGTTGTGCCTAAAGACAACGGCTACACTTCATTTGTGATATCAGTGAAATCGGTTGTAGTGGACGTCATCAATAATTTTTATTGCATTCTATTCTTACAAAAGAAAAGTAAATTGATTTTTATTTTACGGGAAATGTCACAGATTCGCTATAATTCAAACGTATAAATGTTTATACAGACTGGATAACATATATTACTGAATTTGTGAATAACAACCTTTTCCATCAGTTAAATCGACATTTGTAAATACAATTACATGATTATGAATGAGTAATTAGCATTTTTAAATTTTGAATATTCAGTAATATAATGTCTAAGGGCGAAACAATTTGTAGTGATTACCAAGGTAACAAGCTTTCAAATATATAATTGAACCATCATAATTCAAAGAGAGGATGTGAAGACCTTTCGCTGAGTATATTTATGTTATATATATTAAATATTTATTATGTCTATTTAGCATGTAGAGAATGAGATTTGAAAGAGTTTAGAGAAAGTTACGAAAGGTCACGAAAAATTACGGAATATTATGGAAGGTTACGGAATATCCATTATTCATCTTAGATTAGGAAAATAATGCTTTTGTGAGACCAGTAGGTCAACGTATACAATCGGTTAATTATTTCTATGATATTCTTTATCCTGACAACTAATTATTATTATTATTATTATTATTATTATTATTATTATTATTATATACATATATACATACACGCCTACATACATATATAATCATCATCATAATGTCGTTCTGGCAGGACGAATATCCATAACAATCTCTTGTCAAACATCCCTATTTGGCATCGCAGGTGCAGCATTTAGAATCCACACAAAGCTAATCAATGTAGGTCCTTGTGTGAGTAACCCGCAGTCGCGTGTCCATCTACAGGTTTTCACGGGAGAACGTCACATGAGTTCATCCTTGCTTCTCCAGCAGTGTCCAGTATGTCTTGTTCATCTTACTCAGATGGTTTGTGAGATAACGGGTAAGTGGCCATGTAGCTGCTTTCATGTGGGGAGTTATTTCCACGATTTGTTTAACGTAGCATTCTTATGGAACTCCCATCTGACTTATTCTCTAGGCGCTTTGTTAGGGTCCAAGTGGTGCTGCCTTACAATAGTACTCATACAACCTCGGCTTGTGAGAATGGTCGCTTTACCTAATCATTGAGATCAGACTTCGATATGATTGTCTACAGCAGTCCATGCCTTCCCAATGCTGCATTAATATCACTTTCTGTGAATGGGATATTACTACCTAGGTACGTGATGTGGTCTGCTAATTTTCGGGGCTTATCCTAGAGTGTGGAGATGCCTCCATACGATTTAAAATTCAATTTTCTTTTAGTTCACATAAAGCCCAATGTTCCGTGTTGCCTTCTCCGGGATATGTAGCTGTGATTCAGCTTGTGCGAGTGTATTTGCAATAATCACCAGATCATCTGCATAGTTCGCATCTGTAATAGTCTCTGTGGAATATCGTATGTTTCTTACATTTTTAAGGAGAACATTTTTTAAAGGCCGCTGGTCTAGATGAAATCCTCCCTTAGATATGGAAGATCAGGACATTTGGAAACATACCTCTTATACTATGCAATGCAGTGTATAAATAAAATAATATTTAAAAAATGGACAAACGGCTGCATTCCCCAAAAAGGCGACCTCAAAATCGCTAAGAACTACAGAGGTATAACTCACACTGATATAGCTGTCAGGATATATAATGCCCTTCTCCTTAATCGCATTTAATCTGAAATAGAGAAAGTCCTTAGGAAAAATCAAAACGGGTTTCGTAGAAATCAACCCACAAAATTACATATGCTGACTATTTGTCGGGACATAGAATGTGTTCGTGAAATGTACGAGAAGGTGTGATACTTTATGCAATTTGTGGTGGACTTGAGGGAACTTCATTTGATGTCGTCAACTGGCAAGAATGTTCTCTTACCTAAAAGCACGACTGGATCATTTCTTCCATATTACTTCCTCGTGTTTTAGGGACGCTGCTTTTTTAGACAACTCATAGATGAGTCAGCTATGATTTTTCTAGCCCCAACCCTACAACCTGGGAATACTGTTTCTTAAAAATCATAGGGGAAGCCGACTTTTCTTCAGTAATTTTTATAGTCTGCTGTAAATAAAGAAAAAATAATTGTTATTAAAATTATTTAAATATATAAAAATCTGGGAAAATATGTCTCATTTAACATGACTATTAAACTTACGTTTTCTAGATAGATTAAATAAATATTTATTTAATCAAAAATATTTCATGTTATTTCAATATTTCCTCACTCTTTCTAAATATGCTGTTTTTATTCAAATGAGAAAAATTTGACTCCCATCAGGCCGTTATGCGAAATGAAATTTTTCCACTTTCGTTTTTAAATCAAAAAAATATTCCTCCTAAAATTAACTCATTCATGAATAAATTGCCCATTAAAAATGGATAAAATTCATATATATATATATATATCCTATGTATCAATGGGAAGAATATTTACCAATCATTGCTATCCATTAAGGGGTTGTAGACAAGACGTGAGAGTAAACAACTGCTTAGAATTCAGAGACCTTGCAAATTATGTTAAAACATGCAACCATCAACGAAAATAATCAAGAAAATAGTCGCATTTTTCTAAGGATGCTATGATTGAAAAAAAGTTGAATTTTGTTGACACTTCTGGATAAATAATGATAATCTTATTTAAGAAAACAAAATATCGAGAATATTTGCAGCACAACAAATTCAAAAAAGAAGATAAAAAATGATCGATTTAGCACTTATACATTTTCATTTGTTTCGATAATGAGAAAGCCTCATAAGTGGCAGAATATTTAAAAACACTGAATTTCAAAACAAGTTTGGCTTTATTTTCGGAGAAAATCCCACATTTCTTCAACGTTGAATCGGGAATTTGCCTTGCCGTTGTTGTTTAGCCGTAGAAAATAAAGGGGATTATATTTTTATGACAATGTTTAGCCAAATAAATAGATAATAACACAATTTTTCATCGATTTAATGAGAATAGTCTCAAGATTTTAATGTATACAAGTGATTTGCTTATCAAAATATTGATTGCCATCATTGATGATTTAGGGAATTTACTTGCAGTCGTCTTATTAAGTTTAATTTGAAGGAACCAGAGAATCATACCCTGCGCCAATGTAGAGTATTAATTTCTCACTGAATATCACTTTCACACAATTGTCCACACGGCACGATTGTTTGTCGTTAACCCAACTTGAACTCCTTTTTCTTCTGTTTGTGTGCTGTTTTTGATTCCCGTTCGACCTTTGTGTTTGTGAATCCCATTTTTTTCAACTGATGTATTACAGTTATGTCACATATCAATTCTTGTTTCGACATATTTGCTTTCTTTTGTCTTGTTGTAATTTTCTATTTTTAATGCTTTCGCTTTTCAATCTTGAAACTTTGATGTCTTTCTGCTTTAACCCCCTCCCCATTTATTTTATATTTCCACCAAGTTTTAGACACAGCTGAATGGGAGCAAATAATGTTATTTTGCTACTACACAATGGATTACTATTTGAATAAGTTTTACAAGTTTCATTGTTTCAATTGGAAGATATTTTATTTGAGGTTTGTTTCCTTTCAGTTAGTTAAGTCAAGTTGATTTCTACAAGAAAACGTTTAAGTGTAGGCCTATTTACATATCAAGGCTTCTGACGCTATTTGATTTTGGAACAAAAATTACAGGACGATAACATGTTTTCATGAATATTGGCATATTCCATAATATTTTATGTTGACGTAAAACATTTCATCTAGTTGGTTTAAGGTATATTTTATGAAACCAGATAATTCAGGTATTAAGGTAAAAATTTTAGTTCTTATCTTTTATTCGTTTAATTACTGCTGAATATTAATAATAAAGAACAACTGTTCTAATTCTGTATTTTCTGCCAGAGGTAGTGCAAAGTGCTGCGATGAAATATCTTGTATTTTAGCGTTAGCATTTCTTCTGTTCCAGTTTCCAATCTTATTTGGCTCGATTACTGACTTTAATTCTCTTAAACAATTCTTTTTAATCACAGACAATTTCCAACAATCGATGATCTTTTCTTCTTCTTTCAATCCGGTGAACATTTTCTCTACTCGTTCATTTAATTCATATTTATTAAGTGTTTAGATTTATAACAGACATGATGCTTTCTGTACTATTATGAGATATCTTTTGAAAATCTGAATGATTTCTCCTTTTGTTTGGTAGTTAATTTTAGACTGATATTTGCGTGGTATTAATCAATAGAAAAGTGTATAATTCAATTAGACTTGCAATATTTCTAAAGCAATACAAACATTGTTGTTTATTCTATGGAGCTGATAGATTTATAAGAATTGCATAATGTTCTTTATACTTAATTATGTTATTGTAATCAATCAAACCTACACAACTCTGCCTGGAATTCTTCTAAATAGTAAAGATCAAGATAACATTTTTAACATTCATACATGGTTGAGACTAGTGAAAAGCCATCAATTAAAATTAATCTAAAAACTACAAGGGAGAAAAATAGTAGAATATAAATTTTAGTAGTTTGCTATAATGTCTTCTTCCTTGGTAAATGACGAGGTCACATCCATGACAGAGGCACAGATAATAATCAAACCCTAAGTTTGTTATTGCGACGATATACTACACATGAAAAATATTACAAATAGAAATAACCGGGATTGCAGCTCTATTTACCAGGACAGAAATGAACAATGAATGGGTCGTTAATTTTTTCAGAATACAAGGTGTGTCAAAAATGCCGAAGCTGTATATACCAAGATAGAAATGAACAATGAATTGGAGATTCTTTTTTTTCAGACTACAAGATGTGTCAAAAAATACTCGATACTCTCATATATATATATATATATATATATATATATATAATATATATATATATATATTGTTTTCTATGGAGTTAGTGGAAGAGTTATTATAAATCTTTTATACAATCTGCTAAATCCAAAGCTCTCAAAATCCATAAAGTAAAACAGTCACAAACCCCCACTAATACATCTTCTAATATAACAAAACTTCCCCATAGATACATAGTTTTACCTAATAACTCTTCCACTAACTCCATAGTAACAATTTACACCACCTTGGTATCAAAATCGTTACTATTTCATCCAAATCAATTAGAAGCTTACTTAATACTGGGTCTCACCATCCTATAAAATCCGAGGTTGGCGTTTACGCAATTCCATGTAAAGATTGCGACAAAAAATACATTGGGGAAACCGCAAGAACTCTCAAGAAGCGTTTATATGAGCACAAACGTGATATTAAATTGGGCAATTTTCAGAACACCCTCCTCCAACATATGTCTGAAACGGATCATAACTTTAATTTCAATGATGCCACAATATTAGCCCATATTCATAATAAAAGACTACAACAGATTTTTGAAGCCTGTGCAATTTCGCTTTTGCCCTCCCTTAATAATCGACATAGTTTCTATAATATATCTCCGTTTTTAGCTAAAATATTGTTACATAATTACAAAATACCAGGCTTCATTTAATTATTTATTTAGTTATCATTCCCACTTTGTTCCCTTAATAATCAACAATGATTCTTTAATATATCTCCGTTTTTAGATTAAATAGTGTTACATAATTACTAAATATTAGGCTTCATTTAATTATTTATTTTGTTATCATTCCCACTTTTTTCCCGTTGCTCTCTTAAACATAATCAGTCCATTAATACTTTTTCTCGTCTTTTGCATTTCTTCGAGTTGCGTCACGCGTCACGCGTCATGACATCTTCGCATGTGTGGATCGCGACTTGCCTTTCAAAAATAAAACGCTGATCAAATACAGTTACATAACTGAAAAGATTTTCATCTCCTGTCACATATAAAAACATTCATCATTTTCTTCACCCCAAGATACATCCTGATGAAGGTTCAATGTAACCGAAATGTTTAAACATCGATAATTAAATTCATCCCATTTTCGGAACACTTGTTTTTTCTAAATTTTCTTTATATTGTCGGATTTATTTTCCATATTTACACCCATATATATATATATATATATATATATATATATATATATATATATATATATATAATATATATATATATATATATATTATATATATATATATATATATATATACCCTGTTTCAGAATAGTTATTATTCCCCAAGAGAAGCGACAACATGTACTGTTGGCGTGACATAACCATTTGATTAAATTATATTTAATTGTTTTTATATATCCAAAAGTTTTTTGGGTAAAGTCACTCGGTTAAGGAAAACTATTTTTACATGAAAAACATCTTATGATTGAATCAAATTCTATTGCTTTTTCATATACATATGTCTTTATGCTAAATGCACATGGATAAGGATTTATTAACATTTTTAATTATTCGGCCATATTTCACTTTTATTAAATTAGCTTACTCTCAATTCTTCTTACAATGTCCATTTTTGCTGCAACTGCAGGACAGGGCGAACCTAATCCCACACAGACTATTTCTTCCGTATTACTTCCTCATGTTTTAGGGACGCTGCTTTTTAGACAACTGATAGCTGGGTCAGCTATAATTTTTCTATCTCCAACCCTACAACCCGGGAATACTTTTTCTTAAGAAAAATGATAGAGGAAGCCGACTTTTCTTCAGTAATTTTGTAGTCTGCGGTAAATAAAGGAGAATAATCGTTAGTAAAATTATTTAAATATAAAATCTTTATCTAACATGATTATTAAACTTACGTTGTTTAGATAGATTAGATAAATATTCATTTAATTAAAGATATTTCATGTTATTTCAATGATAGTTCTTGACTCTTTCTAAAAATGTGACTTTTATTCAAATGAGCAAATTTGACCCCACTACCATTAGAACTATAAATCAGGAAAATATAAAAACACTTGGAGAACAAAGAGAATTACCAGTACTTGGAAAAATTGGAAGCAGTCACCATTGAACAAGCAGAGATGAAAGAGAAAGTAAGATAAGCTTATTTCAAAAGAACAAGGAAACTTCTCGAAAACAAGCTCAGCAGAAATCTTATCAAAGGAATAACACAACTGACTTGTTTCTCTTGAAGATACTCAGTAACATTCTTTAAATGGACAAGATGGCCCAAAGAACAATGAGATGGATAACGATACATAAGGCATTACACTTTTGAGATGACTTCATAATAACTATCAAGTGATATTGATAGCACGGATTACCACGAGTCTCTCTCACCACTCGTCCTAGTGGTAATCGACCCCAGCACGTCCTTCACATGACATCCAGTACTCGAATCAATGTAAGGTTTTGCTGTCCATGTGTGGGTGTTCCCAGAAGAACTTCACTTATCTGTTTGTCCTTACTTCTCCGGCCGTGTCCAGCATGTATTGATTGTCTTACGTGGATGATTCATGTGAGAGGATATAACTGTCCGTACAAGTGCTTTTTTGTTGTGTGCTTCTTCTAGGATTTATACAAGGGCACACCACATCGGTCTATAGTTTCCATCCAGATTTTTCTCCAGGCGTTTCGTTATATTCTAAGTGATGTAGCCATACAGTAGCAGAAAAACGGCTACAGCTAGGAATAATTTTCGCTTTATCTAATTAGAGACATAAGATTTTCATATGATCGCTAATGTTTCAATAGCGGTTAATTCCTATGGGAATACTGACATAGCTTTCTGTACATTAGATATTACTACCCAAATATGTGAACTGGTCTACTAATTTCAGAGTCTTACCATTCAGTGTGGAGATATCTCCATCTTGTTTAAGACACATGACCTCCGCTTTAACTGATACCTGGTCTTGTTAGAGAGATGAAAAGTTGAGAAACATGAAGGTGGTGGTGATGCCAATTGTAGTAGATGCCCGTGGAATGGTCCCTAAATGTTTGGAAAAGAGATTGGAGAAAATGGAGATCAGAGGAACAATCTACTCCATCTAGAGATCATTTTGAATACTTAGAAGTGTCATGAATATTTGAGACGCAGTTACCAGTCATCAAAGAACTAACTGTGAAAACTTCTGTGAATGCTCATAAAGAGTAAAATAATGCTTAATCATTATCGTTTTTACCGTCGAAGTGTAGCTCATTCAATTAATGAGATTATTCTTAATTATTTCTATGTTATTCTATGTGAAAAAGAAAAGATAAGATGAAAGGAAGAATTTGTTGCCGCAACTATCCCTAACAAATCGCTCAATTGCGTACCAAATGTTAAAATAATTGCATATTCATCAATGATACAAATATAATTATATTTGGATGAACTTTTTATGGATTTCAAGTGTTATATTAATGAAATATACTAAGTTATTCAAATAAATGCGTTAATTCAATCAATTATTTGCAGCTAAATGAGAACGAATCCGTATATTTTATCTAGAAGTCACATAATATTTCCTGGGACATTATACAACGCATAGAATTCTTTGAGATATAAACATATCATCCATTCCCGCCCAGAAAACAAGACCTATTATTGATTAATAAGAAGAAAAGAATCTGTCAACTCATGGATCATTGAATAAAAATGAAAGGAAGCGAAAAAATAGACAAATACTAAAAACTTCTCAGTGAGCTGTACAATTGGGGAAAATGAAAGTAAAAGTTATATCAATTGTAATTAGTGTATGTGAAACGGTTTCCAAAGGCCTGGAAAAGAGACTGAGGTAACTGAAGATCTGAGGAAGAATCGGGACAATCAAGACCACAGCACTATTGAGATAAGCAAGAATACTGAGAAGAATCCTTGAAATCTAAGAACACTTGCTGTTCCCCACACCTTTGTAAAAAACAAAAAAGAAGTAACACTTAAAACTGGTGTGAAAACTCGAATAGGATAAAATAATAGACAAACAAAAAATAAAATAAAAATCCTACAAAATAAAATTATTAAAGTTTAGTAAATAAGGATTATTTACTAAACTTTTATAATACTCTTTTGTTTTGAGCCGATTATAGTAAATTGGCTCATATTGAAATGTTATTGAATTTGTTACATACACAAATAAAAAAAGACATATTATTTAATGTGGTTCTAACAAATAGGGAAAAATGTATCAAATCTATTTCTATTCTAGTTCTAATGCGGTTACACAAATAAATAGGTAGCTTATCATTTTGTTTGTGATTTGGTCTTATAGGAACCCCCAACCCTTTTTATCATATATGTGCTAGTAGGCGTGGCTGTGGGCTTTAGTGTCCTGGTTTAACGTTAAACTGCATCTAGTTGTGAGGTTCCAAATCTAGAGCCGTGGGGAGTGTGGAGTGCACATTCATTGCCATCACTACCAAGTATACTCTGACCTGGAGTGTTTGCATATATGGTTCCCAAAAATAGGTTAAATGGATCAAAAAGGAGTTTAAAATATATTAAAAATGTAATACTCAACAAAAATGTATAACCCAAAAACATCCTCGGCATAAAAGGGTTAACATGCCTCAAAATATTAAAGACTGTTAAGCATTCTTCTGGTATTCATATTTAAAAACTTTTTCACTTTTAAAATACATTTTGGTGGATATATTTATAAAAAATGAGGTAAAACGATTACATCTGCATTGGATGTTACATGGCTTTAGGCCATCCATTCACTTCTCGATCAAAGTAAGAACATTTTAGCAACCACTTAGTGTTTGCATATATATATATATATATATATATATATATATATATATATATATATATATAGAGAGAGAGAGGAGAGAGAGAGAGAGAGAGAGAGAGAGAGGGAGAGAGAGAGAGAGAGAGAGATGTAAAACATTAGTGATACCAAAAAGGAAGAGTTTTATAACAGAAAGAATTGAACTAACCAACCATGAACACCGAATGGGATAGTGGATTATAAGTAAACACTTCTAGTGGATTCATTCAAGCAGAATGTAATGAAGGAATATGCTAAAAAATATACAAGATCTATCCTCGAAGTATCTAACCATTTAATATAATAGCTTACATTAGTCCTCTTCATCCCTTTGGACCTGATAACCTTATTCTAATCTTTTTCGAATGGTATGCCGACTCTTCTTCCATGTTAACCATTATCGTCGGTCACATTTTACTAACGTTGAAATCTCGTAGAAAACTATGTCTAGACCATTGAGCCCATCAATGGGTTAAATAGAAAAATGAGTTTTAAAAATGTGTTTAAAAAAATTGAGTTTAAAAAAATTTAGTACCCATGAAGAATAAATAAAACAATTCGAGATGAAATAACCGAACAAGAGTTGATATGCTGTGAAATCAAACCAAACAAACATACTGGACCATTGGGGAATCTAGTAGACATAGATAATTATATGTTCTGACGAGAGAGAGAGAGAGAGAGAGAGAGAGAGAGAGAGAGAGAGAGAGAGAGAGAGAGAGAGAGAGAGAAAAGATCAAGAAAAGAGAGAGACACATGCACACAGAGAAGAAAAAGAAAATGTGTCGAGAGGTTATCATGCTATTAATTTGTATTATTATTAATCTTATTATTAATTTTCATTATTATATTATTATTATTTAAAAATAGACCTGTTCACACACAAGTGAAACCGATGTATATATATATATATATATATATATATATATATATATATATATATATATATATGTATGTGTGTGTGTGTGTGTGTGTGTGTGTGTGTGTGTATGTGTGTTTGAGAGAGTGAGAGAGCAAAAAGAAAATCAAAGCAAAAGAAAAGAAACAAACAAACAAACAAAAAGAGAGACTCATGAAGACATAGAAAGCGACATTTTTATATTAGATAAAACTGGTGTTAAATTACATAGAAAGCAGGAAGTTTCCACTGTCTCAAGTTATTGCTCTTGAAAAATCTGATGATGCTAACCTTCCTATTGCAATGCTTTCTTTTACTAATGGTCACGGAAACAGTAAAGAGTCGCGTTTTACTGGACTACTTCCAAGACCACCAAAGGTTGATTAAAGCAGCTTACTTCCGGCGAATCGATAATTGCCGCCAAGACAACATAGCAACGCTGTGATCACCGGCTGATGAGGCTTAGACTAAAGACAATGTTTAAAAGATTAGACATTGTGTATGCAGATAGGAAACAGCGGACACTCATTTACGCACTGATATTTACTCGACAGTATGTAGCAACTTTGGATTTTATTTAAAAAGTTAATTAAAATGTTTCATGGTTAAGAAAAGTACAAGGAACGAAATGTATTTGTCTGAAGTTTTTAGATGAGATTGAAAGTTTTGTATGTATAAAGTGTGAATGAGTATTGCTAATCATATCTATTAATAATGGAGATTAGGTCTCTATTTGTCTGTAGCCGAAACTACGTCACTGCTTACGTCACATTACCCAAAACCGTCATTCCATAGAATAAATACACTAAAAAATTTGATTATGCAACCTTAGACGGTCCACATTATTTATTCAAACAGGTTTTAATAAATACATTACCGGTATTATATAGTTGTAGATTTTTTTTTAATCTAATATAAATTTGAAGTTATCAGAACTAAATTCCCATTTCAATTCTTTTTTTAACTCCTTTAATAAATTTGATAATTTTACTTACACTTTTACAAACTCTTTTACTTTGAACTTTTAACTCCCACACGCTCTGGCAATATCCTTCAAAAATTAATTCTTACAGTGCCCGGAAGGTGCTTTGTTTTTTGCTAGTAAAAATAATATCGCAAAACAAGGCATTTTTTACCTAGAAATACCGTTACGACCTTGTCACATCCCGCTTTTTTAATACTTTTGGATGTTTTTTATTGTCTATTTTGCTTTTTTCTCAATTGCATGAGAACACGTGTTACTGTATTACGAATATCACTGGCGTTCAGTGCTTGTTTTTTGTCTCCGATACCTAGCGCCAGCCATTATCAAAAGGATATGTTTAAGTTAACTTTCATCTAAAAGTTAACAACCATCTTGATCTGCATTTTATTAGATAGAGAGCCTCTATTTGTTGACAATATTGTTTATTATTGTATATATAGCCCATGTCCTTATTCCTTACATAACCATGAAAATCTAACATAGATCTGGCAAAGTAAATAAATAACTTGGATCTGTCTTCATCCGATAAAAAAAAACAATACCTTTTTTTTTTTTTTACTTCGGATCAAATTCTCTATTTTACTATGTTTGATTGGAAATGATTTATTTTATTATCTAATGACCTCAAATGTTCTCAGATGTCAACAGAGGGGAACCTTAGAAAATCTATGTTAGGCCCGAGGTTAATTCAATAGACATGCAAACAAATGGTTCCCCGAAGAACCGACCTTGCTAATGTGCTGAGGTTAATAATAGGATCGTATATATTTCTCAAACCGGATGCATCAGAAATACCTACTATATTTTGAACTATTATTTGTGTGATACCAGTAAAATCAGGCAGTTGGTAATGTTAACTCAATCAAGCAAATTTCTTACCATTTGTTCAGATACAATCAGTTATGATCATAGTTTGAACTGGTGCATACCATGAATTAGCATTTTAAACGTTGTTTTAAGAATGGTTAATCTGTAAATGCAACACAGAGATCGTATCGTGCTTATTTCATGTTATGGCTGATGATGTTGTTCCGGATAGAATATAAACACTGCTATGGGCTGAACAGCCTATCCGGAACAGCATACTTCTAATGTAACACGGAATAAGCTCGGACATCTGCTTGTTTACCAACTAAAGATTCACAACAGATTAATTCAAACGATTCTAAATGTTATTCAATATACATAATGAACAATAAAGAGCGATTGTTGGATTTTTAATTATGATAATACTATGTAAATGACCTAGTTGTTCCAACTTATCTCCTTATTTAGTTTAAATAGTTATAATATTTACAATATCCCTTATTTAATTTAGGTTTTCTTATTAATTATAAATAAATCATATTAGGCATGGGCATTTGGTTAGAGGGAATTAACTTAACTTACTGTATTGTTTTTTCATTTATTTTTTTTCATCTAAAAAAATATCTTACGCTGGGTCAGAATCTACAAAACCTACATGTGACAGATTGCATCTATGAAACTTACATTGCATAGTAAAATATGTAAGACAAAATAACACGTTACTGAAAGTGAAATTTTGGTTGTTTTTCTTTTAAATATAAAAAGGGAATAACTTATAATGTTGCAGATTGACTGTTTGTTTTGCGCGGGAAGTCGAAAAGACAAAGGAAAATTGAACAGGGAAAAACAATAGATAGGCGAGACAGAAATCTTAGTATAACAAAAGAGGTGTGACAAAGGACTCATCTGGACAAACGCTAACTTGAACAAAGGGAAAGGACTTCCGGTCAAGGAACAAAAGAATGTGTGGGCGGTCGTCAGTACTTAAGCGGTCATCGGAGAGACCCGAGGAGAGACCCGGAGAGACCCGAGGAGACGGCGAAGAAAGCAGAAGGGTCTGACCGTCGATACGGTCGGGCGCTGCTAGCGAGCAGTGAGGCTCGACCACCACCTTCCACCACATAAGTAGTCGTAGTGTCATTACCCATGCCCGCCACTCACCTACCACACACCGAAGAAAATAAAGAAGAGTCATCTTTGGTATACGCGTATCTGTTGTTATTGAAGTTCAATAGCTGACTACTAGATACATCGTCTAGGGGTCAGGAACGATGTCCGCTGTATACCCGCAACGTATACGAGTCAGAGTAGGTGAGTTTGAAGAAACCACTATGCAACAATAACGCTATAGATCATCGGTTAACGAAAAAGAACTATCGTAAGTAATGTTTCAAAAGCAAAAGCAGAGCAATCTACATGAACGAAACTAATTGTATCTGAATAAAATAGTGAGATAGTAGCTCAATGGATCTACCATTAAGACTTTCTGAAGTTCACTTGCCCCACACAGGTGACAGTTTAATATGTGGGAGGTATTTCTAAGGCACCTTATAGAAGTTAGGAAAGTTCCTCTAAATTGAAGTTGAACTTTATCTTTAAAGTGTTTCTCTGAATAATTATTAGATTAAATGAGATGTGTTGATATTTTTAAAACTAATAATTTCGTTTTGTCTAAATGGAAATATTTCAGAAGAAGAACGAATGACACGACAATGGGTTGGCATGCTGTTGTTAATTGAAAAAAGGTAAAATAGTGGAAGAATCATTAGAAAGGTAAATCTTTGTAAGAATATATATATATATATATATATATATATATATATATATATATATTCTTATAAAGGGAGATGCAATGTAACCTTGAGAAAGCTAACTCACTGTGGAATGCATCTACTTTACAAAATACCTTGCTGACAGCGATATATCGTGAAAAAGGAGTATCCGGCAACCACGATTCCATAGTAAAAGTAAAGATGAAAGTTGGTGCCTTAAGACCGGAAACCCTTCATTGCAATAGAATCTTTTGTACTCACTGCGGATCGACAAGTTTTACTACCAATGGTTTTACTGATGATCAAATAACTCCAGAATCAAATGGAATATTCCTAAATATTCATTCGTAAATCATGAAAACCATGAAGTATCTCTCTCTCCCCCCTCTCTCTCTCATATATATATATATATATATATATATATATATATATATATATATATATATATATCAGCAGTTTTCCATCTCTTAGGCTAGTTGCCTGACCAGGATTAAAGAGCCCTGCCTGTACTACTATTTTACACCTATTCGAGGGCTTACCTTTCCCCAATGATATTAGCGTTAAGTGAAATGCAAAGATCTTAGAGCATGATTTAAACTCGGATCCCCTACTCTATTTTTGATCACGAAAACTATTACACCAGGTGCACGTCCGTCCCCTCTCTGTCCCTCTCTTTTTCGCTATCATATATATATATATATATATATATATATATATATATATATATATATATATATATATATTGATTGATTGATTGGTTTTAATCGCCTGTCAAATAATTCTAAATCAATCATTTCATATATAGATGTGACCTTAACATGTACTACCACGTCATCGAAAATTGGTTCAGGGAGTAATTGTATTATCTATATGTATGTATATATCTGTCTATCTATCTATCTATCTATATGTATGTATATATATATATATATAATATATATATATATATATATATATATATAAACAAGCACCTTAAAAGGAAAAAAAATCCAAGCGTTATTTTTAAAATTATACACGCACAGGTGACACCCTGACGAATAAAGCAAGAAGGCTATACCTAACAGGTATTCATTTGGATGTCATTTCCAAGGCGATTTGTATGATCATAAGCTTCTACTGCTTTGAAACCTGCAGTAACAAAAGGCCATTGAAGAATGTTATATATATATATATATATATAATATATATATATATATATATATATAACTTGGTAGGAATAATCGTATAAGCGAGAAACTGTCCGCAAAAAAGCGCCATTGACTCCATATGCAGGCTACCTTAACTTATACACGCACACACACACGCGCGCACACAACACACACACACACACACACACACACAATATATATATATATATATATATATATATATATATATATATATATATATATATACTTTATATTTATACATGTCTGTTAATTTATGCAGCAATCCTTCCAAAAACATTTAACAACAGAGATACAGATTTTTCCCCATTTTAGTATATCACATTAAATGAACAAAGCCCGTAACGCCTATGTTATTAGAATAAAGAAGCAAAATTACAATTTGACACAGTTTTAAAAATACAAATAGAAGAAAACAATCATAGTTATATAAATCACAGGGAATTTTAAACTCATAATATAACAGATATCTATCTCAGAAAACACCAGACATGAAATTTATATCTGGTAGGACGTGGAATTTATCACACACACACACACACACACACACATATATATATATATATATATGTATGTGTGTGTGTGTGTGTATATGTCTGTTGAAGGCTAATATATATATATATGTCTATAAAATATACAGGACTAAATTATATATCTTATTATAATGGAGATTATGTGTTTGTCTTTCTGTAACCGAAACTATATTACGACTCAAGTCACAATTCCTTTAGTTATTGACATCACATTCTCAATGATTTTATTTTTATTTAAACCTCAATTATTAATAAAATTGTTTTACATTATTAATACTGTTTAGCATATGTACATACTAATAACACGCAATTATATTTATATATACAACAAAATAGAGGTTTACAGTGTGAACGGGAAGGCTAATTTGCATATTGATATTAAAAATGTGATTTTAATAAATATGTGCCCAGTATTATTGATTTCTAACTGTTTGGTTTTATTTTAATGAATATAAGCAAAAATCTCTTCAATGAATCTTAAATGAAATCCATTAAGAAGAAAAAATAACTGTCATTTTATTCTTTACTTCCTCTTTTAACTAAATACTTAGATTAGAAAAATTAAAAATGAAAGACGAGAGAGATGGAAGAAAGAGTTTTAGTTGTTCTATTTTTCGATTATATGCATTTTTATTTAGTTTCATTAGCCTTTCTAATTTAATACGATATTTTATTACATTAAAATTTAAATACTTGCACCCGGAGGGTGCATATATTTGCTAGTATATATATATATATATATATATATATATATAATATAATATATTGAAAGAGGGAGAGAGAGAGGGGGGAGAGTTGTGAGAGAACTACAATACCTGATATCTGACTGGGGCAGGGCTTTGTGCCGGTTGTCAAACGAGTGATTATTTTGCTCAATAGAAACCTCTCTTCTTCGGGTAAAATTTTCAAGGTTAGAATAAACCTATGATAATTCTCGCCATTTGATAAACTGTGTCCATTGTTGATCCAAGAAGAGTGCCAATGAAAATTGGCAGAGGTAGTAACCACCAGACGAATGTGAGCACTGCATAAAACCACATCCAAAATCAACGCTGATGCTGTAAGAGTTATCAGTATATGTTACAATTTTTGTGGCCATCCTTAGGCTTCAAGCTAGAACACTCTCCCCAGCGGAGTTCTCTTGTGTTAAGCAGAGTGCGGTCCTTCGAGAAAAAACTTTTGGTTGCTCCTTAGTGTCCATTAGTGTTGGGTATGATCCTTTGGTTGATCCTTGGTGTCCCTTAGTGTTGGGCATGATCCTTTGGTGGATCCTTGGTGTCCCTTAGTTTTGGGTATGATCCTTTGGTTGCAGGTCCGTTCGTCAATGTGGAATAACGTGCAAATGAATGGCTGTCTATTAAATAGTTGACCACGTATTCGAGTTGTTGATTGGCTTTGGTTTAATCCACATGACCGTGATTAGTCTATAAGTTTAAGTGTGGATTCCAGTACGTATTATATCACAAGAGACTGCCACAGTATATGCCCTGTATTAGAATCTCTGCATTCTCGGAGTTTCGTGGTTATCGACTAACAACGGAACCCGAATTGACACCTGATCTAGGCCAGTGAACATTGTTATTAAATAGCGAAAGAAAAGCTGACCCTTGCCTGATGATTCACGTTTTGAACACTTTCAAGCAGGCAGTCAACTTGGAGAGTGGGAAAAACTGTGATATTATAAGGAAATGCCTGCTTGGTTATTAAAAACAGCAGTTGAAAGACAAGTAGAACGAGTTCAACCCTTTTCTGCAACATGATACGCTTGATCTAGCAGTACTATTTACTTACATGTCTTATATCTATTTCAATATTTCTCTTTGGTATTTCGCACTTCACACTTATATTCTTATTTCTCTTTCCATATATATATATATATATATATATATATATATATATATATATATATATATATATATAGTCAACCACAGATATATATAAGTATATAGTCATACACACATACACACACACACACACATATATATATATATCGTTTCTCTCTCTTTCTCCCCCTCTCTCTCTACTTTGTATCATCATTATCTTAGTCACATATAACACTCTTCCTAACATGTACGCTTGATCTAACTGTACGGAACCAGGTCTTGTGTCCTAAAAACTGAATCATCATAAAAAAATCTCATGGGATGACATTCCATAAAATCCAACCAACAAACCAACCAATCAACTAACGTAGCCACTATCAATCTCACTATATCAGCAGCCGAAGGACAAGCTGACCAACACTTTTCCTAACATGATACGCTTGATCTAACAGTACGGAACCTGGTCAGCAAGTAATGAAGAAAGGCGGAAGTTGTCAGTCACCCTAGACGGAAGTCGGTGTGTAGAGATTTGTGGGGTGTTCTTGGAACCACAGAATATGTATCCCGGATTTTATGATTCGGCAGCTTTGTTTCTCTTTCGGATGTGAATTCCGAACAAGGAATCAAAGATGCGTGACGAGGTGATTGCTCGAATAACGAAGAAGCTACCCCGTTGCGTCTCCTTGCCATTTTTCATGCCTCCACGCCCTTCCAGATCTAACGGAATAAAACAATAAGAAACAACGAAAGGTCTTAACACTAAAATACGAGTTGTGTTTTGATGTGTATTCGCTCCCCAGCGAAGGAATAGTGCTTGTCGACACAACATTTTGCCACTGACCATGCTAGATACACACTTTTAGAGCCGTGATAGGATCAGCCTTAACGAAGAATATAAAGTTGCTGCCATTGATTTACTGTCAAGTAACATTGTAAGCGCCTATTCCCGCTAGACGAACGAAGATAAGTAGCGATGAGCCTGTTTAAGACTTATAAGACCATTTAAGCAACAGCATGTACTGTCACCAACCTCATATCTAAATGACTTGGTTCGGCATTGAATTACCCGAAATGGGATGATATGCCGTAAAACAACACAAGCAAGCAATCTTCCCTTAAGGAGTAGAGCCAGTTGCTCCCCGTGACATATGCATCGTGGGAGCTAGTACCAGAAATGGAACTGCAGCCATGGCACACATGGATTGAGACATGTTGAGCTTGAAGTAATGTTTTTTTCTGGGGGGTAGAAGCATTCTTCTATCCTGTCTTAAATAAAGCCATGTTTATTTCCAAAACTCGGGTTTGCTTCTTTTATTAAGTGTTCCGTATTTATTTGTATGCAAAAACATAACAAGCCACTATCCAAACAGACCTTTATTTGGTGATAACGCTATAAATTTGGTTTGTCTGTTTGTTTAATGGCATATCAATCCTGTGGGTTATTTAATGCCATATTTTTTCATAGGATTTTTAAGGGAATAGTTTCTAGAGAAATATTCTGTTTTTAAACTAATTTCCAGAGTGTGGCATTCAAGTGTCCTTTACAGGCATATTTTTGTAGATAGTTTCGTGGGTGCATTTTATATCTGATTCATAATATTCGGAATACTTTTATTTCTCTCTAAAAGGACAACATTCAATCCATATTAAAATTTTCAATAAGATCTTTCATATTATTTGCATTAAAATGTATTTTTGATTAAAAAAAACCCAAGCTCGGTGCATGGTGTTTGACATGTTTCACACCGTGGTTGATCCTCTTGTTTTAGTATAAAAGAGTACGTCTAATATGACTAATGCGTAGCTGAGCCCTCGGTATTTTCTATATTCCGACTTCCATTCTCCTGCTCTTGGATCAATTAATAATAATTTGTTAGTTACAATACCATTCTCACGTTGTTGCCATTTTTGCTTAATAAATCTTTTTATTTGGTTCTTTGAATCTGTATATGTAAACTTGAAGTTTGTTTATTCATGATATATGTTGCCGCTAACTTTTTTTATCTTATCTCATATTTACAAAATGACTTAATCAATGTATGATTAATATATTATTAAATGAACCTAATGAATACCATACAACATGATCCCCAATGGTGCTAACACATTGTTAAAACCAATTATTACATAAGTATAAATATAAATAGACAACATATATTACTTCCTAACCATTATGCATAACATAACCCCAGACGGGTTTATATGACGTTAGAATTAATGACCCACCCATAAAATGACTTGGGATTCAACACATCCCGATTTCTTTTGATTTGGAGAGTGAATTGAGTTTACACTACAAACATTCATTTTTGGCCCATGGTCACTCTACAGAAGGCATGAGTCTATGGAACTAGACAGTCAGCAAAATGATGTGCAAGCTCTTCAATTTCGTAGAATGTGTTAATTAACAGTTCGGAAGGGTCACTAGTGAAGATGGAGTCTGTTTTGGCAGGTATGGCTCCCATAAGTCTTTTTGTAGACCATTTGAATCACTTATCATCGCCATTTTCCCCGTTGGTAATGGTTTGTCCAGCATGATAATGCAACCTCCCTTTGTTTGTGCGTGACAAGAAACAGACTCTGACAGACTTCGACTCACTCCACTGGTCCCCTCTCTCGCTAGATTTAAACCTCATTAAGCACGCATGGAATTTGTGGAAGATTTCTACTGTGACACTCCACAAACGCAAACTATTTATGAACAACTCGTAACCGTTATTAGATACATATGGTTACACAGCCAGGCCAGTAGCTTATGATGCTACGCCATGTTGAGTAGCCTGCATATCCATGGACAGAGTGAGGTTGAATGGTATTATGTACACGTCTCTAAATTGTGAGCCGTTTATTTTATTTTATTTTTTCAGAAAGAAATATCATTCAGTGTTTTATCAGCTGATAATATATAAATCACAATTCAGAAGCACAGTAAATGCTGTGATTGATTGTATATTGATACCTGTCCTTGGAATACGTAGTTTCAAATATCCTTATCGATACTAATGAAGAATAGCGCGCAAGAGATAATATTATTAGATTAAGTAAACAATGCATTACATTTCATTACATTTCAAGGAAATAACCGAAACCATATGGTTATGGTTAGTTTTACGGTTAGTTTTACGGTTAGGTTTAGTGATAGGGTTTGTTTTAGGGTTAGGGTTAGGGTAAGGCTACTTCCGTAATCTAATGTTATTTATACGTAAAATACGAATCTAATGATATATCTTGCACGTTATTATGCATTTATACCTCCTTATCTAATGCAAATAATGTGTACACAGTTTTATGTAACCTGAATCTGAATTTAAAACTAGATTCACAAACCACAAACACACTTTCTCTAATATTAAACGAAAAAATGAAACAACGTTAGCTAGCTACATTTGGGATTTAAAATATCAAAACATAACACCGATTATCAAATGGGATTTAATTAATAAAACGAGTGCTTGCCGAGGTCTGACCGACTCATGCTTCTTGTGTCTACAGGAAAAGTTAGAAATAATTAGATTCCCAAATTAAAATGACTTAATTAATAAAAAGGATGAGTTCCTAGGAAAATGTATGCATAGATTACGCAATGCATTAGAATACCAATAAGATATAATTGATCAATAAGGGCATAATACAGTAAAATTATGATAAAGCAGTAACAAAAAAAAACTACTAGAAGAAATAAATAAATAAAAAAAAAAAAACTTAGCCAAACTCCAGACTAACTGACCCCATAAAGGTCAATAGAGTAAGTTGAAGATAGTGGTAAGGGGTAATAAAAGTATAATTTTACAGCGCACTACTACCCACGTAGGTCAAAATAGAAGGAGTTTAACCTCAACTACAAACTAGCAGCCTACTAAAATTAAATTCAGGAAGAATTAAAGAGATATCAGTCTAGCTATATAAAGTAACCGAAAAAATTCCACTCAACCCCCCTGATGAAGGTGTTAGAGTAACACCGAAACCGCGGTCGGTAAATAACTTCTTCTACGACTATATATATATATATATATATATATATATATATATATATAGAGAGAGAGGAGAGAGAGAGAGAGAGAGAAACGGATGGAGAACTCACTGGCGGCCTTTACATATATAAACATATATGTATTTATCAGTTAAACTCCTCCTCCCAATCTCTAGCTGCTGATGACCCAGGGTTTAAGAAACCTGA
This sequence comes from Doryteuthis pealeii, assembly GCA_023376005.1. NCBI lineage: Eukaryota > Metazoa > Mollusca > Cephalopoda > Myopsida > Loliginidae > Doryteuthis > Doryteuthis pealeii. The sequence goes on from CM042139.1 coordinate 68,037,669, forward strand.
ATGATGGTAAATCGATCGGGTTCCCATTTCGGTTGGAGGTAACTTGCAAATGGCAAGCCACATTGAAGAGACGTGATGCGTCTAAACAAAGTGTCTGTGAATGACTATACACACACACACACACACACATATATATATATATATATATATATATATAATATATATAATATAATAAGATAAATATATAGGTTTTACATATCTATTTATTGGGTGACAAAGGAACATTCACAACCATATTGGTTTCATGCGATGCATTCATCAGGTGAAGATGTTTCAAATGTGAGGAAAATCGAAAAAATTTCAAAAAGTTTCAAAAAATTCAATAGAAATGGGATGCGTATGATTGGATAAAATGATGTGTGTATGTATGTGAAGTTGAATTGAATGTATGAGAGTGTTTATGGGCAGTATAAAGGTTGCCTACGCGTAGTGACTGGTCACACACATAATACGTTGATCTGTTAGTGTGCGGTATTTTAATAGTGCTTACGTGCGAGCGCTCGTGTCTATACATGTATGTGTGTGTGTGCATGTTTTCTTTCTATCTGATGCGTAGGCCGTGTATGATGTATACGGACGGGTCGTGATAGTTGGGGAGTGGGGTTGGATAATATTAATTTTAAGGTTGTAAATGTTGCATATTATGGGTGGGTGGGTGGTGGGGCTTTGAACTGCGGTGTTGTCTATTACGAGGTGTTGCGTTGACAACCGGACGTGGTTGCACGTGGTTCATATACTCGCGACATATACACGCATACAAAATAATATTCATACATATTTATATGCACACACATGTCACTATATTTGCTGGGTAAGCCTTACATATACATATTGAAGCGCATACGCATACTACTGTGGGCTCCACGTGTACATATATACGCACATACGCACACATGTACACACAGAAAGACACGCATATACGTACTCATACAAATTCGTGCACATACACTCACACGCTCACATGCATGTACGCACACAGATGTACGCATATACGCGCGCATGCACACGCTCATACATGCATGCACGCACACACACACATATGCACATACGTGCGCATGTACATGACCATGCATGCACGTACACACATACACACACACGTACGCATACACACGTACACGCGTGTGCGCACACACATTCAGTCGCATGTATACACGTCAGCACGCATGCACATGCACACACCCAGACACACACACACATATATATATATATATATATATATATATATACACATATACGTATATAAACATATATATACATATACATACATATATATATATATATATACGTACACATATGTGTATGTGTTATGTGTATAATCACCCACATACCACATACCACATTGCACTTACCACATTGCACCCTACTAAACAAAAAATCTGAAGTACTGTCCAAGTGTAGACATGAAAACAAAAACCTGTTGTCGAATTTCGACCCATACACATAACCCCCCAACCACTGCTCACACACTACGCACTACCACCTCGGCACTATTATACACATAACATACTGCATCTTCATAACAACAAACATAATCTATCACTACCCAACTCCAACCTTACACACCTGCACAAGAAACGTAAGTAAAGATCCTTCTTTTTCTATGCACCCCAGTACTATATCCAAAACCCCTGAAGAATAACCCACCCCCATCTACCTACATATCCCACACCTTCCCCACTTACAAACCTATTCAACCATCCCACTCTGTCCCTACCTACGTACATATCTCAACACTTACCTGTTTATCTGCCTCCCACAACTCATTAACCTATCTATCTTTCTCAATAAACTTCCACCAACACATACACCCAATTATCAACACCTGTTTATTTCTATCTGATTAGGGTATAATCACTCTTAATTAATAACTCCTCACTATCGTGATAATCAAATAAAACGCCCCCCCCACATTTACCCACACGGCCCAGCATCTTTATTGACACGAAATTAGGGTCTACCCATTGACCAGTTAAGGAGAACTCGAGTTAAACGGAAATAAATATTTCCGAACTTTGTTTATAAAAATCACGTATAAAACAATTAAAGATCTTACAAGATAGTTACAAAGAATAATAGTTCATCCAAAGATCAAACTATTCCTTAAGAAAAACTACACCGTTACCTTAATAAATATACGAACCCACCCATATTGCACGATGCTTTTTAGACAAAAAATACATATAATTACAACCTTACGTTAATGCGTCTACGCACGTTTGAGCGCAAAGGACGCATAACACAAACATTTATCTAAGAACACATAACAATAAATGTATATATCTGTCTATCTATCTATGTATGTGTGTGTGTGTATGTGTATATATACATACGTGGATATTCGCGTATCTATCCAGCTATATATATATATATATATATATATATATATATATGTGTGTGTGTGTGTGTGTGTGTGTGTGTGTATGTATGTATATATATATATTATATATATATATATATATATCCACATAACAATGAAATTCCCTCACCAATCAATCAATCTATCCATCTATCTATCTATTTATCCATCTATCATTCCACCTATCTAAGTCCATCTTCATCCATCTTACGTAACAGTTCTACCCCACCGGCCTACATCTTGTTCCCCCCTTCCTTCTTTCAACCCCCCCCCCCCTTGGTCCTTGTACATATGCATTCGTGTATATATACGTGCTCTTGTATGTTTATGCATATGTGAGCGTGGGTGTATGCGTGGATGTGTGCAAGCGCATATGTGTGTATATGTCTGCATGTGTGTATGTGTGTGTAGGTGTGTATGTGTACGTATATATATATATATATATTATATATATTATGTATGTATATGTATATATATGTTTATATACGTATATGTATATGTGTATATATACATATATATATATATGTGTGGTGTGTGTGTATGGGTGTGTGCATGTGCATGCGTGCTGACGTGTATACATGCGACTGAATGTGTGTGCGCACACGCGTGTACGTGTGTATGCGTACGTGTGTGTGTATGTGTGTACGTTTATGCATGGTCGTGTACATGCGCGCGTATTTGCATATGTGTGTGTGCGTGCATGCATGTATGAGCGTGTGCATGTGCGCGTATATGCGTACATCTGTGTGCGTACATGCATGTGTCTTTGTGCGCATATGCGTATGTATGTTCCTACGTATATGCGCGCGTGTATATATGTATGCGTGTATATGTATGTGTGTCTGTACGTGAGCGTGTGAGTGTATGTGCACGAATTTGTATGAGTACGTATATGCGTGTCTGTCTGTGTGTACATGTGTGCGTATGTGCGTATAAATGTACACGTGGAGCCCATAGTAATATGCGTATGCGCTTCAGTATGTTTCTGTCTGATTAGGGTATAATCACTCTTAATTAATAACTCCTCACTATCGTGATAATCAAATAAAAAGCTCCCCCCGTTTACCCACACGGCCCAGCATCTTTATTGACACGAAATTAGGGTCTACCCATTAACCAGTTTAGGACAACTCGAGTTAAACGGAAATAATATTTCCGAACTTAGTTAATAACAAAATATAAGGCTTACCCAGCAAATATAGTGACATGTGTGTGCATATAAATATGTATGAATATTATTTTGTATGCGTGTATATGTCGCGAGTATATGAACCACGTGCAACCACGTCCGGTTGTCAACGCAACACCTCGTAATAGACAACACCGCAGTTCAAAGCCCCACCACCCACCCACCCATAATATGCAACATTTACAACCTTAAAATTAATATTATCCAACCCCACTCCCCAACTATCACGACCCGTCCGTATACATCATACACGGCCTACGCATCAGATAGAAAGAAAACATGCACACACACACACATACATGTATAGACACGAGCGCTCGCACGTAAGCACTATTAAAATACCGCACACTAACAGATCAACGTATTATGTGTGTGACCAGTCACTACGCGTAGGCAACCTTTATACTGCCCATAAACACTCTCATACATTCAATTCAACTTCACATACATACACACATCATTTTATCCAATCATACGCATCCCATTTCTATTGAATTTTTTGAAACTTTTTGAAATTTTTTCGATTTTCCTCACATTTGAAACATCTTCACCTGATGAATGCATCGCATGAAACCAATATGGTTGTGAATGTTCCTTTGTCACCCAATAAATAGATATGTACAACCTATATATTTATCTTATTATATTATATAACAGCTCTATTTTATATTGAGCACTCTACCAATTAATACTGCCTTTGGTACACCATTCCAGCAAAAGCTGTAATAGTGACCATCTCACACTACAGTAAATATATATATATTATATATATATATATATATATATATATATATATATATATATATATGGTAATAAATGCGACGGTATAATAAAAAATAAATCTGACGATATGAAAAACAAACAAGATATTCCAAAGGATGAAATTATTTATAAATGGAAAATGAGTCGACATTAAATCGTTTGTTTCTTTTGTTTTTCATAAAATGTTCATGAGGAGAATTGGAGAAGTATAATTTTGTTTAATCTGAGTTAGTTGTATTTTTTCCATATGAAAACGAAAAATGAAACAGGTTAAGAAAAATTTTCTTTTTCCGTTAGCAGCGTTTTGTTTAAAAAATTGTGACGTAATTGGTAGTCGAAAAAATATTCAAACTGTAACGCATTTTCCTAAAAAACGTATTATATAAATAAATATAATTAAAAGAAAACTAACTATTACACTTATAACTTCTATTCATTACTGCATATGTTAATATTTTACAACGTATTTATTACTACACATGTTTATAAATATAATCTATATTTTCAGAGCTTAATTTATTTTTATTATTATTAGATTCTATATGATGAACTTTGCATTCTAATTTGTTATTGTTAATAATCAGTAAAACATTAAAAAACTAAGGTGTTGTTGGTTTCAAGTTCATAAGTAAAATCTATGGTGGATTCAATTCGATTTAGTTCATACGTACATAGCGTAATACTCATTAAATTCTCATGATGGGGGTTTTATGAAAATACCCACGTGTTTTAACGTCGACTAATTTCCCATCCCCAAATAAATTCATCCTTTGAAACACTTATGTACATCTCCTCTCTCTCTCTCTCTCTCTGTCTCTCTGTCTCTCTGTCTCTCTCTCTCTCTCACACACACACACACACACACACACACATTCATATATATATATATGTATGTATATATATATATATATATATAATTATGTATATATATATATATATATATATATATATATATATATATATATATATAGAGAGAGAGAGAGAGAGAGAGAGAGAGAAAGAGAAAGAGAAAGAGAGAGAAATAACAGTGTGTAGTTATTTACTAAGCTTGGCTTAGTTGTGGCATATGGCCGCAAGTATGGGGTACCCAATGAGAATCGAACTCACTAACAATCGTTTGCCAATGCCCACTTGTTAAGTTGCGAACCACTAAACCACGTGAGGTACACAACCAAAAGTGTGCATGGAGTTCAGGTGTTCTTTCAACATTCAAAAATGGTTGAATACAGTGGAATACATTGATTATATTGATAAAAAATAATGTTGAAAAAAAAAAGCTCTTTTAATTTTAATATATATATATATATATAAAAGAGAGAGAGAGAGAGAGAGAGAGAGAGAGAGAGAGAGAGAGAGAGAGAGAGAGAGTGTGTGTAAACAAAAGTGTGTATGGAGTTGAGGTATTCTTTCAGCTACATGAAGACACTTCGATTTTTATTCATATTTTTTGGTATATGAATGAATGCATGCCAAAAAACGTTTTTGCACGAATGTTTTGCTGTTTTTTAATCTTGTATTTTCTTATAGAAGAGAAATTGGAGCGCGCTAAAAGGCTCTTGAGATAAACAGTTACATTAAATCTCTTTCCTTTCAGGAAACGCAGAGGTAATTTTGAATTCCAGGTTTTCATTTTTTAGTGATTTTCGCAACTTGAATCACGTTCGATAACAGCACATTTCCCTCTGAAGCCGCTGCACCATTATAGATGTTACCGTCGAATTCCTCTTTTTCTTCTTCTTTTTCTAATTTTTCTTCTTGTCTGTGTTGCCGCCGTTACCTTTGTGTACATTTTATTTTTCCCTTCTTTCAATATATGCTCGTTCGTTTTTCAATTTCGTTCTATTTGTTCCATTTGCTTGTACCCAAAATCATATCGTTTCCGATTTCTTCTTCTTCTTCTTCTTCTTCTTCTTCTTCTTCTTCTATTTGTTCCATCTGCTTGTACCCAAAATCTTATCGTTTCCGATTTCTTCTTCTTCTTCTTCTTCTTCTTCTTCTTCTTCTAAGAAGAAGAAGAAGAAGAAGAAGAAGAAGAAGAGAAGAAGAAGAAAAGAAAGAAGAAGAAGAAGAAGAAGAAGAAGAAGAAGAAGAACACCAGCAGCAAGTAAAAGAAGATGATGGTGGAGAAGAAGAAAAAGAGGAAGGAAAACAAATAGAACACTATTGGAAAAAAAATTATAAGAACAGGAAGAAGAAGGAAAAACCAGGTAGAATACCCTTGAATGAATAATATACTTCCAAGGGTCTTCTACCTGATTTTTTTTCTGTTCTTGTTTATATTCTCATCATTTTTATTCTAATAGTTTTCTACTAGTTTCATACTTTTTCTTTTTCTTCTCCATCATCTTCTTTTTCTTGCAACTGCTCCCCTTCTACTTCTCCTCCTCCATCGTCTTCTTGTTTTTCTTGTTTTCTGCTGCTCATCTTCTTCTTCTCCTCTGCTGCTGCTTTTCTTCTTTGCCTCCACCATCATCATCATCATCATCATCATCTTCTTCTTCTTCTTCTTCTTCTTCTTCTTCTTCTTCTTCTTCTAATCATGTTCTTCGCTATAATATTTTTCTCCTTTTTATCATCTTCTTATTCGCGGTACTTGTTTGTTTTTCTATTTCAGTTCCTATCTCTCTTTCTCTACTTAAAGTTATGATTTGTTTTTAATTTTCTTCAATCATTTCTTTGTTCTTTCTTCTTCCCATTTGTCGTCCCATTTATTCTTCCTTTTATTCTTCTTCGTTTGGTTTTCTTTGGCTTTCCATCAATTTCTTCTTTGTCTATTTCGCATTCGTTTTTTTTTTTTTTAATATTTATCAAATATCCAATTTCCCTGCTTCTCTTTATTTTGTTCCCTTTCGCTTTCCTTTCCGTGTTATTCATTTTAATTTACCCTTTTATTTCATGTTTTCTCTTGTTTATTTTCAAACAATTTAATTTATTTTCTTTCCGTCATCCTTTTTTCAACAACCTTCATTTTGCTTCTCTTTCTACTGTACGTTAATTTCGTTTTAATCTTTCTTTTTTTCTATTTTACTTCCTATTCAACACCTTCAATATTTCTCTCATCAATACAGCCACCTCGACAAGTGAAACATTTTACCCGCTTTCAGTTCAACAATTGCTACACATTCATTGTCGTCCCTAACATATGCACTCAAGATTATCTATTTTTTTCATTTCATAATTTCTCCGCTTTGCCCTGCATTTCATGCACATAGTTTTTCTACATCACTTTTATCAGAGAGGAAATAATTCTAAAACAAAAATTCAACTTCTGCAATGGAAATTTGTTTCATATCCATTAAATATGTTATTTTTTTCGGGAAAAAGGAAATTCTATTGTCTTGGTAAACTCTACTACTTAGTTGTTAGACATGAAATAATCGCTGTAAATTATCTTCTAGGGCTCTGTGAATTCACCATGTAATCAATGTTATTGTTCCTATTTTATTAGCTGTAAATTCACCATATGGGTAGGATTTTAAATTGACTGAAATTCACTGATAACAACCACACACAC
>CM042139.1:68050489-68060489 GCA_023376005.1 Doryteuthis pealeii
AAATTTTAAGTACAAGTACGAGTAGTGAAGACACGAAGTAAACAGAGCTTAGTGACTGAGAGTTTCTTGCCGATAGGATTTTTCTCGCCATAAGGTATTGAGTACTATTTATTCCTGAATATACCAAACTGCATATATATATATCGGTTTCAAATCACGCACAGGGCGGTCTTCCGATCTATAGCTCTGCTGATGAGGCCTAATAGGCCGAAATGTACATACAGAGATTGATTTTTCTCGATTTGTTTAGCCATACATTTAATAGGTATTCCCGCCTAATTCATTATTAATTAATTAATTTCTAAATTAGGTACGACTCCAATTAAGCACTCATTCTCCAAAAAATTATCGGCAAAAAGCCATTCTAAACAAACCTTGTTTACAACTTATCATATATATATATATATATATATATATATATATATATATATATGTGTGTGTGTGTGTGTGTGTGTGTCAGTATATGTGTGATAATATATATATATATATATATATATATATATATATATATATATATATATATATATGAAGGTAAAAATGGATATTGAATCCGACAATATGTAAGAAAGTTTTATAGAAAAACAACAAGATGTTAAACATTTTTGCTGACAGATATCTGTTTCGACATTATGAATATGTCTTTTTCAAAGCAACATTGTAAGCGGAAAAACGAAATCTGTTGTTTTTTTCATAGCCCCATGTGGACTGTATCTACGACAAAAAAAATATCTTATTATTTCACATATACTTACATTATTTATACTAAAAAGATAGCTTGATATTTGGTCAGAACTGAAGCTTCAACATTTCGCAAAAAATTGTTAAAATTTCTGATATGCAAAATTTACTGATGTTGTAGCCTCGGTTCTGAACAAATGTCAAACTATTTATTGATACAAATAATGTTCAATATATGTGAAATAACAATAGAAAAAGTTGTCATAAATGCAGTGCCACATCGGAATATTGATCTTGCTATGAAAAAAACATTTTTTGATTTCTTAGGCAAAAATTCTTTTATAAACCAATTGTAATGGTAGGGAAGCTCTAAAACTCATTTTACAGACAAAAATAGATTACAAAAAGTCACCATTTTTCGCCAACCCCACCAAATTTGGAGATATTAAAATTGACATAACCTGCCAATTTTTGGAATTTTGCGATTGTCTAACGTTATCATAGTTCACACCTGGAAAAAAATTCAGAAAAATTGAAAGAGGTGGGTGACAATTTTACTTTTTTATGGATGATTTGACTTGGAATTACCCAGTTCTTAATTGCCTCCAATAATTATTGTTAGTATTCAAGTGATGGTAAGTATCCTCACATCTTCAGCGCATTATACTCCCTCTTTAGCTTCTTTGAGGTCGTTGCAAGAGTTCGAATAATTATCAGGACGACTACTACTTTTTACTTTCTTTAGTTTTTTGAACAATTTACGGGATTTTATTTTCTTATCTTTGTTATTCTATATGTTTTTTTGTATCTAAATCGTTTCGTTCGATTTGAAATCCACAGAAATTATCTTCATTTACTTCTCCTTTAATTTCTTTCCATGTATTCCCTTTTTCTTTTTATTTACTATTACTTTACGTCATCTGTATTTTGTCCTCTTTTTTAACCTATTATTTATTTCTTACAAATTCTCTTACCTTTTACTTGTTTTCCAAGATAGGCAGCAAATGCATTGCGTAAGTTTAAGTGATTACAATGGTAATAACTCTGTAAGAAACATTTGGCACAATCGACGCAAAAACAATACTGAATGCAATTCCCATTGATAGCGCGTATGCCGACTTCTATTCTGAACATGCGCGTTGGAGAAACTAGAAAATCAACATTTTGTAGTTGTAATCTTATTTACCGAATCAGAACTCCTGGGATGCCAAGCCACTGTCTCTGTAAAAATCATTAATGAAAATGAAAACAATTCGCAATTCTTGTGTTTCCGCTGTCAAAATTGCAATTAGTAATGCTGCTGCAACTGAATGTGTTGTTTTTTTTACTTTTTTGTTTTGTTTTTCCTTTCAATATATTATGACTTCGGTTGAAACTGTGCAATGTAAATTATATTTCAATATGTATAACTGCTTATGTCTTTATAGAAATAAGAACATATGCACATTTGCTTATATAAACATTCGTACATCAGGATCTTCCTTCTCATTTTTCGACTAAGAGAAATATTAGGTTGAGTAAAAAAATGTTGCAATATTTTAAGATATAACTTATTTCTTATTTCAAGTATTTCAGTGTTTCAGTTCAAAGGACCGAGTTTATTGTTGTATCGATTGATGATGCTTTGGGATTGACCACATTATTCCGACAATGGGCGAATACTTATATTTGATTGTTATTCAACCATATAAAGCAAAATCTGTAAGTGTTCAGTAATACATGGAAGTAAATGGCCAGAATTTACTCTTGTTTATTTATTTTTTGTTTAACGGCATATCAACTTTTGTGGGTCATTTAAATTGGCTTTGTCTTCTATATGGGTTTTGGGCATTAGCGTTTGGGTTTTTACAGCAGTATTTGGTTATATTTAATCAGTTTTTGGTGAAAAGGTTTAATTTGGTCTTACTGTGATGGATGTAAGAATGTGATTTATATAAAATGTTTTTGTATATTAAGTACATTGGTACAGTAGAAGATTTCTCTGATGTTTGTTCGTCTTCGAGGCTTATGGCACCTCTCTTGAAACGTCTCAACCAGTTTTATGTCATACATTCGTTTACGGTTCCTGGATCTTTTTTGCCACTGCCTTTCCAATCAATTCTTTTTTGTCCCACATATATCGGAAAATGACTCTAAAGGTAATTTTATCGTCACTCATTTTCAAAGGTGTAAAATGAAGAATGAACAATGAACATCTGTTATTTATAACAACAAAGAATAAACAATTCAGCAATGATTGAACAAAAAGTTGTATGAAATTAATGATATAACATTGAGATACAAGTTACCAAAAATCATCAGTGAAAAAAAAAACAACTTTTTACTCAACCTGGATGCTTATAATATTGCATAAGATTTGACTCCACCAAGTAATTATTGTCTTATTTTACAATCATTATGTTACACAATTCATAGCCAGGTAATGGATTGTGTACGTACTGTAGTTAGATAAAAGTTGAATTAGAGTTCGTTAGATTCAAAATCGGAGGGAGTTAAATAGAAAATTTCCATAACCTTTAGGGTTATGATTGATCATTGATGACCCTGACTTAACTCCTTCGGAAGCACGCCAGTAGGGCGTGAGACAGGTTAGTTTTAGTTACGACCAGTTATCAGCCGAGAGCGGACGCTGTCGTCGGCTCTCAAGATGTGGTTTCTACACAACGTTATTGAATCCGGGGCTGGAATTATTGAAATAAAAGATTTAACAGAAAAGCAAGTCTAGCTTTATTGATTAATTAAAACAAGAGATGACCAGCCGGAACAGGAAAGCAGAGCTCAACCCCCAGACGAAATGTCTGAAGAATATGGCGGCCGGCGAGTTAGAAGAGTCAGCAGCAGTAGCAAGCAGAAGATTTAACAAGTAAGAACCCTCATCTCCCCTCATCTCCTCTCTCAAACTCTGTCTATCTCTCCCATATATACATCCGAGTAAAGGGTTATATAACAATTAAGCCCGCGTCTATAGAGACTGTCAACTGAATCCAGTCTTAATATCACCGACAGTCATTCAATGCACTAACCAGTTGGTTGAAAATAGACACACATACATACATACATACATAAATACAACCGCACATACATACATACATACATACATACATACCAGAAAACACATACAATACTTGTCCGTAGTAATTCATTTATTTACATGTTTCTACTACTTAATATTCTCTTTTATTTGCGAGGCATTGTTTTCAATGCCACAATCAGTTAGAACTGCATCTTTTATACATTTATATTATGCGATCTTCAAAAGCCAACTGCAAAAGAAACTCCAGGGATTTTCGTTGCTCTTAAAATTGCTTTTAGTATAGAGAAATATTTACTTTTGTTGTGAACGCACAATTTGTAATTTTTTTTAATCCTTGTTATATTTGAATATCGCATAACTATTTTGCATATCATAAATATATTGTCCATGCTTAATATATATTTTACAAATTATACTGTCGAGAAAGCGATGAAAATTTTATTCTTCTTCTTTTGTTCCATCTATTGTAGTATTATAGTATCTTGTAACGAACGACTGAGAAAAATTGAGAGCGAGCCTGTCCAATACTTTGCTGAATACAACAATGCTGTGGTATAGATTTTTCAAGAACTCATATAATTATTCCAATATTTTGGGGCATTGAAAAAGGTCAGATATTTATGAAACCTTTCATTTCCTTTATATTGTAATTTCATATTATTTTGCTTCTTGTTCATACTAGTTTTAACTGCTGGTGTTTCACTGAATACTGAGAGACAGAAAGCCTTCTCAGATCTTCAAGAGAATTTTAAGATATAATTGATTTTAACAGTGCTGCCCTAACGATGGTCCTGCTTATACTGATATCCAGTTGGAGAAATCTCTATTATGTATTTATCCAAGCCCAGGATGTGACACAATACCTATATTTGAAGTGGAGTTTAACACAGTTTTTCTTCTCATAGACCGGTTTACATACCAATGTTAAAGAGCTCAGTCTACCATACTGTTTATCCATATCTGAACATACGGACAAGTACGACTGAATACAATGGTTCCCATCAGATCACAAAAATTAAACATCAATTATTACACAATTCATAGATATCCTATGAATTGTGTAAGTACTGTAGATAAATATTTTTGAATCAGAGTTCATTAGATTCGAAATAACGGGGGTTGAATGGAAAATTACGTTAATCGCTATGGTTATAATTAATTTGTGGTGACAAAAAACTTTTGTCTCACGCTTCTACTGCTCCAGTAGAAGCGTGAGACAAAAGTTTTTTTTGTTTATATTAGTTGCGACCAGATATTCAAAGTGAGCAGACGCGAAAGTCTGTCTTATCGAGATGTCGCTTCTCAATCCGCGCGGTTTGGGGCTGGGGTTGTTCAATAAAAGATGGAAGAAAAACAACAAAGTCTTGTTAATTCATTAAAACAAGAGATGATCTCCCCCTCCCCCGAACAAGAAAGAGGAAAGCATCCCACAGGATTAGCCCTGAGAGGATAGGTACCGACGAGTTAGCAAGCACAAGAGAAAACAAGTAAGAACCCCTTATCCTCTCTCATACTCTGTCTCTCTCTCTCTCGCCATTATATACCCGACGTAAAGGGGTATATAACACAATGAGCCTGCCCAATACTTATTTGGAGACCATTTAAGCAATAGCATATATTGTAATATAACTGAGTCCTTTGTTTATCTAAAGGGTTTGATTCGGCATTGAATTATTTGAAAAGGGTCAATAAGCAATAAAACAAAACAAACAACCAACCAACAACCAAAAACTGTATGAACTTTTCCGGTATTTATTTTCTTTTTACATTATCCCGTCAATTTAAATGTAAGTACACCTAATTACAAAAAATGATTCGCTGTTCGTATTCATTATGTAACAGATTACTTTGTTCTTGTTACATAAGTCTACGATCATCCCGTGTCTATTTAAAGAAGGGTACAGAGAAACTCACAAGATGAACTAGCTAGGTATTAATCGCCATGATTAGATTCCTTTCACAGAAATTGGTTTCAAAAAGTTTTCTTTTTATTCTGAGGCGCCCCTTTCGCAATTTTCATTGACTTCTTTTTTTTTTTTATGGTGTCCACTTCCAATATTCCCAGGTAATCCTAGTTTCCTTTTTCTACTAGATTTCTGATGCTTTCCTGATTGGACAGTTCTATTCCCTCCGTAGTTTCTTTTTATACTTTTCCTCCTTAAGAGAACGGCACATTTTTCAGAATTCCATTCGTATATCTTGGTTATGGATTCAAATAATTTGTATGAATACTTTTACTTGATCTTTTTCATCTTTGAAAAATATCTTAATATTATCCATGTAAATGACGTAATTTGTAATTTCCTGCAACTTTGTAAATTTGTAGCCTTCTTTGCAATTACTTTGAATATACTTTAGCGGAATCATTTCTACAACTTAAAATAGTGATCATGCTGAATTCCCCCTGTAAGATGTCTCTTTGTATTTTTATGTGCTACGGTTTGTCGAGCTGTTAATTCTACTGACTAATTTTCCATTGTTCTTGCGATGAAGTTAATGATATTATTATTATTATTATTATTATTATTATTATTATTATTATTATTAGTAGTAGTAGTAGTAGTAGTAGTAGTAGTAGTAGAATATCACTCATTGCAAGGTTTCCCACACCGTTTTAATTGGTGATCTTTCAAAGGAGTCCTCTAAAACTGAAATATATATATATATATATATATATATATATATATATATATATATATATATATATATATATATATATCCCCAGATCTCTTATGATTATTCTAGCCGATTTGATCAATGCTGTTGTCTGTAGTTCTCTATCCTTCCTCTGATTTCCAATTCATGCAGTCTTTATTTCCAAGCTTTGGGGACCGTTTTAAGCGCACCAACTACAACTGGTATTACAATTACCCTAATGTTTCACAGATATGTTATTTCTCTAGCAAAGTCCAAGTATGTGTATATTTTTTCGCTTTCTTTCATTTTCACTCTCTGCCACGGCAGAACAGCAAAATCCCTAACATGACAAGTCATTTTATCTTGTTTACCATCTTTATTGATTTATTATTATTATTATTATTATTATTATTATTATTATTGTTGTTGTTGTTGTTGTTGTTGTTGTTGTTGTTGCTTTTGTGAGTAGTAGTAATAGTACTAGTATATAAGAAAATATATATTATATATAATATTCGGAATTTGCTGTCTATCAGGTGTGCCGACTTAATCACATTAAAAAACAAACACTTCCGTTTTTTGTAGTCTCATATCTTGCTACTATAAATTATTCCGAAATAATTATTTGTTTATCGAAATTTGCGTAAATATATCAATTAATTTATTTTGTTCTATGGCCTTCTTTCATTTACAGCGTTACAATAGAGGATATCGCACAGGTTTTGGATAATTTCTGCTTTCTTTTTTCCACTTCATGTCGAAAGCGGTATTGGTTTCTATCGTTATTGGTTTCCGGCTCGAAATAGTTTATTTACTTATCAAATAAAGTTGATGATATGTCTTGTAAACAAGTTACACAAGACATTTGAAGATTGGTAGTGTCTTATGTTAATTAAATTCATAAAATGAACAAATATAAAATTATGCAGCAAAATTCAGATAGATCTGTACCACTGCAAAAACAACGAAATATGAAAATTAATATAATGTATACAACGAAATTTGAAAATTAAAATAATATATTTACTAAACAATCGGAAATATTGTAACCAATACGTTTATTTATCTCGCATTATTTGAATTTAATTAATAGAAAATAAAAAAAGAAACAGTTAATTCTATACAAGATATAGATTTAGACATTTGTAAAAGAATGTATAAGTATTAACAATTGTTATTGTGGTTATACACACACACACACACACACACACACACATATATATATATTAATATATATATATATATATATATATGTATATATATATATATATATATTCTCAACTGCAAAATTTTAAATTATAAATAACTATTCTGTTCCCGTCCATCAAGATGATGGAGTTAATTAGTAGAAATCTAATTAAGATTTTCAAGCAATTTATTAACTAAGATATAAAGCTGTATAATATTGTTTAACCTACTCCATACGCCTTACCTGTCAGTGGGAATTAGAATAAACAGACTGTATACTCTGCAAATGAGCAAGACTATTAAAATAGAGATGTCCTGGATATGACATTAAACTTCCTCTGATTATGAGGGTTCTGTTTTGAAGATATATAGTGTATGAACTATCCTTTCGTTGTCATTAATCCCAGGTTCACTTTGATCCCGAGTGTTTGTAGCTATTCGGGTGCTATTTATGTTTCAAATAGATCTGTTGGAAAATCGTTCGTTTTTAAAAGTAATACTTGATTCCATATAACTTCATATTGAATATTATTTGTATTAAGAATAGTTAGAATTGTTTAATGAAGACTAGTATTATCACATTGAAACTATATACCTCACTGCAAACAAATAGATACTTTTGAATATTAATGATTACTTGAAACTATATCATCATTAGATTTAGATAGGGATACTTGAAACAATATGACCGTGTCCTAATTATTTGTTTTAGATTGGAATACTTGATATAATATAAGCGTTATAGAAAATAGAATGGATAAAATCAATTAAATTCATTGAAGGGGACGAACTTACCACAAGCGGAATTCGTGAGGTGTTAATTAGACTGAAACCGGGAAGAACAGATGATTACATTATATATTTGTGTTAGGGGGTGGTAGACTTTTTTATTGGCTCACACTGACTGTAGATTCTCTATTTAAGAGGTCGAATTCTTGTGTAGTTTAATCGAAGCAAACTGTCAATGCTAGCAGCACGTAGCTTACAGGGTGGCAGGTTGAATATACCGGATTATTGTTGGGGTTGCTATCTGAGCCGATATAATGCACATGAACCAGTAATCAGCGATGAAGATGATGCATCAGTGACGACCACTCTTAGGCATCCACAAAGTGTATTGTACGACTGAGCAAAAAAAAAACTACACATATAAAATAAATATGAAACTAAAATAAACGAGATTACGTAACGTCTAGGCATAAAATAAACCTAGACGGGTTGACATTTCGTTAAAATCAATCAATCAAAGACTACAAAAAATCAATTTCTTGTCAACAGGGAAAAAAAATTCCACATATTGTATTTTCTTTATAGATTTATGTTGGTTGGTTGGCTGAAATTTACTGCATGTCAATCAATTGGCTATTTTATACGGAAGACGGTGTGTTTTATTCATCCTTGTTAGATTTCCAATTATTTTTTCAAACTCAATTTTTTTATAAACACATTTTAAAAAATCACTTTAGATCTAATTAAGACACAGATGAGACCCTAATAGGTAATACCACTAGGGTCAGTGAACCTGGGAGTAATAGCGACTAAGAGACACTCCACACTCCTCAGAGGTCCAGAATTGGAACTTCACCAAAAGATGAAGCTTAAGGTCATATCCAGGAAACTAAGACCCTCAGCGATAACTTTCTCGTATATATATGATAAAAAAGGTTGGGACATTGCCCTGAGGGTAATATGGTGACGACAACCATATAGGTGCTAGAGCTTGACGGAACAATCTGATTGACCGTAGGGAGCTCTCCGACCGCCCGTCTAGTCCAAATTATAGTGTTGCATGTCAGGGAATGCTCAGCTTCCAGGATTCCGCCCTTAAGCATCACAGGTCACCACCCACGGCCAACAGGTGGCCCTTTTGGAGGATTTTACTCCTCTGCTGAGATGCAGACGGCATATACTACTGTCCCAATCAACAGGAAGCCTAGGTTTCTGTACTGTGATGTCCAGTAAATTTGAATTTGAATGCAAATAAACAGAAATGCTTTTTATGACTAGGTCAGTTTTCTCTTTATTTGTTTCTGATTTTAGAACAAATTGTTTTTATTTCTGTTTTCTCTGTTGTATTTCTTGTTCTCCCTCGCTAATCATAATAGTTTCTATGATGCCAGGTGTGACGATTCACCGAAATGTGGAGTATAATCATCATATCTAGACAATAATCAATATGTCTTTTTAGATGTCTATTTCCTGGCGGTTATTCACGCATGCAAATTGATAAGTATACGTTTCCTTAGACCACCTTTCCCGAATGTCGATGAGCACACCCAAAACTTTGGGCCATAAAATCCACAGAGACAACGTAATGCTTTCAATAGCAGCGATGGCGTATTTAAGACGAAGGAAGAAAGAAAGGGTTATCCTATCACAGGAGATGATGCTGTCTGAATAAAAGTTATTACACTAAAGTGTACATCTCTATAAAGTGAAACATTAGGAAACTATGACAATATA
>CM042139.1:68065489-68072989 GCA_023376005.1 Doryteuthis pealeii
GATTACACGAAAGAAAAAAGGTTTCATCCTAAAAATGCAAGGAGCAAGCGATATCCCACAGACTATGAGTGATGCGGATTACGCAGATGATCTGGAACTCCTCGCATATACACCTGTACAAGCTGACACCCTGCTACATAGCTTGGAGAAGGCAACAAGTCATAAAAAAAGATTAAAACATCACGATATCGATGATGAGTGTCTAAAATCGGTGGGCCAGTTAACGCTCCTAGGTAGTAACATCTCATCCATAGAAAGCTATGTTAATGCACGCATAGGAAATGCATAGACTGTTCTAGACATACTATTAAACATATGGAAATCTGATTTTACTGATACGGTAAAGTGACCATTCTTCTAGGCCATAGTTGTATGCGTACTACTGTACGCCTGCACCACTTGGACCCTAACGAATACGCCTAGAGAATAAGCTAGATGTCTGCAACACAAGGATGGTGTTGTGCTATCTTAAACAGATTGTAGAAACGGTACTCAGCAAGAAAGCAGCAGTATTGTCACTATCACACAAACCATCTAAATAAGGCGAACATGTTAGACGCTGCTAGAGAAGCAGGGACGAACGCATGATTGAGTTTCGTCTGTGGAAACCAGCACATAAACACGCCTATGTAGGCCGTCCAGCAATGACATACATCGATCAGCTAAGTGCGCATTCTGGATCCTGCACAGAAGACTGCCCGGGGCCGATGACTGATAGAGACTTGATGATGATGATGATGATGATGATGATGATGAGTATATATAAACTCCTATTAAACACAAACTATGAAATACATACGTTTATAATTGAAGGGCCTACTTAAGAGCATTTGAAAAATAACAAAAGCTATTTGTAAGATTGGCATAAATCAAGTATAACAATATGCATGCTTGAATATACTATAACTAGCTGGCCTGTGGATACACTACAGTATGATAATTTAAATCTTACAACGTTTGATATATTTACAAAAGAGCTATTGCTAAATAGTTCAATATGTATAAGGTATAGTAATCTTGATTTAACTCACTCTCACTCATTTTTTTTCTTTATTTCCTTCTTTTCATCGTTTCATTATGTTCGATTGAAATATATTAGCGGTATCATTTCCGTATGCTCACCCCTCTCTCAATCTTTCCCACACTCTCTTTCTTTCTTTCTTTCTTATATTTTTCTGTCCCTTTTTTTCCTTTTCTTTCTTTCTGATAAAAACGTAATGGTCCATTATTTAGCTGAGGTGACGAAACAGAAAATAAGAATTCGTTGGATAAGCAACTCCAGATACTCAGGATTTACATTTTTGCATTCTATCTTGATCGATTTGGACGGTCTCATTTTTAACCAGAGGGCGTTGCAAGATGATAACGGTCATGCAGTTAATGAACACGAGTATCAATATATAAATAGGAAATGGAATCGCCAACCCCAGCTTAAATCCTGGACGAGACTTGTCGTTAATACTTTTGTAAAATGCATGAATCCGCCTGTTCTCCACGCAGTTATCAGTAATAAGGACAGACTAGAGTATTTAAGCTTGGTAAGACAACCAACATATGCTAAGGAAACTTCTGAATACAAACCAACTGTACTCCAATTACAAATTGACCATGTTTCACATCTTACGCGTGTATTAAGGGTTGTGTAAATCTATACTTGAATATAATATAGTTTGCACGTCTTTTTATTTTTGGCAGGATAAGACATTGCATTATTGAAGTATATCTTCAATGAATCCTTATTATTCATGCTGCAATTATATTGTAGTAGTTCCATTGTGGCAAAGACAAATAATGTCAGAGTAAGTTTAATCTTTCCCACACTCTCTTTCTTTCTTTCTTTCTTATATTTTTCTGTGAATCATGTCCCTTGTGAATAAGCATATGGAAGAAAAGAGATATGACAAGATTTCCAAAGAACTGGCTGTCGCTAATCACCGATGCAGTAGATGAATTGGCATGGGAAATTCTTCAGCAAACTGGTCCTTAAAAAGTATCCCCAAGACGCATGTGCAATACAGTTAATGACTTCAGTAAAGATCCACAGATTACAATGAAAGATGAGAGATATAAATAGAAATCATACGACGTAAATTTTACTTAGGTTATGTCAAATAATATAGTTCATCGAGTGCGTCTGAATACCCATAGATAAAGCTAGACAAGTTTATTGCACCAAATGTTTATGCGAAAATAACTTTTTTTTAAATATCCGATATGTTGTATTATTCAGATTTTTTTCTCTTGTCCTCATCTTTATTGTTATATAAAACGTTTCAGCCGATGTGTCCTCCAGCCTTGTTCGGATGCTTCTTGTCGAAATGTTGTTACATAATTCATGGATAGCTTGTGAATTCTGTAAGTACTGTAGCTAGATATATTGGAATAGTTGAAGATTCTAAATCGGAGGGGTTGAGTGAAAAAAATACCATAACTGTTATAATTATGAGAAGGCAGGTAATAACCTCCAGAAACGCTCGATTAGAAGCGGGTGACAGTTTTTGAGTTTTTACTAGTTACGACCAGTTACTCGCTGAGAGAAGACGTTCTCTCAAAGATATCGCTTCTGGGCTGGGGTTGTTTTAATAAAAGCTATAAAGATAAACAAAATCTTGCTTAATTTATTAACAAACAAGAATGCACAGATACCCAGCCCAACCAGAAAGAAGTAGTCAACCCAAGAGTAGAGCCCACCAGAGAAGTTGTCGACCGATCAAATAGAAGTAAGAACCAAAACTATTACGCCTCATCATTGTCTCGCATCCTGTCTCTCTCTATCACTGTTTATGTTGGATGGTATATAGCACTGTGGAAACTTCTTGTCAAACTCTGGAGCTATGTTAATTCGTCTATATTCTTTTTGCCTGTAGTCAGAATTGAAACTGTCCAGTTGGACACATGGCGTAACATATACAAGGCTGAATTAATATAGTTCTAACTGACAATCATATGGTGGTTGCTGGTTCAATCCTGACTATAGGCGAAAACAAAATAGAATGCTTACTATAGTATAACAGTTGTAGCCAGTCATGATTAACGGAATGAGATCAATCTACTCCAATGGATTGAATAAATGGTTCGGCTCGAAGTTCTATAAACGCTTCCGATTATGAAATGAATGCTCCCAAGTTCGGCAAGAATATTCCTGGGTTCGCTAAGAAACATCAGAAGAAGTTCGGAGAGCACATTGGCCGAGACATTGTATATATATATATATATATATATATATATATATATATATATATATATATATATATATGTGTGTGTGTGTGTGTGTGTGTGTGTGTGTGTGTGTGTGTATGAAAAAAAATGTTCGAAAAATCAAAATATACTAATTATCAAGCCTCGTTTTAAAAAAATTCACACAAACAATATCCGATATGTGTAATCTGAAAAGTTTGGTTGAAAATCCCTACACGAGTTGATGATCAAATCAACATCATTCGCACTCACACGCACCTTGATCACATAAGTATCAGTCACTATTGTGCCTGACACACCAACTTGCACCTATTCAACTCGATTAAATCTTCATCAGTTAAAAGAAAAAGCCCTATATACAAAAATATATAATCAACAAAAAGTAAGCCTGTTTTCACATTTCAACGAAAAACTTTCCTTCTATACAATCAAAACAAAACAGAATCTTCTCTTCATTTTGAAGACATGAAAGAACAACTTTTTTTTAATGTAAGAACCGTTTGTTCTTTCCTTCTATTTCTTTCTACCTTCACCATTTCTTTTATTGAAACTCTCTCCCTCTTTCCCTCGCTCTCCTCTCATCCTATCAATCTGTTTCGTTTCTCTCTAATTGTCTCACATTATCTCTTAATCTCCCTCTCTCTTTCTCTCTCTCTCTCTCTCTCTCTCTCTCTCTTTCAACCTCATTATCTCTTTCTTCAGTGTAGTCTACACTTCTCTTCTACTATCTCCCTCCCTCTGTCTCTCGCTTTCTCTCCTGAATTTGATTTTCTCTTTCTTTAATGAAGTCTACAATTACATCTTTCTTCCTCATTCTCTTTATACTTCAATCTATATCTCCCATCCCTCTATATTTCCCTCTCTCTCCCTCTCTTTCTCTACTTCTCTTTATCTCTCTAATTCCCCCTCTATCTTTATCTCTCTCTCTCTCTCCTCCCCCTCTCTCTGTAACTCTTACTTCATACATTGTTAAAAGTATATATAAATGTCATTGTTCACCTAAGCACTATCATTCCGTTTTTCGTCAGAGAACCATCTCTTCGTATTTGTTTATATTTTGTGTTATTGGTTTTTGCAACACTTGGATCATCAGTTCTATTAAAACCTGCGTAGACTTAGTTACTTACTAAGATGAGCTTTGTTGTGACACAAGGCCGCAAGTAGGAGCTCTCAATGAAAATCGGACACACTATAGTTTGCTAATTCAGTTTGCTGACCATTAAAACCACACCTATGGATTAAATAGTACCACTACTGTTCTTTGGCATTACATAATCCACAAATGTTTATATGACATTAAACAAAGAAACCAAACCAAAGCATAACACCACGCGAGGTGTCTAGGCCCGGGTAGATGTATAGCCAACTCGGTAAAATTAAACATGAATCAAATATGTTGACTGAAGAGGATGTAGAGGAAATATGGTTGTTTTCTATGTAATGTCCAAGTATTTGTTTATCTTTTCACGTTCTGTCACTTTCTCTTATGATGTGCCGGGATGGCAAAATCCACGAGATGACAAGTGTTCTTCTTGGTAATTAACACTAGGCCTGGTCTGTTAGTCAGAATTAGGTGATATGTCTGTATCTCAAAGTCCCAGAGAATTTTATGCGCCATTCTCCAGGACAGATTCATGTTCGTATATATACCGTCTAGTTGCTGGGTGAAAATGTAATTTTTGCAAATTATTATTACTACTATTATTATTATTATTATTATTATTATTATTATTATTATTATTATTATTATTATTATTAGGTTTTCACACCTGCCATAGCCGGTGTTTCACTGGAGGCTGGGTGACAGGTCTCCAGAACTCTTCTGAATATTCTAACCGATCTTAACCGTGTTGTAGTTTGGATGGTCTTCATTCTTCCTCTGATTTACAATTCACTCATATTCTTTTCCAGAGCTTTGGAGACAATTCCAAAGGCACCAATTACAATGGACAATACCTTCACCTTACTATTATCATAATTATTATTTTGTTTTTCACACCCGCAGTAGCTGGTGGTTCACTGGAGGCTGAGTTATAGCAAGTCTCCTCAGGTCTCCAGGACTCTTCTGAGTATTCTAGCAGATTCCATTATTATTATTATTATTATTATTATTAT
This sequence comes from Doryteuthis pealeii, assembly GCA_023376005.1. Lineage (NCBI taxonomy): Eukaryota > Metazoa > Mollusca > Cephalopoda > Myopsida > Loliginidae > Doryteuthis > Doryteuthis pealeii. The sequence goes on from CM042139.1 coordinate 68,070,803, forward strand.
TATTATTATTATTATTATCTAATTTGTAACTTTACTTTTGATTTCTAACAATCCTTTACCCAAGAGTTTGAAGAAGTAGTGATTTGAATTCTATGTATCATTTTACTCTTTTTCCAAATCGGTAGTTTATTACCCAACTATAATTGTGTATGATGCCAAATATGTCAATCATCTTTATTCAGAAAATAAGCCATGGCACTGATTTCGAAATCTTTCTGAAGAATTACTAACGTTCATATTTTTGTGAAAAACTAATAGCTATAGCCTTTTAACTTTGATATTCTCATTGCAATAACCCCCCCCCCAAAAAAAAAAAAAAAAAAAAATTGTATTTCTCTTCAATTTTCAATTAATGTCAGATTCTATTCCTGAATTTCAAATGTGTGACGGTTTATTTTTTTTTGCTTGAATTCAATTTTAATAACTTTAATTCTGCAGGGAGTTTAGAAAATTAATTTGATAGTCACTTTTTTTCTTTGCAACTTTCTTGATATTCTTTATTTTTTTATTTTTTTTGGTATTCAACCAGAAAGGGAAAAACGAGGAGTTCAACTTATTTCATCTTCAATGCTTTTATCCCATTGTAGATTTTACTTTTTAGATTTAGTTAGATAAGATGTAATCTATTCAGGAAACGATACCTACACACACCACACGCAAACATACACCTATACAACCATACATACACGCACGCACACACACACACACACACTCTCTCACACACACACACACACACACACACATATATATATATATATGATATATGTATGTGTGGGGGTAGATATGCATGCATGATTAAGGTAGAATGCATGCATATATTCAACATCCAATAATAGCCCTATCATATCTTCTCATAATAGAGATTATGCGTCTGCCGGTAACCGAAACCGCATCACCACTGGCGTCACAATTCCTTAAGTTATTTACGCTATATTATCATTTATTATTGAATAATCCTGATTTAATCCTAATTGGCATCTTATTTATTGATGATACCTTACCTAAAATCTAACAGATTTAGATCTGCCGCAAAACAGCTCGTTATGAATGCATTTAAAACCCTACACTGTATGCTATATATCACTAAAAATAAAGGTTTACATAATATATAGTGCGGATGATCTGCATATAGATTTTAACAAAACCAGGTATAATAAATAATTACTTCGTGTTATTGATTTCTAATATTATTTTTTTTAATTCTCAAACGTATTAAAAGCAATCCTATGTATAATTTTATATAGAAATCAATTAAATTAAAACAAAAATAAGTATAATCCTTTTATATGCGTTCTTATTTAGTTTCGTTATTTTTTTCTAATTTGATATTACATTGTAAAACATAAATATTTATGCCTGAAGGGCTCATATTTTTGCTAGTCTACTAGAAATCACTCTTGCAAAATAGGTAGGATTAAAACGGCAAAAACTTTAAACCCCAAATATAAAAACTTAATCTTTCGACCAATCAAACAGGTTATCAAACGACATAAATAATGAAATCATATTCTAAAATAATTGAAGATTAGTAAAAAGATTTCAAATTGAATTCATGGTATTCAAAACATTTTCATTCACTCATCATTTTTCTTATTGCACAATATTCCCCGCTCTGTCCATAGGGCTGTAGAATACACCAACCACACCTCTGTAGAAAGGTAAAATCCCCCAAATGGGACAATCGGCTGGCCACCGGTTATTCTTAAGAATGGAACTCTGGTGGATGAGCAGTCCGTGAGATGGAGCACACTACCTTGGCCCTTACCTAGGCTAGACGGGCGGTTGGAGAGGCCCCCTTCGATCAATCGGTCGCTCACGTCAAGACCTAGTACCAATATGATTGTCTTATCCATATTGCCCTTATAGCAAACCCCAAAACTGTTTATCATATATGAGCTAAAAGGTGGTGTCTCCTGTTTTTCTCACTTGGATGATTAGTGGGATGGGATTAAGTGATCGTACAGCTGCTTTTTGGTAGAGTGCTGCTTCCAGGATCTGTTCAGGACACCACGCAACACTCTTGTGTGAATTGTGTGTTTTGAGAGAGAGAGAGAGAGAGAGAGAGAGAGAGAGAGAGAGAGAGAGAGAGAGAGAGAGAGAGAGAGAGAGAGAGAGAGAGGCTCAACAAGCGGCTTAACCATCAATGACGTTCGGTGCGACAAGCCGTCAGCAGCCTCACCTTATTCG
>CM042139.1:68075489-68092989 GCA_023376005.1 Doryteuthis pealeii
GAGAGATTTGGCTGTTTGTTTGAGGGAGACAGACCCAAGATGCAGTCTGTCCTCCGCGGCTATTTCTCAATAGTTAACTTGGAACTGGAAAATAAACAGCTCAGAAAAAAAAACAAGGGAAAGTAGATAAGCATAGAAATAAATATACATCCTCTTTAAATTGTTACCGCTACGTTACAAATCTGAAGTTGATGCCAATGAGAATAGAAGATCATAAAATAAGATAAGAACCATGAAATAACGAATCTTCCACCTGGTTGAGGGGTAAAAACTTGCATTCCACTGAACATCCTCCGCACAAGGAAATGAATCCTTCATCAGCATCAACGTTATGGATATATGGAACATATATCTTCTTAATCTGGACCCAACTATGTTACATACTATCTTATTCTAAGTAGAGTCTTTTTCAAATTTGTCATTTCAAAATTGTTCTTGTCAATGCACTTTTATTTCTTAATTTTTCATAATGCACACACATTTATAAACACCCACACATATAAACACACACATGTAACTAAACACACTCACGTGCATATAAACACAGAAACACACACCCATATAAACACGCACATAAACACACACACACAGACACACATATACACACAGACACACAGACATATATATATATATATATATATATATGTGTGTGTGTGTGTGTGTGTGTGTGTGCGTGCGTGTGTATATATATATATGGAGTTGTAGTGGTTGTATGCATGTGTATATTGTGTATTGGCGTAGATTGAAAATTGTAAACAAACCAACAAGTATATATTTACTAGTTCGAATAAATCACGGAATAACAAATATAATTCCCCCAGGATATTAGAAAATACATGATGAAGGGGGAGAGATGTGCCAAAATCGAATTAATCAAAATATCAGAGATGAATACTCATGCTAGAAATTTGTGCAATTTTGAATATCTTTGATTTCAGAAATTCAGAAAACACTAGGATGTCGAGGAATTCAACTCCACAACCAACACTGAATTATTCATAAAAGAACGAACATAGTTAATCTCAGAAACTCTGATGACATTTGAGAAAACCAATAGAAAATAGGGCAATGCATATAAAACTTAGAAGATAAATATATTTACATAGATGGAAAGAATAGGCAAATACACCGATGAGATGGAAAGACTGACACCCTGAGAGTTTTTCATTATCAACCGGAAAATGTAAAACAGTTTTAGATATGTCAATAAAACAATAACATGTATCTGGATAATGTTTAGATGAAGCCTCGTTTGAATTAAGATTGTAGCATTCTTCTTTTTGTTTAATGAAGGAACAAAATATATATATATAAAATTACCTACATAGAAAAATTGCAGGGCTTCTCAAAGCTTTTTCTTGAATTCACATGAGTTTCTTTGTTAAATACATGAGGTAAAATACGTTTTTGGCAATAATATATTAAAACAAAATTTTATACGAAGCATTTCATTGTTTTTTTTGTTTTTTGAGTTATCAAATACAACATTGAAAGTTTAACAAGGTTACCTTACAAAAGATATGATTAAATAGAGTCCAACGCACAGCGTTTCCACAACAGGAATTAATTCTCTATCTACCCGTCGAAATCGACTATACGATTGTGTAGTCTCTGTTATTTATGTGTTTCATTGGAGGACTCGAACTTCTTGTAAAGGAAAATTTATTCCTTTACAACACAAAGCTACAAGGAAATCTGAGAAAATGCTGTGACCTAACGAGCATCATTGCTAATTTTATTGTTTTCTTCATCTAGAAATGTAGAATTTCTTGTTGCCCTCTTTTATACAAATGTTGGCTGATAAATAAAGTCCCCAAACATGATTTTAAACTCATTATATCATTTAAACTGAATAGACTTATTTATTGTAGCTATGTTTACTTTTCAACATAAGTAAAACCGGTGGATTAGCCTATTGTCGGTATAAGCCGGAAAGTGAAGGAGTTTATTTTCTTTTTCAGTAGCGCTAGACAAAGACATATTGTTTTGCTAAGGTGGAGCGGCACATCTACCGTCAGCTCCATATTTTACTGCACAGTGTAGATTACCCAAAATGAGCTACTCATCGGCTGAGTTAGTAAGGACCTGGAATCTAGGCAAATGCTCTACCGACTGATCTAAACCGGCCCTTTTAAACATAATAACTTTTTATAGCATCAGTTATGAAGACACCTATGCCACATAGAAATCCTTTCAAAGAACCAAAAGAAATAACCCAAGGCAACTTGCCATAAGAATGTACCCAAGGATTAGAGCATCCAGGGTAACAAGCTGAAAGAAAACATCCGAGACGATTCATATGAAAGTACATAAGTCAAATCACTGTAGGAAAAAAAAGCAAAAAAAACAACAACCCCCCAAAAAAAAAAAAAAAAAAAAAAAAAAAAAAAAAAACAAATTACAACCCACGATATGAATACATACAAGGCAGCTCGGCCTAGGAATGCACACATCTTATTATAATGGAGATTGTGGGTATTTCTGTCTGTAACCGAAACTAAATCACTACTCAAGTCACAATTCCCTTAGTAATTGACATCACATTCACCATGAATTTATCCTTATTTTAACCTCAATTATTAATAAAACTGTTTTACATTATTAATACTGTTAACCATACCTACATACTAATAACATGCAATTGTATTTATATATACAACAAAATAGCGGTTTACAGTATGAATGGGAAGGATAATTTGCATATTGATCTTAAAAAATTGATTTTAATAAATATATGCTTAGTATTATTGATTTCTAATTGTTTGGTTTTATCTTATTGTATATGAGCAAAAATCTCTTCAATAAATCTTAAAAGAAATCCCTTAACAAGAAGAAATAACTGTAATATTATTCTTTACTTCCTATTTTAACTAAACAGTTTAAATTAGGAAAATTTACCAATGAAAGACGGGAGTAACGGAAAATGATGGAAGTGTTAGTTTCAAAGTTGTTCTATTTTTCAATCATACCCCCTCTGTTCACACTCTTTTTATCTACATTCTTATTCAGTTTCATTAGCCTTTCTAATTTAATATGATATTTTATTATATTAAAACTTAAATACTTGCACCCGGAGGGTGCATATATTTGCTAGTAGTAATAAGTTATCCAAAGCAATAAAGCCTCGAATGCAAATAGCCATATCAAAGTAGTTATAGCAATAAAGCACCCAAGGCAATTCGGCATAAGAAAGCACCCAATTTTTCTTTTAGATGTCGAGTTGCCTTGTGTGAAATTTCGTCTCAGATATTTTCATAAGGTGAGTTGCCTTGGCTGCGAGCTGATTTGCCTCTGGTGCTTTCATATGGCGAGTTTCCTTGGGTGAGTTGTCGACTCACGTATTTTCATATATCGACTTGACTTTGAATGATTCATCATGTCGAATTGGGTGAATTCAAATGGCAGGTTGATTGAGTGGTTTCGTATGGTGAGTGCTTTCATACAGCGAGGTTCCTTGATTACGAGTTTCTTTGTGCGTTTTCATATTTTTTCATATTGCGTGTTGCCTAGGGTTCTTTGTTGCCCTCAGTACTTTGTTAATTTACGTACTTTAATACGGCAGGTTGTCTTGGGTACTTCCATATAAAGAGTTGCCTTGGGTACTTTGTTGTCTTCGTTGCTTTCATACGTCAAGTGTCCTTGGGAAGAGTGTATATTCTATCAAAGTAATGGCATATATTTGTGGAGGGGCGTGACATAATAGTTATCGTCGTAGGAGATGGAAAAATAAAGACCAGTTCAAATCCTGGACGAAGCTGTTTACATTTCATATAGCGCTAATACACTAGGGAAAGTTATGTATCCAACTATTCTCCCTCCAGCTATGGGTAAATAGTGGTACTGACTGGGCTCTTTAACTTTGTTTAGGCAACCGGTAAAGGAGAAAGAAAATTCTGAATTCAAATCTGTTCAACTCTGCTTAAGAAATTGACCTTATGTCCAATCCTGCTCGAACGGATTGGTTAGGTAAATGTGTATATTTGTTGACATTGCCTTTATCTGCAATAGTTTCTGTTTGTTTTTAGTTTTCATTATGTTTTGCATCACTATCCCAGGTGTTTTTTCTTTCTTTTTACTTTGGTCAACAGCAGTTGATGCATTGTTCAGGCTTCTTCGGGTGAAGTGTTTGAGCGTGTAATAACCGCCTGCATCATAAACTTTCAAAGGCTGAAATGAAACCACAAAACAACTGGAATAAATGCGATGGTTGGAGCTGCCAAAACGACACTAGGCAAATCACCAAAACAGGATAGGTATGACTAAAAGTTAATGTTTGTACTTGGTTGAATATTACATGAATGAAAATTAACAGAATCGAAATGTTAAGATATTATATAATTCCAAAGTATCAAGGAGACTAAGGACCATCCAGTCTTCTAATCTATGTCTAAACAAAATAAATAATGTAATTATAGTCTTCAAATGTAATATTAAAGTATTACAGTGTCGAGTTATTTAGAGTATTTATTTTATTTGCAATTAATATTAATCGGTTATAGTCATATTAAATGGACACGGCAACTCGGTTTCAAATAGTGGAAAATGGTATTTGCGTTTCAATTTCATGTCAATGCTCTCGGGAAAGTCATGCGTCCCTCACTTCACCCCGAACTATGGGTAAATAGTAAGGCATGTTCAGTTATTTAACCTTGTTTCGACAACCGATCTAGGATGAGGTAAATTCTAAATTCAAACTATTGTTCTTTCCTTAAATATACACATTGTTTCACATCCTTTTCGTAGCGGAGGGGTTGGGTAAATACCTACAAGGAATATTACAGTATTACAGAATCAGCTTATGTACCGTATTTTAATATTTACCTTTAATGTTATACTATTATAAAGTTACACTTCTGACTCGGTTACTTAGTTAAAATATACCACGTGGTATTAGGGCAGCACCAGTCCACTTTTTAAAAATGAGCAGGACCGGGTTTATTGCCCTGTGCCTCAGGCGCCCTAAAAGGGAGAATGCTGATGGAACCACGTACGTTTTGGACTGACTATCACATAATCTTCGGTTTGTGCTTGGATCCTTTAAGTAAAGTCTTTATGTAAGTCCGGACTGGTATAAAGTCAGGAAAATTAATACTATTACATAGTCATATATAGTACTGTAATAACACTAGCAAAAATATGCGCTCTTAATGTCATAGAATATTATATAAAATGAGAAAGACTAAAGGAAGTAAATAAAGACACATATAAAGAGAGTGTATTTATTCTAATTCTATTTTAATTGATTTCTACATAAAATAATACGTACGATTACTCTTCATGTATTTTATGATTGAAACATATTATAGATTAATAACACCAAGTGATCAGGTTTTCTTAATATAAGTAGACTTAAAATCTAAACCATATAATATAAAAACATTTATTTCTTGGTGATATATTACACTCATTGCAGGATTTTAAGCTCATTAATAACATGGGTGGTTTTCAGTAAAATCTAAGTAATTTGATTGATAGTTAATGAATTAGATGTTAAATAAGATTGAATAATGTTTATTTAAAATCATGAATGATATAACATAAATAATCAAGGGAAGTTTGGTGTCGGTGTTAACGTAGTTCTGGTCACAGACACACATAATCACCATTATAATATGATAATCATGAGAAATAAGAAACGACTTAGAATTACATTATTGCATTAAACTTGAAACATTACATGAAACAGAGATGGGAATAATCAAATAATAGATCGGCTTTGACGCTAGCTTTTTCGATCACTCTCGGCTTTGATTGTTAAATTTTACTAATTTAACTTTTTAACTAGGTTAGAGAGTAAATAATAAAATTAGAGTTATTTGTGTTGCTTAATGGATTGAAAAAAAGAAGGTTTATCGGCAGTATTTTTGCTCATATTCTTTTCAAATAAAACCAAACAATCAATAGTTCCAGTTGAAGACACACACACACACACACACACACACACACACACACACACACACACACACATATATATATATATATATATATATATATATATATATATATATATATATAATGTCAATTATAAAAAGAAGATTTAATTTTAGAATATTACAGATTCAGGTTAGGTATATTTTTTAGTGTTTACATTTAATAGTACATTTATTACAGAGTCAGCTTAAGTGATCTATGGCATCTGGGTAAACATTATTCTTCCAGATGCCTGCACTTGGCATTTAAGAAAGAATCGGGTGAAATATTTTAGTGATTTTTTAAAAAAGAGGTCTCATACGCTATTCTAGGAATAACAGTTTCCCTCTTACTAATGAATATTCATGAGGTTATTGATATTCAATGTCGAAATCTGGGTCATTTGACACATATCCAATTTGGTTGCCAGAGACAGTTTCTCTTTGTCAGAAGCTATTCTTGGGATGCTCATCTCACTCAGTTGAAAGCCCTAACTGGAACTCTTCGTTCACCTGGGTATGTGTCATATGAACCAGGTTTAGGTGTTTGTTATCGATTACCTTAAGGATATTTACAACCCCTGACAAAAATTATGGAAGCAGAACACTTAGATGATGTTCAATCTTTAAAAAATTTTTTTAGCAAGGAATAGACAAGTAACAGATAACACGCAAAACGTTTTTCGATCACTCAATAGTTTGGCTTCATAGGATATGCCTTAAAAACTAGATTGAATTATTTAAAATAATGGTATAATTATTGCACACTCTATACAAATGAAAACATATGGAATAACCCAATATCGCTGGAAAACATTATGCAATTAATTGACAAAAAATATCAAACACTTACTTGCCCCTCCTTTATGAACATATGTTACCTAATATCATAGCATTACAGAGTCAGGTTAGGAGCAATATTTATGATATTTACATTGGGGGTTGGCAGCCTTCCGTCAACGAGAGACGATGGAGTAGTGTCAAGGTTTTTTGTTTTACTTTTGTTTGGTTCATATGGAGGATTAGCTGTTGCCTATGCAGCAACCCCCCCCCCCATTTCACACTGCCGTTGTGATTCAAAGGAAAAGTAAGGGACCAATGCAGTTTGGCAACGGTAGTGTCGCAGGAGTTAATGGGGAGCACTGGATTTCAGCATCACACCACCTTAGGGACTCCTGATTTATTTTCGGAGTTTATCCCACTAGCCTTTTCTTGAAAGGCAGCAGAAGTTTTGTGTCGGACTTTTCCTTGAGTTGATAGTTTGCAGACCAAGGCTAAGGAGCCCCTTCAAACCCATTCAGGGATTTATGCGAGTAGTAATTACGCGAATCCTACTACTATCGGTGTTCCTGAAAAAGAAATGAGATTAGGGATACGGTATATTTTGCATTTGTGTATCAGATAAGCAACAGTACCTTCAGGTCATTTTTTTTTGGGGGGGGGGGATAGATAAGTCCACTAGAGGCGTCAGGATGGGTCTGATGTTCCCTGTGTTTATACACACATATACACATGTATACGTGAAACTCGCTCGTTCATGTATACGTGTGGTTATATCAGCGCCGTTGAATTATCTAAGGTACTACTTAGTATAAGTCAACATGCCGTTTACGACTTGCAAAAATCCTGCATTGAAGTGTCATAGCTCCAGGCTTTTGTGTTTGGAGACATGGCAATGAAATAAAGCGAAATTGACTAAAAGAAAAGGTAGGAATTAATAAGATAAACTTGAAAAATTAATAAAAATAGAATAAGATAAAAATCATATTTCCTTAACAGTAATGTGACGGAACTTGCCAGCTTTGGTCACTTCTGTAAATGTCTTTTCTTTTAGTTAATTTCGCTTTATTTCATTGCAATGTCTCCTCGTGCTAGCCAACTTTCACCCCCTTTTTTTGGACCAGAATAACTAAGACATAAATAGAAAAGCCTGGAGCTCTGATTTTGGAAGTCGTAAATGGCCCTTTTTAATTACATTTGCAGAAGTGGCCCAAGCTGGCAAGTTCCGTCACATTTCTGTTAAGGAAATAAGATTTATATTTTATTTTATTTTTATTAATTGTTCTTGTTTATCTTATTAATTACTGCCTTTTCTTTGAGTTAATTTCGTTTTATTTCATTGCCATGTCTTCACGTGCTAGCCAACGTTCTCTCACCCCAACACTTTTTACCAGAGTAACTAAGAGATGTTATTTACATATGATAAATAATAATAATAACAACAACAACAACAACAATAATAATAATAATAATAATAATAATAATAATAATAATAATAATAATAATAATAATAATAATGATTTAATTAATTAATTAATTAATATTTCAGGCAGGGATCTAACAAACAAATAATTTAATCCAATATCTATATATTAATACGCGTGTTTCTTAATCATACGATCGTTATCACCTTGCAACACCCTCTGGTTAAAGACGAGACTGTGCAAATAGACCAAAATGAATAGCTCTTAAGTAAACATAACAAATGTTGTATTAATTAAATTATCATAATGTGGTATATCCACAGGTCCTGCTAGTTCTTTATTAACAATGGTTCCAATTTCCCTGAATGTTTAGTTATTTAAGAAAAATATATTGGAACTTATCTTTTATTAGTTTATTTACTGCTAAATGAATAAAAAAATAAAACATCCTCGAAGTGCGCTACTTCCATGATTTTGCCAGGGATATTTTAGCAATTAAAATAATGTTGTTCCTATAATATTAAATAGCGTAAGCTCACTCATAATTAAAAAAAAATATGCATTAAACCATTTGATATGTTATGATTTGAATATTGGAATTCTTTCTTTAAAAATAAATCTCAGCTGAGTTGACATTATTTGAGGGTGTCGCGAGGTTAGCGTAAATGTTGTAGCGAATTATTCGTAAATATTTTGTAATTAAATGCACTTTGATATTGTAGCAGTGGAGCTTTCGCTGCTGTGATGAAAAGATTAATGCTGAAATGAATAACTAATAATAAATGCAAATGTCAATATGTCAGTGTGTCAGACATTTTAATCTTTACTTCACACTAGCCCAACATATACCCTTTTGGAATCAGACCGATTTCGTGAGAAAATCAAAAACATTCCGTACCGAATCCGGACCCGCAATCCTGAAATTTTTTATTCCCAAATTTTAATTAATGCGATTATATTTTACGTGATTTTTTGCGACGATTTCTTTTTTTGTACGATATCAATTTATATAACGTGGAAATAGATTTGGGAATAATCGAAATTATTTGCAAAATACAGCGAAATTCACACATTAAAATATTATTTGTACAAAAAGTAAGGACCTGTGTACATCAAATTGATTTAAATTAAGTGGCAACAAACTAATCATCGTTGAACTTTTAAAAGGTAAACTTAGATATTAACGTGATATTAAATGCAGCGATCAAATTGACATCGACATTGGGGTGTAGTATTGTGATTGGAAGGCTAAGAAGAGTGACTAAACAAATAAAAGGAGTACAAGATTACAGTTACAGTGAGATATTATCAACTTTATTAGAAATAAGATGATTTAATTGAAACGTAAGGCAATCAATTTAATTTCTAACTGTGGTGTCCATGTTTTTTTTTGTTATTTTTACATTTTTCCTCAAATTGGAAATTTACTGTCATGGTAAATTTCAAAAGTTAAGTCTATTAACCAAGTGGAGTTTCTTACTAATAAAGTAACATATTTTTTTAAACAAATTACCTAATATGATCAGAAATAGCAATATCGTGGAATATCTTAAGATTGTATTGTATGAATTCAGGAATAATTATAAGAAAGATATATTAAGAGAGCATTATGTGGAGTTATCAGATGGAATATTTTTACAGAGTTTGATCTGTATATTAATATCATATTAATATTGTGTATATCCTGTGCAAATATTTTTCCTTTTAAAGGAAGAATATAAAGGAGGGGGTAGATGCCCAATGATGCATAACAAACAAATAAATAAGTAAATCTGATAAAAAATATAAAACTTTGGGAGATGAATGCTAGTTTAAAATAGTCAAAAAATACTTCGATGTTTTTTGCGAGAACATTCTAAAGAGAGAAAAAAAACTCACGTTCTAAAAGATCGCATTCTTTCTACAATAACCTTCGAGGGATTTTGAAAATATACAAAAATATGATTGCAACGTAATTATGATTTTCAAAGAAAATATTTTTATGAAATTAGATCTTTGCCGTCCAAGAAAATGCTTTATGTTAAATTTAAAAAAAAAAAGTACTTTTGAACTTTAGTGTTATGAAAAATGAAATGAGTGCTTTCTATATAGTAATATATACAATACGAGTTCAAATCACGCCACAAGCTATATTCTAAATTACTATTTCATATTGATTTTTTTAAAGAGTCAGTGGGTACATCAACATTGAAGTTTTCATAAAGGGAAAATAAGGTGAAAAGTATGTCAGTATTTAATGAAAGTATTGATCTCATAATTCAATCAACCTTTACATAAGTTAAACGTTAACGGGGCTTAATCATTTTAATATCTTTAAGATATATAAAGAAAAATAACGGGTCGCTTTTACAACATTTCATTGAAATAGATTTTAGGTTTGATGTTTTGTTGATGAAGCGAAGGCGGGTATTCCAAGACTGACAACAGTCTGGTTGTCATTATTCTTGTTTCTTTTTTTCGCCAACCATTGTATTAATCTCTGTTACTACTGTGTAAGTAGTAAACGCCAGTTTAGCTCAGTTAGGACCGGTTTAGCTCAGTCAGTAGAGTGTCCGACTAAGAACCACAAGGTTCCTGGTTCGATACAGGCCCTCATTAACTTACCGTATGAGTAGGACGGGGATCTCTGCGGTAAACTAAGGAGCTGATGGTAGAAGTGACGCTCCACCTCAGAAGCAAAAAAATCTTCTTGGTCTAGCGCTAGTGAAAAGGGGATAGACTCCTTTGATGTCTGGATGATACCGACTTTAGGCCACCCCGACGATTTTACTTTTTATTACTGTGTAGCATAGGTGTATATCTTCATTTTTACATTAGAGAGTTCCACAAATAATAGCACCACGAATAACGTTACACATTGACAAAAACATCTTGAAGAAGTTAAAAGTAAAAATAAGTACAGTCGGTGGAGGTATCAGCTGAACAGTGAAGGAGTGAATCTTTCTCTCTACCCTTCCGTGCTATCGGTCATTGCGCCTGTAAGTCCTTATAATGACATCCAGTTTCCGCACATATCATCAATGTAAGTCTTAAATGGTCGACCCCACTTGTGTTCATGTGTAAGTGTACGCAGAAAAATGTCACTGATGAGTTTGTCCTTACTTCTGCAACAGTGTCCAGCGTGTCTTATTCGTCTTACTTGGATAGTTAGTATGATAGGAGATAATTGGCCATATAATTGTGTTTTTGTGGGTTGCTGCTTTCGGCATCTGCCAGGACAGCACGAAACATCTTTATGTAGTTCTAATCTTGCTTTTAATTTATGCGGCAATAAAATAGAGACACAAATCCACATATCAGGTAAGAAATTTAAATATATAGTTTCATATTATCTGATGAAGCTTTTGAGATGAGGCTTTATGAGTATAATTTTGATTTTTCGGACTGATGTCCCCATCTTTATTGTGTTATGTAAAATCACAAGGTTTCGGTCGCTGTATCCTCCGGCCTTCTTCACGTATTTCCTGCCTATCCGAAAGTAGCAATGGCCCAACCTCAAAAATTGTTTTGAATAATTTGACTGTTGATGAGTCGATGAACATTTGAAGTTCTCATTCAAATAATGATGACATTGTTTTTGCACACCTATCAGTCTGATATGCGTCAGAAGAAATGACATGACGATTAAAAAAGATTATTATTTTTTTTAGAAAAAGAAGCTTGTTTTGTAAGTAGACATTTCTTTTTATTGAAATGAAATTAAGTTGTTAATTAATTTAAACATGTTTTAGTTTAGTCTTGATTATGACATCGAGACAAGCAGCAATTATGTCTAATTAGTTTTCTTCTCCAGCTTGGAGAATAACTTTAATTAAAATTTTTAATTGATGTGAAAAAATATTTCACTAATTGTAAAGTTAGACAGCACTATATCTTCATTATTAGAGTTTATTGTGAGACATCGATTCTCAATAAAAAAAATATAGGAATTGTTGGATAAAGCGTTTTATAAATAAAGCTTAACACTCGTTTTATAAACAAAAGACTTCCTAACATATAAGCAAATAAAAATAACTTATATATAGGGATTTGTTCGTGGTGTAATGGTTACTGTCGTAGGAAATGGACATGTTGAGACGAGTTCAAATCTCTGACAAGACAATTTGCATTTCACTTAGCGCTAATAGACTTGGGATAGATATTCATCAAACTATTTTCCATTCAGTTATTGCTAAATAGTAAGACAGACTGGATCCATTAACCTTGTTAGACCAATCGGTCTAGTAACACTCTGAATTCAACCCTGCTAAAATCCGCTTTTACAATTGACCTTTTGTCACATCCTGCTCGTGCGGAGTGGTATATATATATATATATATATATATATATATATATGTGTGTGTGTGTGTGTGTGTGTGTGTGAGAGAGAGAGAGAGAGAGAGAGAGAGAGAGAGAGAGAGAGTCTGTGTGTGAGAATGTAAGAGAGAAAGAGAGAGGGGCAAAATGCAAATGAATCCAACAGTATGTTAAAGAAAATGATTTATATATATAATATATATATATATATATATATATATATATATATATATATATATATATATTAGGAAATGATTATTGTCTCTGAGGATCATGTATATTATATGTCTTATTACAAAGGCGTCAAACATAAACTAATGTGTTGCAATGATTTTTACAAAATAAACGAAGATTTAAGACGTGGAAATTTGAAGCTGATTTATAAAGAATTTAGCCTCGTCTAGAGGGCTTAGAAAATACCGACTCCATCTCCTGCAGACCCCATCAAGGGCATATCCTGTGCATGGTACAATACTAAATCTAGTGAATAGGTTCCATCTCTGCAGCTTTAGGGAGTGTCTAAAAATTTTGCACAAAAATCTATGTGATGAGACCCTAACACAGTGGTTATCAACAGGGGTCCACATGGACGTACAGGTCCATGTAACATTACTGAGGTTCACCCAAAAACAAATACCGAATTGGGGTTCCACAGTGATACCTTTGTGGTCTGTGGAGTAATTTTACTTCAGAACAAATTTAATTATAGAGAATTAAATTTCTACAGTAATATGCCATTTTGAAATACCAAAAATAGATATTCATGTAGATATGAATTGTGTATGGCAAAAAAGAAGAAAAAAACTTTATATTTGACACTGTCGTAAATATAAAGTTACTTAGAAAAAACGGAGGTGAAAATCACCAATATTTTGTCAGGTACCAGTTAGTGACCTTAAATGATTGTTTTAATGATGAATATCCACTTCCCCTCTCTTTCTCACATTGACATAGGTTAACGAGTAATTATAATCTATCTAATTTTCCTTTAGGGCTGAAGAGCCGGAGGCTAAAAAAGGTGCATTTGCCGTAGCCCTAATTTTCCCAGTAATCTCTCCTCGGATTCATAAAACTTTGAGTGAAGAGAATATGTATTACTTTTCCTGGAACGCAGATTTCAGATATTTAATGAAGTTCATAGTTCGATTCAAACAATTTTCTTTCAGATTTTTCATTTCAACTCTAGTTATGAATAAAATAACGAGAAATTTAGAATTTTTTTACTTGATATTTGAGATCCTCAAATTATGAAATGTGATACAATACATTTTTTGTCTATTCTTGTGGTACTGTATTCTGACAAAACAAAATCATTCAACAATCGAAATAAAAATATAGAGCAATTTCATACATTAACAAATTTTCTATTCACATAAATATTTACTTATAAAGTATATTCAGTATATAAAAAACTTATTCACTTATCAAATATATTCAGTATACAAAAATATTATAAATGAATTCATTTCGAATGCACTGTGTGATACACCGCCAACACTTAGTCCCAATCAAATGGGTTGATATCTGCATGATATCTGCATGATGATTAGTGTTGTAATAAAAGTGGTTAACATTATTAAATTAACTTCCCTTCTACATACCCTCTTTCGTAAATTATACAGTGAGAATGGAGAAGATTGTGAATGCCTTTAATGCATACTGAAGGGAGGTGGTTAGCAAAGGGGAATTGTCTTCATCGTTTTACTGGACTTTGAGACTTATTTTTGCATAACACCCAGCTATGTGATGTATATTACATATCTGATATATTTGAAAAAAATATTGCTTAATAAACCGCCCAAGTAAATCATTCTGATTCAATTACAGTAATAATGTTCTAACTTATTTTCCTAAAAAAACTGATACTGTACAAAATTATCATATTTACGTCTTTCATATGAACAGATTCCTGGTTTGGAATTGATTAGCAGTGATTTGCACGAGGATGACCTTGCATAGTATACTGAATATTTGGAAATATATGAATGAAAATATGCAGGCTCGGTTTAATGACCTACCCATGAAGGATATACCAACATTGGTGGCTATTCCTTTTGAAAATGCAGTTGATGAAGTCACTTCCTTAGAGAAAGACCCTCGTTGAAAGGATGAACTATTTCAAATTAAATTTAGATATGGAAAACATCATATATCGAAAATTAATGACACTGCTAAGAAGTACGTACAACTCTGAGATAAATGACTGGTCAGTGCTATAGCTTTTCCATCATCTTATCTCGTTAAATCAGGATTTAGTTGGTCATTTCTCACTTGTTATTAAAAGAACGTTATAGACTCGATTTAGTGAAAAAGACCAATCTTGACCTGGAGCTAAATATAAAAAAAAACAAAAAAATCGCTGAGAAAGATCAACATCATAATTACTCACTTATACCTATCTTAAAATGGTTTATTATGAATTATGTATTAGTGTACATAAAGGAACTATAGAATTTAATTGTTAAATATGTTTATTTGCAATGAATTAAATTTCCTTCAAAATAAAGTATAATCATGCACTATTTCTTTAATTTTTGATACAATTATTATATAGGAATATTTTTATCTGTGGAATGGCTATGGGTGTCCAAAGAATAAGAGAAAAGTCTAGTTCATGGGTTAAAAAAAGGTTGAGAACCACCGCATTAAGAGATACTAGCATTCCGGGTGCGACTGGATATGGGAAAACTGTCAATGAAGGGGCACTCCATATTCCCCTCAGAATTGGATGATGTTTAGTGTCATACCCAGGATCCATTTTTGTGAAGGTTTTACTCGTTTACAAAGAATGCAGTCAGCATATTCTGGGCAGGGAACCAACACAGACAGCATGGAAAAACGCTTGTCTTTCATTTTCATTGTTGTGTAGTAATTTTGTCCTTAGGTATATTTATGTTAAGTTATCTACTTTTTGTTTCGAGCAAGATATAAACGAGGGATACATACTAACTCCAGGTGTTTCCGACTGTAATGTATGGGTTGAGAGAGAAAGAGAAAAGAAAGAAAGGGAGATAGATAGATAGATAGATAGAGAGAGAGAGAGAGAGAGAGAGAGAGAGAGAGAGAGAGGGGGAGGATAGTGAGAGCGAGATTTAGGGTGAAACAGTTGAAAGAGTATAAAAAACTAAACGATGGGTAACAATAACAACTTTCCTTTTAGTGAACCTTTTTATTTTAGTCAGCTGTCACGATAGGATTGATATTAATATCTTTTTGCATTCAATGTGTTGTCGATGGGTAGCACACTGGCTTTCTGTAATCGTAGAGTCGATTTCCAATTTCCCTTTGATCATCCCGCTGAAACTGACTTTTGGGGCGTTTTTTTTCTCTCTCCCTGGTTTTGGGTGTTTTTGCAATTCCCTACCCTTTCCATCAATGAACTAATCTTGACTCTCAGTGTCTGGTGTTCTATGTATTTATCTGTCCTCCTATGCATAGAAAATTTGGGAGAATACCCATTTATAACGTGGGAACTCGGATACATTTGCATATGGTTTGAAAGATTAAACATAATGTCCAGTCCCCACAGCCTAATAACCATACACTGTTAGAAAACTGGTTACATACAATCTGGGAGGAATATCTGTCTCTCTCTCTCTCTCTCTCTCTCTCTCTCTCTCTCTCTCTCTCTCTCTCATATATATATATATATATATATATATATATATATATATATATATATAATGTACTTTGGTATATTTATAAATAAATACTATTTATCGAGGACATAACACATATCATTTTGATGATCATATACATAAGAAAATGACAGTTAGCAAGTTCCGTTGTCTTTATTTCTGTACCAACCGAACGATATATATATATATATATATATATATATATATATATATATGTGTGTGTGTGTGTGTGTGTGTGTGTGTGTGTGTGTTGTGCTTGCTGATCGGTCCATTTCATACAAAATCCACTTAGACCCTTACTTAAGCTGGACAGTCGGTCGGAAGCCCTTCCTCCAATCAATTAGTCGGTTACGTCAACCCCTAGCATAGAATAAGGCTATTATTTTCCCAAATTCATTGTTCTAATGGCCAACCAAGACATTTTTATCATATATGTTCTAGAAGGCGGTGGCTGAAGTTCTTAGTATCATGGTTACGACGTTAAACTGTATCTAGTGGGGAGGTTATGATTCTGGCGCATTGGGGAGTATGGAATACCTCTTCTTGTCATTACTCCCAGATTCACTAGGTCCAGCGTGAATGTGGAAGTAATGATTTCAGTCCCATTATCGTTTAAGTATATAGAAGAATTTGAAAATTGGTTAAAAGCAAAATGAATTTTTTTAAATTGAATATCCAACAATAACGTTTCCGGCATAAAATGACCCAAGGGTTAATATGCCGTAAATTCCACCTTACCAACCAAATAAGCATTAAACGAAACACGAAGACTTTATTAAATGGGGTTTGATCTGGCATTCTTTCAAATACAAATGCTCAAGCCGAATCTCTGGTGCATAGGGTAGATCAGACAGCATATGTCTAATCAGGATAGTGCCATCTCCCCATCCAATGATAAGCCTTGGAAATTAGTAGGCAAGCCATATACGTCGGTAGCAATATCTCATCTACTGAAAGCAATGTCAACATACGCATAGACAGATTAAGGATCACATTGAAATCCGATCACTCTGATAAAATAATGATAGGGGTTCTTCCAAGCTTTAACTGTTTTAGTAATATTTATTGGTTGTACCATTTGTACTTTAAGGAAACTCTAGGTTAAAAAAAGCTAGATCAGAACTACACAAGGATACTGCATGCTGTTTTGGACAAATCATAATATAGCACCCTATAAAACACTGGCTGAGTGGCCACGTAACTCCCATCTCATAAACCATCTACATAAGAGGATCGGGACATGCTAGGTTCTGCTGTAGAAGCAAGTAAGTACGAACTCATAAGTTATCCTGAAAACTCGTACATATGGAGTAATAGAAAGACATATTCATCAGATCTGTGAAGCCACTGGATGCCGTATAGGGGAATTGCCAAAAGGGATAGCTGATAAAAACGGATAGCTTGAGATAGTCATGGAGATTTGAGTTGTCAGTGCGTTTTGCTGCTGCTGCTG
>CM042139.1:68097989-68100440 GCA_023376005.1 Doryteuthis pealeii
AAATCGTTTGATTCTTGTTTGATTAATTAATTATATCACTTAATCAGTAAAAATCAATAACCAAATTTGTAGAGTTTCTTAGTTAGAACGATATCAATGTGTATGCAAGATTTGGAATCTGAGTAACCGGCCGTTTTGGAGTTATTCGTCGACACGTACATACCAAAATCTCTCTCTCTCTCTCTCTCTCTCTCTCTATATATATATATATATATATATATATATATATATATATATATATATATATATATGTGTTGTTTATATATATATATATATATATATATATATATATATATATATATATATATATATATATATACACACGCACGCACACACACGCACACACACACACACACACACACATATATATATATATATATATATATATATATATATATATACGATGCCCATCGTATTCTACCTTTTGTCATGTTTTCTCCGTGTCAGTTGTTGACAGGTGCGTGACCGTAGTATTCACTGCGTGACGGATATCTCAAGTTATAAATCTGATTCGCAGTAATCCACGGTAACTCCGATTCGACCCTCCCTTTCCTGCCACCTTGAAAACAGTGTGTTGTGGCAGGCAAAGGGTGGAGAACAGACAGGAAATAAAAAAAAATCAGTAGGCAGGAAGTGGGATTATTAGAAGCTACCTAAGACACGGCTGAAGAAGAGGCGAACGACTGTTGCGTGATTCGGGATGTCGCTTCAATATATGCCAATCTCGTTCAACTAGCAGCGATAGCGGTTGTAGCGGTAAACGTGCTCGACTTATATGGCTGGATTTCCCCAGTTAGGCGCGAATTATTCGAGGAACAACTGCGCTGATCATGTGACCTTAGTTTGTCAGTGTCCTGATCAGAGTCGTCCGACCGGAAATGACGTCGATTGTTGTGGCTGATGTTAACCGGATTTTCTAACATCCTGGTTCTCAGGCGTGAAAGTAAACAAAGAGGAAGCAGGTCGGTATAACATAAAATGAAGCTGTGTATTGCATGTGGAGAATGGTTATTCAGTGCATTGCGTCGTTGTTTTTTTGTTTGGTAATTTCTTCGAATTTTATGGCAAGGAACAAAACACGAAAAGCGTTTACAGAAAAGAAGAAAATAAAGCAAATTCATTCAGAAAAGTTTTTAAAAGAAAAAATGGAGGACATCGCTTATGAGTTCGTCCTACTTTCGTGTCCAGTATGTCTTTCTTCGTCTTATTCGGATGGTTTGTGTGATATGGGGCAGGTGGACGTATAGCTGCTTTCTTGAGTAATCCAAAAATAAGGTCAGTGTTTTTCAAGAGGAGTTTAAACAGTTTCGAATTCCAGATTTTTTCATTCTCCTAGACTGGTTCCAATCTAACTAAAAAGTCTCAACTCCACTTAACCTCCAGTTGAAGAGTGAATAAGTTGGGATTGATACCTTACTTAATGGTATTAGCGCTACCTTAAAATGCAAACAGCTTTCGTCCAGGATTTAAATTCGGATTGGTGGGGTCCTTTCCTACGATGATAGCCATTACACTACGATCGCCCTGAAAATCAGCAATAACATCATAGGCCGTTTGGCCCAGCAATGCAGAGTAAATTCCCCTTTTATCTTCATGACAATGGGTATTACTATGGCAGTTTTCCGATATCTCCTTCAAGTAGTGGTTACATATTGTCTTTGTGTTACTGTGTTACCCTTGACAAAGTTTATTCATCGACCTGCAATATACAGCTGGATTTGAATCGAAATTTGGCCATTCTCCTAGACGGGTTTGTCTACTGACGCTAAAGAACAGAGTCATTCGAACTATCTACTCCCCGCTGGAGAAAAAATCAATAGTAGCAATCATTTTCCAAAAGTAGTAGGTAAAAGTAAAAGCAGTGTAATAAACCAGTTTTGCTCAGTGAGTAGGCATCCTGCATAGGAACCACACGGTTCCGAGTTCAATACCACCTAGTGCATTCAGCGGCATGAGTAGCACAGTTTGGAATCTTGTGGCAGTAAATTAGAGAGCTGATTGTAAATGTGGTGGCTCACTTCAGACGCGAAAACAGTTCCGATATCTGATACCGACAGTAGGCCACTCGCCGATTTACTTTTTATTTTACTTTTACATGAAAATTTAGCACAATTTTTGTTTTTCCTTTGCGGGTTCATCAGATTCATCCGTTGGCATAAAAACCTTTTGTTGTTGTGCTTGAAAATCATTTCCTATTTCCCTTTTATCGCCTTACGCACACAATTGCACGTATTTGGTCATATGAACGGAGAAACCCCAAATCTTACAATAAATGCT
Organism: Doryteuthis pealeii; assembly: GCA_023376005.1. Classification (NCBI taxonomy): domain Eukaryota; kingdom Metazoa; phylum Mollusca; class Cephalopoda; order Myopsida; family Loliginidae; genus Doryteuthis; species Doryteuthis pealeii. The sequence goes on from CM042139.1 coordinate 68,100,267, forward strand.
CTTTTATTTGATTGTTCGTCATTTTTGCCTTTCTTCTTCTTTTCTTTGATCAAAGACCATCTTCAAATGAAGCAGCACTTGTTAACCATAATAATATTTGATTAGCTCCAGGAAATTTAATACAATTAACACTAATAACTTAGCTTTTTGCTTTGTATTCGGTGTCGTCTCAAA
>CM042139.1:68100540-68103040 GCA_023376005.1 Doryteuthis pealeii
GATAGAGAGAAGAGAAGAGAGAGAGAGAGAGAGAGGGGGAGGATAGTGAGAGGCGAGAGTGAGGGTGACAGTTGAAGAGTATAAAAACTAAACGAATTGGGTTAAACAATAACAACTTTCCTTTTTAGTGAACACTTTTTTATTTTAGTCAGCTGTCAACGATAGGATTGATATAATCATTTTTGCATTCAATGGTGTTGTCGATGGGTAGCCACACTCATGCTTTTGTAATCGTAGAGTCGATTTCCATTTCGGCCTTTGATATCATCCCGCTGAAACTGAACTTTTTGGGGCGTTTTTTTTTTCTCTACTCCGCTGGTTTTTGGGTGTTTTAATGCAATTCCCTACCCTTTCCAAGCATCAATGACCTTAAATCTTGAACTCAGTGTCTGGTGTTCTATGTATTTATCTGTCCTCCTAAGCATAGAAAATTTGGGAAGAATACCCATTTATAACGTGGGCACTCGGGATAGCATTTGCAATTGGTTTTTGAAAGATTAAAACCATAATGTCCAGTCTCGCCACAGCCTATAACATACACTGTAGAACTGGTTACATACAGTCTGGAGGAATATCTGTCTCTCTTTCTCTCTCTCTCTCTCTCTCTCTCTCTCTCTCTCCTCTCTCAATATATAGTAATATATTATATATATATATTATATATATATAATTATGTGCTTTGGTATATTTATAAATAAATACTATTTATCGAGGATATAACACATATCATTAGACTAGTGTTGATACTTGAAGTTAACAGAAGTTTTGCTGAATAAATCCATATTCGTTTAATGGTTTTCAATGGCGAGAAACAGACCCGTCATCAAGCGCCTTATGTCTCTGTGTATATGCAATGAATAACTTAATAATTCATCTGAAATTTGGACCGATTCCTAGATAAAGCAAAATAATTAATTTTTTGCGTAAAGTTTAGATGCGCCTTCAGTTAGATTATTTTTCTCATACGAACAAATTCCTGATTCAATCTGCTAATATATAGTAATATATATATAATATAATTATATATATATATATTATATATATATATATTATATAATATAATAGAAGAGAGAGAGAGAGAGAGAGAGAGAGAGAGAGGTGGGAGAGAGAGATAATTACTAAACTCTGATTGGGTCACATATTAGGTACGAGAAGATCATATAACATAAGAAAATGACAGTTTAGCAAGTTTCGTTGTCTTATTTCTGTACCAACGCGAACGAAAATATATATATATATAAATATAATATATATGATTCTATATATATGTGTGTGTGTGTGTGTGTGTGTGTGTGTGTAGATGTTTGTGGCTTGCTGATCGGTCCATTTTCATACAAAAAATCCACTTAGACCCTTACTTAAGTCTGGACAGTCAGAGTCTCGGAAGTCCCTCACTCCGATCAATTAGTCCGGTTAACGTCAACCCTTAAGCATAGAATAAGGCTATTTTATGTGTTCCCAAATTTCATTAAATGTTCAATGCCACCAAAAGACATTTTTTAAATCATATAAATGTTTCTAGAGGCGGTGAGCTGAAGTTACTTAGTATCATGGTTACACGTTAACAACTGTATCTAGTGGGAGGTTATAGATTCTTGGCGCATTAATGGAGCGAGTATAGTAGTAATACCTCTTTCCTTGTCATTACTCCCAGAATTCACTAGGAAAATCACAGCGGTGAAATGTGGAAGTACATGATTTTCAGTCCACCGCTCTTATGTCACTAATCGTTTGAATATGTATTATGATAGGAAGTGGAATTTTTGAGAAATTGGTTAAGAAAGCAAAATGAATTTTTTTAAAATTGAATATCCAACAAATACTTTCCGAGCATAAATGACTCCAAGGGTTAATATGCCTGTAAATTCCACCATTACCAAACCAAATAAGCATTAACGAAACACGAAGATTATTAAATTGGGGTTTGAATGCTGCATTCTTCAAATACAAAATGCTCAAGGCCGAATCTCTCTGTGCATAGGGTATGATCGTACAGCATTATGTCTAAGTCAGGATACTGCCATCTTCCTCCCATCCAATGATAAGCTTGGATAATTGAGTTATGGCAAGCCATGTATACGGTCGAGTAGCATATCAATCATCTACTGAAAGCAATGTCAACATAGCCATAGGAGCATGATTAAGGATCACATTTGATTAATCCGATCAGCTCTGAATAATATAGATGATAGGGTGGTGTTCGATTCAAGCTGTTAACTGTTTTTTAAGTAATATTATTTATATTAGGTTGTCTACCTGTACTTTAAGGAAACTCTAGGTGAAAAAAAGCCTAGATCAGAACTACAAAGGATACTGCAATGACTGTTTTTTGGACAAATCATAATAGAGCACCCTATAGTATCATTCGGTAAACATTATGTTATATGCTAAAACACTGGCTGAGTGGGCCACGTAAACTCCCATGCTCACAACCATTCTACATAAGAGGATCGGACATGCTTATAGTTCTCTGATACGTAAGCAAAGTAAGCTATACGAA
>CM042139.1:68108040-68131709 GCA_023376005.1 Doryteuthis pealeii
TAAGCCTGATAATTGGTACTGACCGTTGGAACGAAGTTATGAGCGTCATTAGAAACATATGTAAGGAAGCTGACTATCTCTCTCCCTCAATAACTTTCATTAAGGAAATAAAATTCATGAAAAACAAGAGGTACTGTTCATCACCTTTATTTACTACACGCCAGGGAACTCATGAATGAAAACCATTAAACCAACAAACTTGTCAACAAGTCAATTGGCCGTAACGAGGAGCACGCGGCGTACGTAAACGTGATACCTTTCCCTTGACCATAAACGAAAGGAGTGTGGAAGAATTTTGGGGACTGCTGGAATTCTGTGTGTGCTGATCAACCCCTAATACACGGCTGTACGAGTCTTAACAGTACCGTGTGTTTTGAAGACGCGGTGAGCCCCACAACATAACGTTACATATTACGAACTGGTACCGTACGTAACATATTCCTAATCAATACTGTGTAACAAACGCCACAACGTTACACAAGTTCAGCCAAATGAAATTATGTCTGAAATAGGTAGGGGAAATATTTTTTACGAGGTCTCCCCCACCCCGCTTATTTGATGAAATCTGAAAAAAACTGATAAAAAACGATTTTTAATTTTTTTTTTTCAATAAAGATAATAGTCTGAATAATTATATCAAAAGATGTTTTGAAGTTTCTATACGGGATTTTTTATTATTATAAAAAAACGTATTCTGAATTCTACATTAAAAATGTTAATATTATGATATGAAATTATTTCAAAACACTAAAAATTTCAGGATCACATTTAAAAAAATGTTCAATGTTTAAAAAAATCCCTAAAATAAACACTGTAATACATAAATTTTCAGTGATATTTTTTAAAATTTTATTTTTAAGAACCCCCTGGTGCTCTTAAAAATCTTTTCGTCCGGTCATGGACCGGGTAATTTTGCTAGTATATATATCAATGAACGTTTTGTATGTACGTGTCGACTTATAACTTAGAAAAAAGATGTCACTCAGATTCGAAATCTTGCATACGGATTAATATGCTCATAAATAAGAAACACACACAATTTGGTTTTGATTTTTACTAATTAAGTGGTATAATCCAATGATTAAAAAAATGTAAAAATACCGTATACACAGACTTTTACCCCCACTCCACTACCGTCGACACGAGTCAAGTTTTTAACTTTTAAGACAGAAAGATCAAAAACTACTGTTAACAGACCCTTCAACCACCAGCCCCCTTCGACAATCCGAACTGGCGTCAAGACTGGCCACCTCAGACCAACGTCATCTGTAGGCCTTGCCAAGACTCTCACTTAAAAAGAAATGAGAAAAAAATTATAAAATAAACAAAACTACCGTTAAAAGTCACATCCACTCCATACTTCGTCGGCACGTTTTGAACTTGCCGTTAAAACAGAAACCTTATTGTATAAAAAAGAAGATTAATTTTTTTTCTAAAATAATGTTATTCTGAGCATATAATTTTAGCAGATGCTTTTAGGAAAATGGTTTTATTTTACTAATATGTATTTTTATTAGGTATCAACAATTCAAGCGCCAATTTTCACTTTAAGAACGAATTAAAATTAATTTAATCGATTATTTAAGGTCACATTTTTGTTTTAGTCGAAAAGTAGTAAAAAAATAAAATAAAAAAAATAAAAATAATATTACATATGTAATTAAGTTTTGATACATTTTAAACATTAAATTCTGCCAAAAATTTGACGAAAATGGGCGCTTTGTGTGAAGTAAATTATACTAAATAAACACGTTATTAAGATTTTAAAACACTTATAACAGTTTCTTCATATAAAACAGTAACAAAAAATTAAATACATTAATGTACAGTAAATTACTAAACAGAAGAAGTGCTGTCGGTGTATTCTACAGATAGAGTTAAATAAATAAGGACACAAGTTTATTACTTAGCTCTTTTTAATTGTTACTAATAGGGATAAAAAAGAAAATAAATTAAATATTTTCATTACTTTAACGCAATAAGCAATTAAGAAATAAATTTGAGTTTTTGTCATGTGTACAAAACAGTTTTTAGAAAAATAAGTTAAGGATTACATTCCTAAAAATAATATTTTAAAATGTAAAAAAAAAAAATAAATCCAAAAATAAATATTGTAATATACACATTCTCGGTGATGTTTTTAATTCTATAAATTATTTCCCTCTTATCTCTCTCTTACACACTCACTCCCTGGTGTTCTTAATTTTTTTTAGTCCGGTCATGGATCGGGTACTTTTGCTAGTATATATATATATATATATATATATATATATATATATATATATATATATATGGTGATGGATACATAAAGTGAAATAGACATAGATCAGATAGTGTCTAGTAATAAGGAAACATTACACTATGATCACGCGAACCAAATCACTAGGGCAGATGTTTGCCCTAACGTAGATCTAATTAATCTATACACACGTACGCGCACATTCACGCTCATACGCAAACATACACACATACACACACATACTCACACACACATATAAATGTGTGTGTGTGTGTGTGTGTGTGTGTGTGTGTGCATATTTTCTTATGGAATTATATGTGTGTGGGATGCGCTCGCATGAACGTTATCGTCGTAAGAAATGGAATCAACAATCCGAATTCAAATTCAGGACAAATCTTTTTGCGTTTTCCCTCATGCTAATATTCTTGAAAATGCATTAATCCATTACTTCTCCTTCGCCCCATTATTGGTAAATGGTAGGATACATTGGGTTCGTTCGATTTGATAAATGCAATCAGTCTAATTTAGACTACAAATCAAGACTTATTCATCGTACAATTAAAGATAATACGCCAAGTAGCAATCATTGTCATCATCATACATTAGGGAATAAACTTGAAAGGAATGAAGCAGCAACTAGGCGCTGGAAACGACTCGTTCTCATGTATCCTATGCTGCAGAGTTCGACCCTTTAAGCTAACATGCTTTACTGATCAGTTTCAGAAATTAGAAACAATCGGAAAATATCTCGAGAATCAATCGAACATGGTTTGAAACGTTCTGTTACGAGACAATACACAGTTTACCTGGACTTTGAAGTTTAGAATACGCTGACTGTATTGTCTGTAGAAGGATAAGTCCCCATCAGAAATGGTTATCCTGGGTACTACACTAAACTTCATGGGATTGTATGTCCCTAGTTCTGGACATCTTTGGATTGTGGAGTACAATTTCATTACCATTACTCCCAGGTCCCCGCTGACATGGATGGGTATTACGTACTCGGCTCTTATCTAGGAATAAATATCTTTGAAAACTCATATTCGATATATTTGATCCCGCATATTTGTAAATTATTTCTATTAATAATATTTACTTGAAGCTCTAATTGTTTACTAAGGATTATCATTATTTGCATTAAACTATATAACTCTGTACAAATATCAATTATTAAATGATTACTTAAAATACTATAATTATTAGTACAACTAGCAAAACAAAACCGCCCTATGGGCGGCGTAAAAGTAAACTTCTGAAAGATATAGCCTGAGGGGAGTGGGATTTAAAATTCAATGTTAGAGGGGTAGTATCCAAGTAAAATTAATAAATCAATTAAAGTAATAAAAAACAACAATGCCAAAATATGCCAAAAACTTTAAAAGGACGTTCAACATTTAATCATTTTAGTAATTAAAATCACCAAATTCATTAAAGGAGTAAAAAATTAAAAAATTGAAATAGAAATTAGGAAAGTTAACTTTTCTACACCAAAATTTTTCCTGAAATAATATTCAATAATAGAATTAAATTCAGTAAATCAATGAATAAAACAATTAACTATACAAAATGATTTTTTATTGTTTTGATTATTTCTAAAAATTTTGAAAAAAACAAAACAATAAACATTCACCTTATTTATTTTACATTTAACAAACATTTATTTTTAGTGTAAATAAATATTATATAAAATAAAATAGAGTAATGATACTTAAATCAATTTCTAAATGCTAAATTATACCTAATATTTTTTCTAATCGGAGGAAATAAAAATATCTAATTTATAGATTTATTTTCAACTAAATTTTATTTGGTACAGTTCTGGAAAGATATAAATTCTTTAAAAATGTTCTTCAATAAATAAAATCTTTTGATAATAGATTCAGTATCAATTTGTCTGTGACTAAAACTATGTCACTGCTTACATCAAAATACTGTCATTGATAACACATTATTTAATTAATAATCAATAGATGCATGCAACATTTTGATTTGAGGGGGACAGAAGTAAGTTTCCATTCCAAATGGTTTAAATTTTTTTTTTTTACTCCTTTAATAAATTTGATGATTTTACCGATAATACAAACCCTCTTATATGGAAATTTTAACTCAGACAATATCTTTCAAAAATTAATTTTTATAACCCCCCAGATGGCGTTTTTTGCTAGTTTATGTAAAAATGTTTGTACAATACATTAATGAATATTATATATGTTGTTGCACTCTTAATTCATTTTCTTAGAGATTTAATAAATTTATATCCATTAAAGTAAGCATTAAATTGAATAATTGGCGGACCTGGGCATCTGGACCCCCACCCCCATCTAAAATTTTTTTCTTCTTTTTTTTCTTTCTTCCAATGGATCGATTGAACACCAATCTATCAGATTGTAAAAAAAAAATTCAAAAATGTTATTTATTTTTCGAGTTTCCAGGGGTGCTCAGTTCCCCGTATAAGTTTATAGTAAATCGATCCCCCTTATCGGAACCGCTAAAAAAATTATATTTCTTTCTTTATTTTTTTTCCTTCAATGGATCATTATCGATTACACACCAATCTATCAGATTTTTTTTTAATTTCTTAAAAGTTCTTTATTTTTTTGAGTTTTCAGGGGTGCTTATTTCCCTGTATAAGTTTATAGTAAATCGATACCCCATATCGGAACCGCTCGAACTGAACTTGCGCAAAGGTGTCAAAGTTAGGGTGGCCCAGAAAAAACAGAACCCAAATCATTTATTTATTTTCCCATTAAACTAACCTTAAACCCCAACACCAACCCCTAACCCCAAACCTAACCCCAAACCTAACCCTAAGCCCAAACCCTAACCATAAACCCCCCTAGTTAAAATTAACAGTTTTATTACAAAATTTGTGGGTTCTGCTTTTTCAAATTTTGAATTAAAAATAAATGTAAACATTTAAAAAAAATTCCTAATAGGATTTATAAAATTTGAAATAAAAAATACCTGTTATATTTGTGAAGGTGCAGCGAAAAGTAAAAATGTTTATTTTATCTATAAAATCTTTCATGCAGCCTATTTGGCAAAGCCGATGTTTGTATCATTTGTTTACATTTTTGTTTAAACAAACCGACGTGAAGAAAAAAGATTTTAAAATAAATATTTTTACACAATTCTACAAATTGTATTTTAATTGAATGAATGGATAAAAAAATTACTTTTTATTATCTGTATAATTTAATAACTTTATTATCTCCAAACTTTAAAAATGTTTTCATTATCGGAAGCTGAGTGGCACGGAGTAAATAAGACACGTAAGAATTTAACGTATAGACCGGTTTACATGTCGTTGGTTGGTTGTATTTTCTGACATATCAACCCTTGTTGGGTTATTTTATGCAGAATACATTTTGTTTCATGAATTCGTGCTGGGTATACAATTGTTTTTATGTACTCATTTTTCTTTAAACACATTTTTACACATATTTTGATATATTTAAACCATAAATGAGACCGTAATAGGTACATCGACTTCTGGCCAGAATGGATAGGCGATTAATGGTGATGAAGGTGTACTTCATACTCTCTAGAGCTTCAGGATTGGAGCCATACCACTAGATGCAGTTTAATGTCATATGAAGACACTAAGATCCTTAGCCACCGCCTTCTAGTACATATATGATATAAAAGGTTGATAAAAACAATACGGTCAGGACAATAAATATGATACCTGCTGATTGATTGGAAGGGGCATCTCTGACTGTTTATCAAACCTTTCTGAGTACCAAAGTGTTGTAGGCCATGGACTGCTAAGCCACCAGGATTCCGTCCATAATCATCACGGGTCACCATCAACCCCCAACAGGTGGCTCCATTGGGGGGATGTTACCCCTCTTCAGAGGTGCAATTGATTGACTGGCTGTTAAAATTAATCAATCAATTTTAATAAAAACATAGATGATCTGAGGAATATTTTGATAATATAATTCATAATTATATAAGTCTATGTGTATAAGTATCTATATGTGTAAGTATCTGTGTATAAGTCTATCGATCAAGGAATTGTCAAAAATTAGGGATAATTTTTTCCTAGATTCTTAGACAGGATACGTACTGATCTCAGGAGATAGCGTTTCCCGTTTTCTATAGATGACCAAACGGACAGAAAATTATAAATATCTGTCACAAGATGATAATTATTCAAAACGGCTAGAAGCAAACCAGTGAAATTTTGACAATGATAATTACAAGCGTACAATGTCCTCGAGGAAATGATCTAGTTATTGTGGAGAGGGGCCTCAATCCATGCTGAATTCATATTTTCTCTATTAGAAAAAATTGAAATTACAGAGTACAAAAATTATTAATAAATTTCTTTGGTGCTTGATTATTAAAACACCGTTATTATTAAATAAAATTTCGGTTTCGAGCAAAGACAGAATGAATAAATTAAGAATTTCGAATCTGTGAGTTAACTTCTAATTGGGGGGAGGGGAATATCGATAATAATAATTCTAATGTGAATATTTTTTCTTTTTATATGTCATTATTCACTAAAATAATTTTAAAAAATCAAACTAATAATGTAACCTAAAACTAGTCGTTTACACGTTTAAATTCTCCATTTTAAATAATTAGTTCAGGAGATGTTCTTGTGAAATAAAAAAAACATCTTATTTATCCAGGGATTCCTCTGGAAAACACATCTCAAATCTATTTACCATCAATCTGTATTTTCCGGAATGTTTGTCCTGTCGGTGGGCTTAAGATTGGCTGATTTCATTTTCTGAAGAGTTTGTTTGGTTGCTTCGTTGGATTTTACGGCATGTTAAACCTTCATGGGTTATTTTATGTCGAAGATGTTTTGTTTTATTCATTTTGATCGGTATTCAATTTTTTTCAAACCAATCTTTTTTTAAAACTCATTTTAAACACATTTAAAAAAAAACTCCCTTTTCTATTTTAAGTCACTAACAGGCACTAACACTTCGGAACAGAGTGGAACTGAGAGTAATGGCGATGAAGGGACTCTTCATACTCAGCAGAGCTCCGAAAATTGGAACTTTTGCATTATATGCAGTTTAACGTCATACTCAGGATACTTCCCGAAGAGGAGTAAAAGCAACCAGAAATGGGTGTCTTGATTATGACTAAATTACATTTAATTGCGAGCTCCAGTTTATAATACCTGAGGAATGTATAGTACTTATTTAGTGCCAATAGTCCTATGTACAATCTGACCGGGAATAGTATTAGTGCGTACAGTCACATTTATGGTTCAATGGATAGGTTTCAAGATTAGTAGTTGGGCCGTGCACTAAAAAAGAAAACCAAAACACAAACTGTAATGATACAACTACACAAAAAATGCAAATATAAACATACAATCAAGCCAATTTCATAACCTATACGAATAGAGTACCCTGGGACGGGTTGACATACCATTAAAATCAATCAAACATTTATCGAAATTTCGGAATCGTAGATTATTGGAAACATTCCCCCTTTTTTCAATTTTTAAAATGTTTTATAGTCTAACATTTAATTAATAGAATATTGATTAAAATAAAAGTAAAACAATATAAATACCAGGAATCATACAGTCTACTGCCCGATGTTCTATAGGGTCATTAAATAAATTGAATTGATTTTGGGGTATAGGAAAATGGTGGCATTGAACACATTATAAAAGAAGTTGATTGATTGATTGACTGATTTTAACGGTATATTAACCATTCTAGGGTTATTTTAATTTGCTTACTGATTCCCATTTTGAAATATCAAAAGACGAAAGTGATTCGGTAGTTTTATTCAAGATTAGTAATTTATTCAAAAGATTGAAATTAATGGTAAAAGACATTGGTTTTTGAACCCAAGGAATAAAAAATATCGAATTGATTATCATTGTTCATTCAAATCATTTTTTTATTACATCATTGATTTTTTGAGACATTTATGTTTAATGAAAAAAGTACAATCCATTTTATTGATAAAATATTTTTTTAGATCAGGAAAAGAATTTGTCTGCTCAAATTAGAATTGATTCCTTTTGGGGTATTTTTTAGTAAATATATAAACTAGCTAAATAGCCGTCTCTATCATTTAAAACACCAAGACTTGCATTATCAGTAATCATTGTAAAAAAGATTTATCATTACAAATAGTGGGCTAATAACTATGAGTTTCGTCAGAAACAAATTATGTTCAATGGTACTATGGAATACGTATGTATAAAATCCAACCTACCAACCAGCATAGCCAATATCAGTCTTAATATATCAGCAGCAAGGCGAAAGATAAAAACAATACGCAGACTATATCAGCTTCAGTTGGCTAAGACCCCACAAAAAGGGGTACCATGGATAGGACACTAATCTGCCTCTAGTGTTGAGGTTAACGTTTTGGAGCTCTGGTGAGTGTTCGCTCTGTCGGTTGGGGCGTTAGAATGCACCGACTGCACGTTTGCAGAGGGGTAAGACTCCCCCAATGGGGTCACCAGTTGGCCGTGGGTGGCGACCCGTGATGCTTAAGGATAGAACCCAGGTGGATGAGCAGTTCATGACTTGCAATACTCCACTTTGGCCCTATCTTGGGCTAGACGGGCGGTCTGAGACGCCCCCTCCGATCAATCGGATGGTTACGTCAAGCCCTAGCACCTATATGATTTTCCCAACCCTAACCCCTTTTTATCATATGGGTGCTAGAAGGCGGTGACTGAGGAATGTCCTGGGAATGACGTTAAACTCTATCTGATGGGGAGGTTCCAGTTTCGGAGGTTTGGGGAATGTGGAGCACCCCTTCATCACCATTGTTCACTGGTCCACTCTGACCCGGAGTGGTAGTACCTGTTAGGGTCCCATCTATGGGTATCTATGGGTTAAATAGAAAAAGGTGTTTATAAAAAAATCGTATTATCCATTACGAATTGATTTATTTCAAAACTTTATCGGCATTAAATGACCCACTGAGGTTCATATGCCGTAAAACAAAACTAAACCAAACCAAACCAATCTGGTGAGTGTGTAGTACACATTCATTGCCATTACACCCAGGCCCAATGACCTAGAAAAGCTGTACCGTTTAGGACCCCTTCTATAAGTTACATAGATATTTTATTTGTATTAGATAGGAATAGATGACATCATATTACCGTATGCAAAATATAAAAAATAAAAAAGTAACGAAATATCAACTAATTTATGCTAAATTGTTGTCGATTTAAGACCTGTTTTTGAAGCTATATCTAACAAACAGAAATAACCAATTAATAAATCGTTCTCTTAACATTCAACACGCTTCCTTACACTGTTGTAGATATACGAGGTGTTTTATATATAGGCGGTGAGTGTTATATGAGGCAATTTGTGAAATCGATATTAACCTAAGGTTTGGCCGAGAGTCCATTAAAGGCAATTCACATTTTAGAAGCCCTTTAGCAAACAGGTAAATCTGGAAATCTTAAACGTTTGTGAGCTGCAATTAAGGAAATGGCCGTGCAAGACGTAGAAGATCTTGGAATTACATAGACGGTTCGGAAAATATCAAGCCATTTTTTTATATTCTTTCACACACATTCTTCCAATCCGTGTAGAGAACTTATAACAAAACATTGCTTCACCCAAGTACGTCTGGTCTTGTGCAGTCCATATATGACTATTTGTGAGTTATCGATTACCCCAAGTCTAAAATTACCATTGGAAGATTTATTAATGATCTAAAGCGATATTAAAGAGAATACAACCAGGCAGCTGATTCCGATACAGACGATACAGTATAGTCCATAAATAAGTGCATCCTAACAATCTTTTATGATTCTTCTAAATCAAGGATGACATATGTCACAATTGCTCGGGAATGTAACTCTAATAAATTTGACACAAGACCCCAGTCAGATATTACCTTCAGAGAGAAACAGATAGAGAAAAAGAAATAGATCGATAGATAGATAGATAGATAGATAGATAGAGAGAGAGAGAGAGAGAGAGAGAGAGAGAGAGAGAGAGAGAGAGAGAGAGGGGGGGGAGAGTATGTGTGTATGAAAACCTTTTTATTGACTATTAATATAGCGGAACAGGTACCTCAATTTACCTTACACAATGGCAGAACTGTTACATTCGATTTCTTAAAATTCAAAAACTTAATTACATCAGTATTCTTATTTTATTTCTAGTTAAACAATATAAAAATCAAAGCGGATAATATTAACAGTTCACGACACAATTTATAACCTAATGCTTTGATGTTATTAGGAAATTGATAAAGCTTTGACGAGTGGAGGGAAAGAAAATATTTTATGTCCAAAAGAATGTTTTAAACAAGTCATATTCAATGTTTTGTTCGGGTTGGTTTCTTTGTTTAATGACATAGACTTTCGCAGGTTTCGGACTGGCATTGTAATGCTAAAATTATCCGTGGAAAAGAACAGTAATGGTAATATCTAACTCATAACTGGGGGACGTAGGGATTCATATCTTCCCCATGGGTGTTACCTCGAACGTAAACTTAATAGCTCCATTGGATTCTTATCTTACTACAATGTTGCAGTCCACCACGTTAGCCATTAGTCTACAGGACCTCCCCGAGTTCTATTCTATGATATAATGGGCTCAAATTAACAGTAAAAAATAACAGTAAAAACTTACTGAGTAAAAAAAGAAATAGGCCTGAATGGTGTCGCGGACTGTAAGTATTACATATAAAACTCAGCACTGAAACTGAAATTAAAAACAATAAAATTACAAATAGGTATATAAGAGGTGTACTTATTTTTGGACAACTGTATAATCGCATTATCAAGAATACTAGCAAGACTATCAACCCTCCGGTCGTAAGTATTTAGGTTTTAATGTAATGAAATATGTTTAATTAGAAAGACTAACGCAATCGAATGAGAAGGCATTTAAAAAGGCTGCACTTATTCTAATTAGATTTTAATTGTTTTTTATATATAAAATCATTCATTGGATTGATTTAAATCCTGTTAATTGTTATTAAACAATAATATTAGAGACTAATACCACCAAGAAATTATTTATCAAACCCGGGTTTGGTAAAACCAGTACGCATATTAATCACACCATATCTAATGTAAACTTTTATTTCTTACTGATATATAAGACACATTGCAGGATTCGAAACACATTACTAATAACATGAGATGCTTTAAGGCGAATCTAACTCAGATTTTCATAGAAACATCGTTAAAAAATTCTATGTATTAATTATTTTCAGTATAAATTTATAAACTTCTGGGGGTATTGGAACGTAAGTAGTGAAGTAGTTTCGGTTACCGACAGACGAGCACCGAATCTCAATTATAAGGAAGATATGTAGCTGTTATAGAATAGAATAACAATTTTCATTAAATCCTGCGGCGTAAGGTGGCAACTACATTACGCAGAAAAAAAAATGTTTTTTTAGAATTTATTTCCATTCATAAAATCTGCATGATTAAAAAAACAACCTGAATGGACGCTTGGATAAGTGGGCGAGGCCTCTGGGGATAACTTTCAAGGATACAAAAATGCCATTATCTGAGATGAACTGTTTTCTTTTCTTTTTTTCTCAAATTTAAACAGATTGACAATTTTTCGGAATGGCGTTGTAATGATTAGAAAAAAAAATGTGATATACATTATTGGCCAGAATAGATGAGTCACAGGATTTTCCTGTATTTTTCCATCACGCAGTGTTCATTCATTTCGTATATGATAGTCATAATGTTTAGAACTTCTAAACTTATTTATTAATCTGGCTGTTTTAGTCCCAATCTAGTCGCGATTTCGCAAGAGCTGTATTCTTCTTCACTGAGAATTCTGATCCGCACATGCAACTCTGATGAAATTCTTTTACCATGCATAGTCATTATTACCACACACTGTAACACTATGATTCTCAGTTAAATCAAACTTCTAAAAAAAGTCGTCGGGGTGGGCTAAAGTCGGTATCAGCCAATCAGCGAGGGAGTCTATCTCTTTTTCACTAGCACTAGACCAAGGAGATTGTTTTTGCCTCTGACGTGGAGTGCCACACCTAACATCATCTCCTTACTTTACTGCAATGTTCCCTGTGCTATTTACACGCTGAGTTGGCGAGGGCTGGTATCGAACTAGGAACCTTGTGGTTTCTAGCCGAACGCTCTACTGACTGAGATAACCCAGCCCTCCCACCTGAACAAGAATGTGCAATAGAAATGAACACTCTTTGATCGGAAAAAAAACACAATGTTATCCAATTTGATCAATCAAAATTATTCTGTCACGTGCGGAATGAATGAACACTGCGTGATGGAAAGGTACACGAAATAATCATGTGAGTCAACCATTCCGACCAATTCTGTATATTCGAGATCAATTATTCTTTCTATAAAATAGCTTTCTAAGAGGAAAAAATATATATCTGTAGTACATCACTTCTCTAAACTTGAAATATTCAAAATAGTGTTCAAAGCAGTGAGATTTAGATAGAATAGTAAATTCGTGTATGATTATTAATGTTTATGTAAAGGATGACAGCTGTTTCGGTACCCCCCCCCCCGAAAAAATGATGTGATGACCTCAAGATGACCACGGGTTTTCTCTTGGCAGAAAGAAGGGAAATGTAAATGTCACGAAAATTTGCATAAGATCTTCGCGAAAGTCACCAGCACATTTGTAAAGCAAACGATGTGTCCAAACAGGCCTGGGAGGGAGCGTGTTTAGGGTGGGCGTGTTTTGCAAATTTTTCGTGACATTTACATTTCCTTTCTTCTGCCAAGAGATAAACCCGTGGTCATCCTTGAGGTCATCAACATCAATTTTTTCGGGGGGGGGGTACCGGAAACAGCTGTCATCCTTTACCATAAACATTAATAATCATAACACGGAGATTTACTATTCTATTAAATCTACTGCTTTGACACTATTTTGAAATATTTCAAGTTAAGAGAAGTGATGTACTACAAGGATACTATATTTTTTATCGCTCTGAAAGGCTATTTTATAGAAGCATAGATTGATCTCGAATATACAGAATTTGATCGAATGGTTGACGTCACATTTGATTTGTTTCGTGTTTAGCCTTTTCCATCGACGCCGGCTGGGTGTGCGGGCCCGCAAGTGGTTCGCATATCCATTCGCAGGTGACAGAATAATTTTGATTGATGCCAAGATTGGATAACATTGTGGTTTTTTTCCGATCAAAGAGTGATTCATTTCCTAATTGCACATTCTATGTTCAGGTGGGAGGGCTGGGTTTATCTCAATCAGTAGAGGCGTTCGCTAGAAAACCACAAGGTTCTATTCGAATACCGCAAGCCCTCGCCAACTCCGCGTGTAATAGCACAAGGGAACATTGGCAGTTAAAAGTAAGGAGATGATTGTTAGGTGTGGGCACTCCACGTCAGAGCAAGAAACATTCCTTGGTCCTAGTGCTAGTGAAAAGATAGTACTCCTCGCTGATTGAGCTGATACCGAACTTTAGCCCACCCCGACGACTTTTTTTAGAAGTTTGATTTAACTGAAATCATAGCTGGTTACAGTGGGTGTGGTAATAATGACTATGGCATGGGTAAAATAGAATTTTCATCAGAGTTGCATATGTGCGGATCAGAATTCTCAGTGAGGAAGAATACAGTCTTGCGATCGCGACTAGATTGGGGGACTAAACAGCCAGATTAATATAAGTTTTGTAGGAATGTTATAAATTATACTATCATATACGAAATGAATGATACACTGCGTGATGGAAAAATACAGGAAAATCCTGTGAACTCATCTATTCTGGCCATAATGTATATCACGGATTTTTTTTTTCTAATTCATTACAACGCCATTTCCGAAAAAATTGGTCAATCTTGTTTAAAATTTGGAAAAAAAAGAAAAGAAAAACAGTTCATCTCAGATAATGGCATTTTTGTATCCTTGAAAGTTTCCCAGAGGCCTCGCCCAGCTTATGCCAAGCGTCCATGATCAGGGTTGTTTATTATTAATACAGGCAGATTTTATGAATGGAAATAATTCTAAAAAAAACATTTTTTTTTGCGTATATGTAGTTTGCCCCACCTTACGCCGCAGGATTTAATGAAATTGTTATTCTATTCTATAACAGCTACATATCGTTCCTTATAGATTGAGATTCGTGCTCGTCTGTCCGGTAACCGAAGCTACTTCAACTACTTAGTTCCAATACCCCCAGAAGTTTAATAAATTTATACTGAAATAATTAATACATAGAATTTTGTTTAACGATTGTTTCTTATGAAATCTGAGTTTAGATTCGCCTTAAAAGCTCTGCATGTTATTAGTAATGTGTTTCGAATCCGGTGCAATGTGTCTTATATATCAGTAAGAAATAAAAGTTAAGCATTAGATATGGTGTGGATTAATATGCGTACTTGGTTTATACCAACCCGGTTTGATAAATAATTTCTTGGTGGTATTGTCTCTATATTGATTGTTTAATAACAATTAACAGGATTTAAATCAATCAGATGACTGATTTTATATATAAAGAAACAATTAAAATCTAATTAGAATAAGTGCAGCCTTTTTAAATGCCTTCCTCATTCGATTGCGTTAGGTCTTTCTAATTAAACATATTTCATTACCATTAAACTAAATACTTACGACGGAGGGTTGAATAAAGTCTTGCCTAGTATTCTTGATGAATGCGAATTAACAGTTGTCCAAAAAATAAGTACACCTCTTATATAACCTATTTGTATATTTATTGTTTTTAATTTCAGTTTCAGTGCTGACGTTTTATATGTAATACTTACAGTCCTTCGACACATTCATGCTATTTCTTTTTTACTCATAAGTTTTTACTGTTATTGTTTTTACTGTTATTTGAGAGCCCATTATATCATAGAATAAGAACTCGGGAGGTCCTGTAGACTAATGGCTAACGTGGTGGAACTGCAACAGTTGTAGGTAAAGATAAGAAATCCAATGGAGCTTATTAAGTCTTACGTTCGAGGTACACCCATGGGGAAGATATGAAATCCCTACGTCCGGGGAGAGGATATACATTAGCTGTTCTTTTCCACGGATAATTTTACGCATTAGCAATGCCAGTGCCGAAACCTGCGAAGACGTCTATGTCATTAAACAAAGAAACCAACCAGAACAAAACATTGAATATGAACTTGTTCTAAAACAATTCGTGGACATAAAAGATCATTTTCTTTTCGCCTAACACTCGTCAAAGCTTTAATTCATTTCCTAATAACATCAAAGCATTAGTTATAAATTGTGTCCGTGAACTGTTAATAATTTCCGCTTTGATTTTTAATATTGTTTAACTAGAATAAAATAAGAAATACTGATGTAATTAAGTTTTTTGAATTTTATAAGAAATCGAATGTAACAGTTCTGGGCCATTGTGGTAAGGTAAATTGAGGTACCTGTTCCGCTTTATATTAATAGATCAATAGGTTTTCATACACCATACTCTCCCCCGCCTCTCTCTCTCTCTCTCTCGCTCTCTCGTCCTCTCTCTCTCTCTCTCTCTCTCCCTCATCTATCTACTATCCCTATTCTATTATCGATCTATTTCTTTTTCTCTATATGTTTCTCTCTGAAGGTAATTCTGACTGGGGTCTTGTGTCAAATTTGATTAGAGTTACATTCCCGAGCAATTGTGAATATGTCATCCTTGATTTAGAAAGAATCATAAAGATTGTTAGGATGCACCTTATTTATGGACTATACTGTATCGTCTGTAATGAAATACAGCTGCTGGTTGTTATTCTCTTTAATCATCGGCTTTAGAATCAATTAAATAAATCTTCCAGATGGTAATTTTTAGAACTTGGGGGAACGAATAACCAGCAAATAGTTGCATATATGACTGCAATCAATGCCAGGACGTACTTGGGTGAAGCAAATGTTTTGTGTATAAGTGTCTCTACACGGATTGGAAGAATGTGTGTGAAGAATATAATAAATGGCTTGAAGTTTTCCGAACGCGGTCTATGTAATTCAAGATCTCTAACTCTTGCACGGCCATTTCCTTAATTGCGCAGCTCACAAACGTTTTAAGATTCCAGATTTAGCCTGTTTGCTAAAGGGGCTTTCTAAAAATGTGAATGCCTTTAATGGACTCTGCGGCCCAAACCTTAGTTAATATCGATTTCACAAATCGCCTCAATTAACACTCACCGCCTATATATAAACACCATCGTATATCTACAACAGTGTAAGGGAAGCGTGGTGAATGTTAAGAGAACGATTTATTAATTGGTTATTTCTGTTTGTTAGGCATATAGCTCTCAAAAAACAGGTTCTTAAATTCGACAACAATTTTAGCATAAATTTAGTTGATATTTCGTTTACTTTTTTATTTTTATATTTTGCATAACGTAATATGATGTCAATCTATTCCTATCTAATAACAATAAAATATCTATGTAACGTTATATGAAGGGTCC
Source organism: Doryteuthis pealeii (assembly GCA_023376005.1). Classification (NCBI taxonomy): domain Eukaryota; kingdom Metazoa; phylum Mollusca; class Cephalopoda; order Myopsida; family Loliginidae; genus Doryteuthis; species Doryteuthis pealeii. The sequence continues at coordinate 68,124,648 of CM042139.1, forward strand.
TAAACGGTAACAGCTTTTCTAGGTCATTGGGCCTGGTGTAATGGACAATGAATGTGTTACTACACACTCACCAGTTGGTTTGGTATTGTTTTAGTTTGTTTACGGCATAGAACCTCAGTGGGTCATTTATGCCGATAAAGTTTTGAAAAATAAATCAATTTCGTAATGGATAGATACGATTTTTTTTATAAATCACCTTTTTCTATTTAACCCATAGATACCCATAAGATGGGACCCTAAAGGTTAAAAACCTACCAAACAACTCCCCGGGGTCCCCAGAAAAAAAAAAAAAAAAAAAAGGTCGGAGGGGGGGGAACCCCGCGCCAAGGATGGGAAAAAAAAAAAAACTATTAATTGGTTTTGGACATTTGAAGGGTGCTCCACATTCCCCATAACCTCCGAAACTGGAACCTCCCCATCAGATAGAGTTTAACGTCATTCCAGGACATTCCTCAGTCACCGCCCCCCTTTCTAGCACCCATATGATAAAAAGGGGTTAGGTTGGGAAAATCATATAGGTGCCTAGGCTTGACGTAACCATCCGATTGATTCGGAGGGGGCGTCTCAAGACCGCCCGTCTAGGCCAAGATAGGGCCTAAAGTGGAGTAATTGCAAGTCATGAACTGGCTCATCCACCTGGGTTCTATCCTTAAGCATCACGGTCGCCACCCACGGCAACTGGTGCCGCCATTGGGGGTCTTACCCCTCTGCAACGTGCAGGTCGGTGCATTCTAACGCCCCAACCGACAGAGCGAACACGTCAGCCAGAGCTCCAAACGGTTAACCTCAACACTGAGGCAGATTAGTGTCCTAATCCATGGTACCCTTTTTGTGGGGTCTTAGACCAGCTGAAGCTGATATAGTCTGGCGTATTGTTTTTTATCTTTCGCCTTGCTGGCTGATATATTAAGAACTGATATTGGCTATGCTGGTTGGTAGTTGGATTTTATACTACGTAATTCCTAGTACCATTGAAATAATTTTGTTCTGTACGAAACTCAGTTATTAGCCCACTATTTGTAATGATAAATCTTTTTAGCAATGATTACTGTAAGTGCAAGTCTTGTGTTTAAATGATAGAGACGGCTATTTAGGCTAGTTTATATTTTTCTAAAAAATACGCCCAAAAGGAATAATTCTAATTTGAGCAGAATTCCTTTTCCTGTCTAAAAAATATTTTTTTCAATTAAAATTGGATTGTAACTTTTTTTCATTAAAACATAAATGGTGCTCAAAAAATGCAATGATAGTAATAAAAAAATGATTTGAATGAACAATGATATCAATTCGATAGTTTTTTATTCCTTGGGGTTCAAAAAACCAATGTCTTTTACCTTAATTTTCATCGTTTTGAATAGAATTACAATCTTGAAATAAACTACCGATCACTTTCGTCTTTTGATATTTCAAATTGGAATTCAGTAAGCAAAATTAAAATACCTAGAATGGTTAATATACGCGTAAATCAGTCAATCAATCAATCAACTCTTTATAATGTGTTCAATGCCACATTTTCCTATAACAAAATGCATTATATTTAATTTAATGACCCTAAGAAAATCGGGACAGTAGACTGTATGTATTCCTGGTTATTTATATTGTTTTACTTTTATTTTAATCAATTTCTATTAATTAATGTTAGACTATAAAATTTTAAAAATTGAAAAAAGGGGGAATGTTTTTCCAATAATCTCGATTCCGAAATTTCCGAATAAATTGTTTGATTGATTTTAATGGTATGTCAACCCGTCCCAGGGTACTCTATTCGTAATAGGTTAGTGAAATTGGCTTGGATTGTATGTTTATTTTGCCATTTTTTGTGTAGTTGGTATACAATTACAGTTTGTGTTTTGGGTTTTCTTTTTAAGTGGCACGGCCCAACTACTAATCTTGAACCTAATCCATTGAACCATAAAATGGTGACTTGTACGCACTAATACTTTCCCGTCCAAGACTTGTTAACATAGGATATTGGCACTAAATAAGTACTAATACATTTTCCTCAGGTATTATAAACTGGAGCTGCGCAATTAATGTATTTAGTCATAATCAAGACACCCATTTCTGGTTGCTTTTCTTCCTCTTCGGGAGTATCCTGAGTATGACGTTAAACTGCAATATATTGCAAAAGTTCCCAATTTCCGGAGCTCTGCTAGTATGGCAAGAGTCCCTTCATGCGCCATTATCTCAGTTCCACTCTGTTCCGAAGTGTTAGTGCCTGTTAGTGACTTAAAATAGAAAAGGGAGTTATTTTTTTAAATGTGTTTAAAATGAGTTTTAAAAAAAGATTGGTTGAAAAAATTGAATGACCGATCAAAATGAATAAAACAAAACATCTTCGACATAAAATAACCATGAGGTTTTAACATGCCCGTAAAATCCAACCGCAAGCAACCAAACAAACTCTTCAGAAAAATGAAATCAGCCCAATCTTAAGCCCACCGACAGGACAAACATTCCGGAAATGCAGATTGAATGGTAAATAGAGTTTGAGATGTGTTTTCCAGAGGAATCCCTTGATGATTTATTTTTTTAATTTTTATTTAAAAAAATTTTAAATTTTTTAATATTTTTTTTTAGTTATATTATTAAGTAAAAAAAAATTTTTTTTTTTTTTTATTTAAAATAAATTTATTTTATTATTTTTTTTTTTAATTTAAAAAAGTACATTTACTAATGTAAAATAGCTTTTAAATCTAAATTACGAATTTTTTTATTATTATAAAAATTTATTCTATTTATTATAATTTTTTTTATTGTTTAATTTTTTTTTTTTTTTTTTTATTCAATTTTTTTTTTTTTATTATGTTTTATTTTAAATTTGTATTTTTTTTTTATATTTTAAATTTTTTTTATTTATAAATTTTTACATTTAAATTTTTTTTAATTATAAAATGTAATTTAGTAAAAATTAAAATGTATTTTTATATTTTTTTTATACCCGCGAGTGGTATGGATCTCTGAGTCTCGGCTGACCCGTAGGCTGAATTTTTTTTTAAATTTTTTTTTTAATTTTTAATCTTTTATTTTTATTATCTTAAATTTTTTTTATTATTTTTATTTAATTTTAATTAAATTAATTTTTTTAATTATAATTTTTTATTTTTCAAATAAAAAATTTTCTTTTTTATTATTTAATTTAAGTTAAAATTTATGTATATTGTTATACTTTTTTCTGGGGTTAAGCTTAGTCACGAATTAAAATTTTTTTTTTTTAATTATTTAATATTTTTATTTTTTTTATTTTTTATTATTTTTTAAAATTTTTAATAAAAAAAATTTTTGATTAATTTTTTATTTTTTATAATAATAAGATGTTTTTTTTTATTTCACAAGAACATCTCCCTGAAACTTAATATTTAAAATGGAGAATTTAAACCGTGTAAACGACTAGTTAACAGTATTTGTGTTATTTTTTAAAATTATTTTAGTGTAATAATGACATATAAAAGAAAAAAAATTTCACATTAAACTTATTTATTATCGATATTCCCCTCCCGCCGCAATTAGAGGTTAACTCCAGAGTTCGAAATTCTTAATTTATTGCATTTCTGTCTTTGCTCGAAAAACGCGACGAACATGTTTGCTTTAATAATATAAGCGGTGGTTTTAAGTAAGTCAAGCACCAAGCAAATTTATTAATAAAATTTTGTACTCTGTAATTTCAATTTTTTGTCTAATAAGAGAAAATAATGAAGTTCCAGAGCCATGGATTTGGAGGCCCTCCTCCTCACAATAACTAGATCATTTCCTCGAGACATGTGTACGCTTGTAATTATCATTGTCAAAATTTCAACTGGTTTGCTTCTATGGCCGTTTTGAATAATTATCATCTTGTGACAGATATTATAATTTTCCTGTCCGTTTGGTCCATCTTAGAAAACGGGAAACGCTATCTCCTGAGATCAGTACGTATCCTGTCTAAGAATCTAGGAAAAAATGTATCCCTATTTTTGACAATTCCTTGATCGATAGACTTTATACACAGATAACTACACATATAGATACTTATACACATAAGACTATATAATTAGAATTATATTAATCAAAATATTCCTCAGATCAAATCTATGTTTTATTAAAATGTTGATTTATTTTACAGCCAGTCAATCATTGCACCTCTTGAAGAGGGGTAACATCCCCCAATGAGCCACCTGGTTTGGGGGTTGATGGTGACCGCGTGATGAGTTATGGACCGGAATCCTGGTGGCTTAGCAAGTCCTATGGCCTACAACACTTTGTACTCGCAAAGGTTGATAAAGTTCAAAGATGCCCTTCCGAATCAATCAGGCAGGTAATTCATCATTTCTTGTCACTGACCGTATTGTTTTTTGTCAAACCTTTTATATCATATATGCTAGAAGGCGGTGGCTAAAGGATGCTTAGTGTCTTTCATATGACAATTAAACCTGGCATCTAGTGTATGGCTCCAATCCTGAAGCTCTAGAGAGTTAGTGAAGTACACCTTCATCACCATTAATCGCCTATCCATTCTGGCCAGAAGTCCGATGTACCTATTACGGTCTCATTTATGGTTTAAAATATCAAATATGTGTAAAAATGTGTTTTAAAGAAAATGAGTACATAAAAACATTGTAGTACCCAGCACAATTCATGAAAACAAAAATGTAATTCTGCATAATAATCCAACAAGGGTTGCTATGTCAGAAATACAACAACGCAACGACATGTAAACCGGTCTATACGTTAAATTCTTACGTGTCTTATTTACTCCGTGGCCACTCAGCTTCCGATAATGAAACTTTTTAAAGTTGGAGATAATAAAGTTATTAAAATTTACGATGAATAAAAAGTATTTTGGTTTATCCATTCATTCAATTTAAAATACAATTTGTAGAATTGTGTAAAGAATATTTATTTTAAAATCTTTTTCTTCACGGTCCGGTTTGTTTAAACAAAATGTAAACAAATGATACAAACACGCTTTGCTCAAATAGGGCTGCATGAAAAGATTTTATAGATAAAATAAACCATTTTTACTTTTCGCTGCCACTTCACAAATATATAGCTCAGGTATTATTTTTATTTAAAATTTTATAAATCCTATATAGATTTTTTAAAATGTTTACATTTTTTTTTAATTCAAAATTTGAAAAGCAAGAAGCCAGCAAATTTTGTAATAAACTGTTAATTTACTAGGGGGTTTATGGTTAGGGTTTTTGGGCTTAGGTGTTAGGTTTGGGGTTAGTTTTGGGGTTAGGGGTTGGTGTTGGGGTTTAAGGTTAGTTTAAATGGGAAAATAAATAAATGATTTTGGGTTCTGTTTTTTTATGGGCCACCCTAAAACTTTGACACCTTGCGCAAGTTAGTTCGAGCGTTCCGATATGGGGTATCGATTTACTAGTAAACTTAATAACAGGAAATAAGCCCTGAAAACTCAAAATAAGCTTTTAAGAAATTGAAAAAAAAAATCTGATAGATTGGTGTGTAATCGATAATGATCATTGAAGGAAAAAAAATAAAAGAAAGAATAATAATTTTTTGTAGCGGTTGCCGAGGATAAGGGGGATCGATTTTAGCTATAAAACTATATACGGGGGAACTGAGCACCCTGGACTGTAAAAAATAAATAACATTTTCTTGAATTTTTTTTTTACAATCGATTTAGATTGGTGGTTCAATCGATCCATTGAAGAAAGGAAAAAAAAGAAGAAAAAAATTTTAGAATGGGGTGGGGTCCAGATGCCCCAGGTCCGCCATCTATTCATTTACATGCTCTACTTATGGATATAAATTTATTTAAATCTCTAAGAAAATGAAATTAAGAGTGCAACAACATATAATACATATATAATGTATTGTACAAACATTTTTACATAAACTAGCAAAAACGCACAATCTGGGTGGGTCTTATTTAGAAATTTAATTTTTTGAAAAATATTGTCTTGAGTTAAAATTTTCATATAAGAGGGTTGATTTAATCGGTAAATCACTTCAAATTTATTTAAAAGAGTAAACAAACTTTAAAACCATTTGGATGGAAATCTGTACTTCTGTCCACCTAATCAAATGTTGCATCATCTATTGGATTATTTATTAAATAATGTGTTATCATGAGCAGTATTTTGATGTAAGCAAGTGACATAGTTTTAGTCCACGACAAATTGCATACTGAATCTATTATCAAAGATTTTATTTATTGAAGAACATTTTTAAAGAATTTATATCTTTCCAGAACTGTACCAAATAAAAATTAGTTGAAAATATAATAATAGATATTTTTATTTCCTCCGATTAGAAAAAATATTAGTGTATATTTAAGGCATTTAGAAATTGATTTAAGTATCATTTACATCTATTTTATTTTTAAATATTTATTTACACTAAAATAAATGTTGTTAAATGTAAAATAAATAAGGTGAATGTTTTATTGTTTTGTTTTTTTCAAAAATTTTTAAAATAATCAAAACAATAAAAACATTTTGTAATAGTTTAATTGTTTTATTCTTGATTTACTGAATTAATTCTATTATTGAATTTATTTAGGAAAATTTTGGTGTAGAAAAGTTAACTTTCGCTATTTCTATTTCAATTTTTTAATTTTTTAACTCCTTTATGAATTTTGGTGATTTTAAATTACTAAAAATGATTAAATGTTGAACGTCTTTTAAAGTTTTTGGCATATTTTGGCATTGTTGTTTTTTATTACTTTAAAATTGGATTTATTAAATTTTACTCTGGCATATCGTACCCCTCTAACATCTGAATTATTAAATCCCACTCCTCAGGCTATATCTTTCAAGGAAGTTTACTTTTACGCCGCCCATAGGGCCAGTTTTTGTTTTTGGCTAGTTGTCATAATTATAGTATTTTAAGTAATCATTAATAATTGGATATTTGTAGCAGAGTTATATAGTTTTAAATGGCAAATAATGATAATCTTAGTAAACATTAGAGCTTTCAAGTAAATATTATGTAATGAAATAATTTACAATATGCCGGGATCAAATTATATCGAATATGAGTTTTCAAAAGTATTTATTCCAGATATAGAGCCGAGTGACGTAATACCCATCCATGCAGCGGGGACCTGGGAGTAAT
>CM042139.1:68131809-68136809 GCA_023376005.1 Doryteuthis pealeii
GAGGAGAGAGAGAGAGAGAGAGGAAAAACACAGTGTGTTGGAGCGAAACATATGCCTATCTAAGGCCACTATTCGTATATTCAGCTAACACACACACACACAGAGACACACACACAGAGACAGAAATAGAGAGTCATAACAAGCGGGGGTGGGAGAGGTGAGGATAAAAAGGGGAAAGATGAAACGTTACAACACACTAACTTTTGATAATTTTAGCAAATACGATTTACCGCTGCCATCGGGAGAGAGCATTACGAATAAATGCCAGCGAGTAACAGCACGTATATCCAGAAGTAAAATCATGGCTTACACTGAAGAACGGTCGGTTCCATTACTACATGACAAGCGTTTGTACTACTTAAACTTTAAGTTTGTGACATTCCTCTAGATGTTAATGAAGACAATTTGGCGTAATTAAGTAGCCAGAATGACAAGAATTGCAGATTAACTTTTCGCCTAATACCACTGCTATTGCAGTTTGAATTCTTCCTTTGATACTTGAACAATCTTATTTTCTAGACATGGACTTATATACCTAATATATATATATATATAATATATATATATATATATATATTATATAATATATATATATAATGGACGATTTAGTCTGTAATTGAATCTATGTCACTGATTACGGTCACATTACCCAAATAGGCGAATCTAGATAAAAGAATAACGTTGTTATGAATAATTTGAAATTCAAACTGTGAAGAGACTTGAATTTCATCAGAATAAAAACATATCTAATTTGAATTTTGACCGGAAAATTATTTTTATGTCTATATTAAATATAAGATTTAAAAAAGCTTTACATTTTTTTACGAAAAGAGGCATGGCAACAAATCCTTTACATACTATTGGTCGTCGTTAAATAGAGATACATTTTTAATGTTTTTTTTATATTAATATTTTGTAGAATTAGTAAATCGAGTTATTAAAAAAACAAACATTGTCGTCTGTCGTAAAACAAAACAAACTAACAACCCTTAGGCAATATATTTTCAAAATTTAATTTTTACACGCACCCGGAGTGTGTTTTGTTTTGCTAATATATACAAAATATATGTAGGCGCCTAGTATAAATGGTCATGATCGTAAGAAATGGACTCTGAGACCCTAAATCAAAATCCTGCTTCTAGCCTGTTTGCAATTTCATATAGTGTTTTTTATTTTTTCTAATACACTTGGGAAATGTGTACATCCAACTATTCTCCCACCGAGCTAAGATAAATTGTAGGACAAAGTGGGTTATTTAACATTGTTAGGCAAACAGTGTAGGATGAAGCAAAACACTGAATCCAAACCTTCGATCCACTTTAGAAATTAACCCATCGTCGCGTCCTACTCGTGGTATATATATATATATATTATATAATATATATATATAATTTATTAGATTTGTATTAAGTGATTTTAAGTGTTTTGGGAATTTTTCAGACAGTTGCTACAAAAAAAAACAATTTACAGAAATTGATTCCTAAAATACTGGTCAGTTCTAGATAACGAGTCCTCAGTCAGTGAAAAAGTCTCTGACTCTCTCTCTAGTCTCTATCACTAACACCCACCTAACACGCTCCTTACCAGGCCCGTGACCATCGTTTTGCTTTCAAATGTGCTGGTGACTTTCCGCGAAGATCTTATGCAAATTTTCGTGCAAATTACTTTCCCTTTCTTCTGCCAAGAGAATACCCGTGGTCCATCTTGAGTCATCACATCATTTTTTCTGTGTGGGGTTTAATGAAACTAGCTGTCATCCTTTATATATATAATATATAATATATATATATATAATTATATATATGTATATATATATATATATCATTGATACTATGGATGCTATAATTTGTAAGCAGGTATTGCTCAATACTATTGATAGAGCATTTATAGTTGAGTTAATGTAGCGTGGACATGGAGTTAACACCGTGATTACTGTAGTTTCTCGCCTATCGATTTTCAGAACCAAAGAATCTGAAATCGCATAGGCGAGAAACTACAGGAACTAGGTGTTGACTATGTCCACGTTACCTTGATCATATATATATATATATAATATATATATAATATATATATATATATATATATATTATATATAGGTATCCAATTGCCCGCTTTAACTTTTCCGTCGCAGTGGCAAATCATAAATAATCAAAAAGTAATCATATATTAAAATATACAGCGAAGTAATATCTAATAATAATATTATTAGAAGGACAATTAAAGGGTCAAACATGGTTTCAATCAAATCGAATATATTTCTCATGACCTACCTACCGCTACGTTAACTAAGTGGCGTAATCATTAGTTAAATTGAAAATATTTATGGATAATAAACGTTGAACGATACGTTAATATTTCTCCTCAATCCTTTGCAAAATGATGTCTAAGATATGTTTGGGAGATTAGAGGTGTGAACCAATGTATTAATATGGAATATCTAAGAAATCATGTTGTGCAGAATCTCTAAATGATTCCATGGTTACTTTGTATACAAGAAAAGTTCAGTATAATTAGGTTCCCTGATAGGAAACCTTTTAAATATATATCTGAAATCGATCTGCAATTGTAGACATAGTATAGTCGGTCACTAATATATTATTAGAACTAATTTTACTAAATTGAACTAAATAAATTAATTTTCTTCTTAAATTGAATATTCCTATTAACAGGATAAATACAAAGACGAACAATAACTATGAATTAGTAATATTAAACCCCTAAAATATATTAGAATTAAATTTCAACTGCTTTTACTAAGCTATTGTTTATAATATGGAATTAAATTGATACTAATAATAGAAATGAGAATTAAGGAATGAATACACATGTGGAATGATACAATGTTTTTTTCTCAACTTCTGCGTTCAACCGTTATTATCCAATAATATCTTCAATTAACTAAGGAATTACAACGACTTAGTTAACGTAGGGTAGGGTCCTGAAGAAAATCATTCAATTTGATTGTAACCTGGTAGACCCTTTATTTTTCCTCTAAAAATGATTATTATTTAGTAATTATATTATATATATATATATATATATATAATTATATATATATATATATATATATTAGGTATAATATGTACACGTTTGCCGATGATGAATTACTGTTGCGCAGGCAGAAAAAACACGAAATGCTACTTGTTTTGCCACTTGTTTTCGAAAAGGACACGCATTTTCTGATCACGACGTGCAATGCTGGAAATATGGTGCTATTGTGTTTTAAACATTATACAATTTATTTGATTTGTATTGAGTGATTTTAAGTGTTTTAATTTTTCAGACAGTTTGCTACAAAAAAAAATCAATTTACAGAAATTTGATTCCTAAATACTGTCAAAGTTCTAGATACACGAGTCTCAGTCAGTGAAAAGTCTTGACTCTCTCTCTAGTCTCTATCACATAACACGCCCACCTAACACGCTCCTTCCAGGCCTGTGACACATCGTTTGCTTTACAAATATGCTGGTGACTTTCGCGAAGAATCTTATGCAAATTTTCGTGACATTACATTTCCCTTTCTTCCTGCCAAGAGAATACCGTGGTCATCTTGAGGTCATCACATCATTTTTTCGGGGGGGGGGGGTACCGAACAGCTGTCATCCTTTACATAAACATTAATAATCATACACGAATTTACCTATTCTATCTAAAGCGTGACCACTGCTTTGAACACTATTTTGAATATTTCAAGTTTAGAGAAAGTGATGTACTAACAGATATATATTTTTTCCTCTTGGAAAGCTATTTTATAGAAAGAATAATTGATCTCGAATATACAGAATTGGTCGGAATGGTTGACTCACATTATTATTTCGTGTACCTTCCATCACGCAGTGTTCATTCATTCCGCACGTGACAGAATAATTTTGATTGATCAAATTGGATAAATTGTGTTTTTTTTTCCGATCAAAGAGTGTTCATTTCTATTGCACATTCTTGTTCAGGTGGGAGGGCCGGGTTATCTCAGTCAGTAGAGCGTTCGGCTAGAAACCACAAGGTTCCTAGTTCGATACCAGCCCTCGCCAACTCAGCGTGTAAATAGCAAGGGAGGGAACATTGCAGTAAAGTAAGGAGATGATGTTAGGTGTGGCACTCCACGTCAGAGGCAAAAACAAATCTCCTTGGTCTAGTGCTAGTGAAAAAGAGATAGACTCCCTCGCTGATTGGTGATACCGACTTTAGCCCACCCCGACGACTTTTTTTAGAAGTTTGATTTAACTGAGAATCATGTGTTACAGTGTGTGGTAATAATGACTATGCATGGTAAAAGAATTTCATGTGCCGGTCAGAATTCTCAGTGAAGAAGAATACAGCTCTTGCGAAATCGCGACTAGATTGGGACTAAAACAGCCAGATTAATAAATAAGTTTAGAAGTTCTAACATTATGACTAATCATATACGAAATGAATGAACACTGCGTGATGGAAAAATACAGGAAAATCCTGTGACTCATCTATTCTGGCCAATAATGTATATCACATTTTTTTTTCTAATCATTACAACGCCATTCCGAAAAATTGTCATCTGTTTAGAATTTTGAAGAAAAAAAGAAAGAAAACAGTTCATCTCCGATAATGGCATTTTGTATCCTTGAGAGTTATCCCCAGAGGCCTCGCCCACTTATCCAAGCGTCCATCAGGTTGTTTTTTTAATCATGCAGATTTTATGAATTGGAAATAAATTCTAAAAAAAAACATTTTTTTTTCTGCGTAATGTAGTTGCCACCTTACGCCGCAGGATTTAATGAAAATTGTTATTCTATTCTATAACAGCTACATATCTTCCTTATAATTGAGATTCGGTGCTCGTCTGTCGGTAACCGAAACTACTTCACTACTTACGTTCCAATACCCCCAGAAGTTTATAAATTTATACTGAAAATAATTAATACATAGAATTTTTTAACGATGTTTCTATGAAAATCTGAGTTAGATTCGCCTTAAAGCATCTCATGTTATTAGTAATGTGTTTCGAATCCTGCAATGTGTCTTATATA
>CM042139.1:68141809-68199309 GCA_023376005.1 Doryteuthis pealeii
TGTTTTTTATATATATAAAATCATTCATTGGATTGATTTTAAATCTGTTAATTGTTATTAAACAATAATATTAGAGACTAATACACCAATAAATATTTATCCAAACCCGGGTTTGGTAAAACCAGTACGCATATTAATCACACCATATCTAATGTAAACTTTTTATTTCTTACTGATATTAAGACACATTGCAGGATTCGAAACACATTACTAATACATGAGATGCTTTAAGGCGAATCTAACTCAGATTTTCATAGAAACATCGTTAAAAATTCTATGTATTAATTATTTTCAGTATAAATTATAAACTTCTGGGGTATTGGAACGTAAGTAGTGAAGTAGTTTCGGTTACGACAGACGAGCACCGAATCTCAATTATAAGGAAGATATGTAGCTGTTATAGAAATAGAATAACATTTTCATTAATCCTGCGGCGTAAGGTGGCAACTACATTACGCAGAAAAAAAAATGTTTTTTTAGAATTTATTTCAATTCATAAAATCTGCATGATTAAAAAAACAACCTGAATGGACGCTTGGATAAGTGGGCGAGGCCTCTGGGGTAACTCTCAAGGATACAAAAATGCCATTATCGGAGATGAACTGTTTTCTTTTCTTTTTTTTCTCAAATTCTAACAGATTGACAATTTTTCGGAATGGCGTTGTAATGATTAGAAAAAAAATGTGATATACATTATTGGCCAGAATAGATGAGTCATCAGGATTTTCCTGTATTTTTCATCACGCAGTGTTCATATCATTTCGTATATGATAGTCATAATGTTTAGAACTTCTAAACTTATTTTATAATCTGGCTGTTTTAGTCCCAATCTAGTCGCGATTTCGCAAAGGCTGTATCTTCTTCACTGAGAATTCTGATCGCACATGAATTCTTTTACCATGCATAGTCATTATTACCACACACTGTAACACTATGATTCTCAGTTAAATCAAACTTCTAAAAAAAGTCGTCGGGGTGGGCTAAAGTCGTATCAGCCAATCAGCGAGGAGTCTATCTCTTTTTACTAGCACTAGACCAAGGAGATTGTTTTTGCCTCTGACGTGGAGTGCCACACCTAACATCATCTCCTTACTTTTTTACTGCAATGTTCCCTGTGCTATTTACACGCTGAGTTGGCGAGGGCTGGTATCGAACTAGGAACCTTGTGGTTTCTAGCCGAACGCTCTACTGACTGAGATAACCCGGCCCTCCCACCTGAACAAGAATGTGAATAGAAAGAAATGAACACTCTTTGATCGGAAAAAAAAAAACACAATTTTATCCAATTTGATCAATCAAAATTATTCTGTCACGTGCGGAATGAATGAACCCTGCGTGATGAAAGGTACACGAAATAATATGTGAGTCAACCATTCCGACCAATTCTGTATATTCGAGATCAATTATTCTTTCTATAAAAAATAGCTTTCCAAGAGGAAAAAATATATATCTGTAGTACATCACTTCTCTAAACTTGAAATATTCAAAATAGTGTTCAAAAGCAGTGGTCAGCTTTAGATAGAATAGTAAAAATTCGTGTATGATTATTAATGTTTATGTAAGGATGACAGCTGTTTCGGTACCCCCCCCCCCGAAAAAATGATGTGATGACCTCAAGATGACCACGGTATTCTCTTGCAGAAGAAAGGGAAATGTAAATGTCACGAAAATTGCATAAGATTCTTCGCGAAAGTCACCAGCATATTTGTAAAAAGCAAACGATGTGTCACAGGCCTGGAAGGAGCGTGTTAGGTGGGCGTGTTTATGTGATAGAGACTAGAGAGAGAGTTCAGAGACTTTTCACTGACTGAGACTCGTGTATCTAGAACTGACCTATTTAGGAATCAAAATTTCTGTTAAATTGATTTTTTTTTTGTAGCAAACTGTCTGAAAAATTAAACACTTTAAAATCACTCAATACAAATCAAATAAATTGTATAATGTTTAAAACACAATAGCACCATTATTTCCAGCATTGCACCGTCGTGATTCAGAAAATGCGTGTCCTTTTCGAAAACAAGTGGCAACAAGTAGCATTTGCGTGTTTTTCTGCCTGCGCAACAGTAATTCATCATCGGCAAACGTGTACATATTATACCTAATATATATATTATATATATATATATATATATATATATATATATATATATATATAATACTAATAATATCATTTTTAGAGGAAAAATAAAGGGTCTACCATGGTTACAATCAAATTGAAATGATTTCTTCAGGACCCTACCCTACGTTAACTAAGTCGTTGTAATTCCTTAGTTAAATTGAAGATATTTATTGGATAATAACGGTTGAACGCGAAAGTTGAGAAAAAACATTGTATCATTCCACATGTGTATTCATTCCTTAATTCTCATTTCTATATTAGTATCAATTTAATTCCAATTATAAACAATAGCTAGTAAAAGCAGTTGAAATTTAATTCTAATTATATTTTAGGGGTTTAATATTACTAATTCATAGTTTTTATTGTTCGTCTTTGTATTTATCCTGTTTAATAGGAATATCAATTTAAGAAAGAAAATTAATTTATTTAGTTCAATTTAGTAAAATGTAGTTCTAATAATATATTAGTGACCGACTCATACTATGTCTACAATTGCAGATCGATTCAGATATATTATTTAAAAGGTTTTTCCTATCAGGGAACCTAATTATACTGAACTTTTCTTGTATACAAAGGTAACATGGATCATTTAGAGATCTGCACACATTTGATTTTCTTAGGATATTCCATTTAATAATTGGTGTCACACCTCTATCCTCCCAAACATATCTAGACATCTATTTGCAAAGATTGAGAGAAATATAACGTAGCGTTCAACCGTTATTATCCGATAAATATCTTCAATTTAACTAAGGAATTACGCCGACTTAGTTAACGTAGGGTAGGGTCATGAAGAAATCATTTCGATTTGATTGAAACCATGTTTGACCCTTTATTTGTCCTCTAATAATATTATTATTAGCATTATTACTTTCGCTGTATATTTAATATATTGATTACTTTTTGATTATTTACTGATGCCACTGCGACGGAAAAGTTAAAGCGGCAATTGGATACTATATATATATATATATATATATATATATATATATAATATATATATATATATATATGAATCAAGGTAACGTGGACATGTAGTCAACACCTAGTTCCTGATAGTTTCTCGCCTATGCGATTTTCAGATCTTTGGTCTGAAAATCGCATAGGCGAGAAACTATCAGTAATCAGGTGTTAACTCCATGTCCACGCTACATTAACTCAACTATAAATGCTCTATCAATAGTATTGAGCAATACCTGCTTACAAATATAGCATCCATAGTATCAATGATATATATATATATATATATATATATATATATATATATATATATATATATATATAAGGATGACAGCTGTTTCATTAAACCCCACACAGAAAAAATGATGTGATGACCTCAAGATGACCACGGGTATTCTCTTGGCAGAAGAAAGGGAAATGTAATTGCCACGAAAATTTGCATAAGATCTTCGCGAAAGTCACCAGCACATTTGTAAAGCAAACGATGTGTCACGGGCCTGGAAGGAGCGTGTTAGGTGGGCGTGTTATGTGATAGAGACTAGAGAGAGAGTCAGAGACTTTTCACTGACTGAGACTCGTGTATCTAGAACTGACCAGTATTTAGGAATCAAATTTCTGTAAATTGATTTTTTTTTGTAGCAAACTGTCTGAAAAATTCAAACACTTAAAATCACTTAATACAAATCTAATAAATTATATATATATATATATATATATATATATATATATATATATACCACGAGTAGGACGCGACGATGGGTTAATTTCTAAAGTGGATTTTCGAAGGTTTGGATTCAGTGTTTTGCTTCTCCTACACTGTTTGCCTAACCAATGTTAAATAACCCACTTTGTCCTACAATTTATTCTTAGCTGGTGGGAGAATAGTTGGATGTACACATTTCCCAAGTGTATTAGCACTATATGAAATGCAAACAGCCTAGAGCAGGATTTGATTTAGGGTCTCAGAGTCCATTTCTTACGATCATGACCATATACTAGGCGCCTACATATATTTGTATATATTAGCAAAACAAAAACACACTCCGGGTGGTGTAAAAATTAAATTTTGAAAGATATTGCCTAAGGGTTGTTAGTTTGTTTTGTTTTACGACAGACGACAATGTTTGGTTTTTTAATACACTCGATTTTACATAATTCTACAAAATATTAATATAAAAAAAAACATTTAAAAATGTATCTCTATTTTAACGACGACCAATAGTATGTAAAAGGATTTGTTGCCATGCTCTTTCGTAAAAAAATGTAAACAGACCTTTTGAAATCTTATATTCTTAATAATAGACATAAAAATAATTTTTCTGTCAAAATTCAAATAGATATGTTTTTATTCTGATGAAATCAAGTCTCTCACAGTTGAATTCAAATTAATTCAAACAACGTTATTCTTTATTCTAGATTCGCCTATTTGGGTAATGTGACGTAAGCAGTGACATAGATTCAATTACAGACTAAATGTCCATTATATATATATATATATATATATATATATATATGGTATATAAGTCCATGTCTAGAATAAGATTTGTTCAAGTATCAAAGGAAGAATTCTAAACTGCAATTAGCAGTGGTATTAGGGAAAAGTTAATCTGCATTCTTGTCATTCTGGCTAACTTAATTACGCCAATGTCTTCATTAACTCTAGAGAATGTCACAAACTTAAAGTTTAAGTAGTGACAAACGCTTGTCTGGTAGTAATGGAACCGACCGTTCTTCAGTGTAAGCCATGATTTTACTTCTGGATATACGTCTGTTACTCGCTGGCATTATTCGTAATGCGTCTCTCCCGATGGCAAGCGGTAAATCGTATTTGTAAAATTATCAAAAGTAGCGTGTTGTAATCGCTTTCATCTTTCCCCTTTTTATCCTCCCTCTCCCCACCCCCGTTGTATGACTCTCTATTTCTGTCTCTGTGTGTGTGTCTCTGTGTGTGTGTGTGTGTTAGCTACGATATACGAATAGTGGCTTAGATAGGCATATGTTTCGCTCCAACACACTGTGTGTTTTCCTCTCTCTCTCTCTCTCTCTCTCTCTCTCTCTCTCTCTCTCTCTCTCTCTCTCTCTATGTGTGTGTGTGTATGCGTGTGTGTTAGCTACCATATACGTATAGTGGCTTAGATAGGTATATGTTTCCCTCCAGCGGGTTTCCCTGTAATTTCTATGTCCCCGTCTCTGTCCGTTTCTATCTCTTTATATATATATATATATATATATATATATATATATATATATATATAGAGAGAGAGAGAGAGAGAGAGAGAGAGAGAGATACAGACAGACAGAGACAGGAACAGAGAATAACATATATATATATATATATGTGTGTTTTATCTCAGCTTTCGAATTACAAATAGTGGCTTAAATAGGCGTATATTCTCCCCCAGCGTATTGTGAATTCCCCTGTTATATAATGCTTCTTAAATTTGCTGCTATCGTGTTTCTTTCCACCTATCTTTCATCGGTTATTGTCTGAGTTCTTTCTATTTCGTTTTTCCTTTTGGTTGAGATGGATATCTGCTTTTTTCTCTGGCTGGTAGGGTTACTTCTATGCTTGACTCATCTCTAGTACGTCATTGCTAATTGTTCTTTTTCTGTTATCATGGAAGAAACACTGAGGCATATTTTTGTGTATACACTTGTTTATTCCCCAAATATATTCTTTGTCGCACGCGCGTATGTGAGCATCAGAGATGTAAAATAGACATCTTTCCACAGGGGCTGCTTGTGTTGAACTCCTTAAACTATAATCTACTTTCACAGAGTCACCTGGTAACGCGACAATGAGAACCTCGTTACAGATGACTCCTGGTTCAAGATATATCAATTAGAATCCACTGTAATTTTCCATAATGTTAATCTTAAGTTTAAAATCTACACTACACATTCTTTTTAGTGTGTTAATTCCATAATTATTAGAGGTAATACAACACGTGTTTCTCTGCTTGTTTATGAGTAGCAATATGTCCTTATTCTGGGATGGAAATCGTTACGCATTTCCAACCAGTCACATAGATAAGTGTTCAAGTTACATGTAAAGCCAATATTTAAATGCTGATTTTCCTGGCGAGTAGGGGTACTGATCTAGTGCAATCTATCTGTCATTCTGTTTTCTAAAAATATAGTTGCCTCACATTGAAATTAATCTTTGTAGATATAGACAAAGTGAGAGTTGAAAACTATTACTTCTACTCACAAATACTAACAATATTGAGTGACTATAAACCGGTTCTTAAACCAATTTACTCAGTATTCTTGTTCAACGCTGTTTTTTCCTTCTATGTAGCATTAAATAAACTAATAACGTGAAAGAGGTAAATCATTTTTTCATTTTATAGCTTAACATTATGTCTTCAGAAAATATACCTTAAACATATTGGATAAAATTATTTAAGTTAATGGTATAATTTTTTCCAAGCCATGCAGTGCAAAATATGATAGAATAAACCAATATTGATGAAAGGATTATATGATTCATTAAAAAAAAATTAGAATTAATACTTCGTTGTCTATAACGAGACTTTGTAACATGGGTAACACTAACACGGTGAAAGTTCACTGTGTCATCACGAAGACAAATGAATGTGTACAGGGAAATGTTTGTTACATCCTCAGCGCCGGTGGTGGACGAATTATTTTTGATGGTTAGCGCCGGACTGCTATGTCAGAAGTTTGTTCAGAGAGTGACTGAAGACATAATTTTAAGCTATTAAATGAACAAATGATTTACCTCTTTCATGTTATTAGTGTATTTACTGCTCCATAGAAGAAAAAAATTGATATCGTCTTAGAGTTCTAATTCTATAAGTTTTGCCAGGGGTAGCATTAATCCTAAGTTTTATGAGAGAGTAATGGTTAATATCTTTGATTGTGACATTATAGTAAGGGATGTCGATCTACTTTCACTTTCGGACTAATAATGCCCTTGAGAATGTTATGTACCCCCAGCTATGGGTTGAATAGCACCACTTATTTTTTTCTACAAACATGGCTTTGACTTTGAATAATGAACGAAGGTGGATATTCCCATAATAGAAAGAAACCGAAAAATAGTATTGAATTTACAGCGATAAATACAAAAGTTAGGCACCCGTCTAGGAATTGCAATGATTTGTGTTCGATACCGATCACTGCCAACTCAGTGCATGAGTAGCACAACTTGGGTAATCTGATCTGTGCAGTAATGTAGGATGGGAAGTGTGATATTCCACCCCAGAAAAAATTTCCCACGTCTAGCGTTAGCGAAAAGGGGATAGACTCCTTGATGATACCGGATATAGGCCTCTCCGCCAACTTTACTTTTTTAAACGTTTATTTAGAATATTAACACATAGGGAGAACATTTTTGTCGAGAACCACTCGAAATATACAATTGTAGACTATAGTCACTGAAAATTATACGCTTTATAAATCCACCTTCATCCTCAGAGTGCTTAATTATTTCATAACAGAAATCACGACGGATGATTTTGTCTTTGTCAGGACGAATTTGTAATATTTGCGGTGCATAAGTAATCATTTTCAAAAGTTCACAACATTTTTCTCAAGGAGACCTGTGCTTTACCTACTGATTGTTTTCCTTTTCAGGTGGGAAACTATCACGGCCACCTTTCTATTGATTTTTTCTGATACTGATGGTGTTCCAGTATATTCACATATCAGATATGGATTGTTTAGTCGGTTTTGATTACCAAATTGTATTTGAAAACATTGTTGCACTGCAGTAACAGCATTACATTTGCTTGATTCAATCATTAGATTTGTATCCCTAATAAAATCTCCCTAATAAAATCGGGTTTAGCATCCTGTCTGAATAATAATATAACTACTGGTGTTCCAGCAGGCATTAATAGAAAACCATGTAATTCCCTACAAATTGCATGGTGGGGGTGAATATATATATATATATATATATATATATATATATATATATATATATTATATATTATATAATAATAATAATAATAATAATAATAATAATAATTTAGTTTGATATATTCAAGAATAGTTTCCAATATTGGTGATGGAGCATGAGTAGATATAAGTTATGATACCGACGACATAGAATCAACGGCGGTTAGTGACTCTCAGTACCTTACCTATGCAATAATCAGATCTCTCTTTCGTCGACAACCATTGACTTTTCCCAGCGGTGTGGCAGCGGGCCGAATAGTGCTGCCATGCATATAGCCTACCATTGGCGATCTTTGCTTTTCCTGGGCTTGACTACAGTGTTTAGCAACTCCACGCAGGCATTTGAATTCAACCTGATACTCTCTCTGAAAAAATGCTGAGGTATCACATCACCCTCAGAGGACACACATTCGAAAACCATTACAGTTTGGGGAAATTTAGTCTACAGGTCACAAGGATTGTTCTTTGGGCTGTATGCAAGCCAACTGTTATTCTGCGTGTTGTGCTTTTGATCTTGGCAAAAGTTTTTCTCATCGGAAAAAAACCCAGATTGTTTGCTCAGAAATTTCTTCACCTTTGTCAGACGATTTTCACGGACCTTTACTGGGAGCAGCTGACCTCTGCGACGCTTGTATGAGTAGTAGCGAAGGTCTTCATTGAATGCAAGCTTCATGGTAGAGGCTGAAACATTCAATTCACGTGACAAAGAGCGAATTCCAATGCTAGGATCCTCAAACACTTTTTCTGTAGATTTTCGAGGAATTCTGCTGTACGAACGCAATCAGATCGTCTGTTATGTTGCTTTCTTCTAGCTACAGCGTCGTAGTCTCCATTGCAATTCTTCCGTTCATGCCTGATTGTTATTACAGTATTCAGGGAGCATTGAGCAGCGACCATAATCTCCTTATGTTTATGGCCGGCACAGATCATCATGATACAAGTTATTCTCGCCCATGATTTATGTGGTTTCCAGTCATACGTTATATCTGTCATCACGTATATGAAAGAAGAAGGGTCCAAACTTTTAGATGATGCGTAGTGTGTGTCAATACCTCCAACCTACGGAGAAAATAACCAAATAAAAGTATGTCAAATTTATCCCGAACGAATATAGTATATATATATAATTGCTAAATCTTATTTAGATGTGAGCTCCTGGATCTGGCGTAATGGCCTTCATCTCACTTCGACGCCCATTGAGAGTAGCTTTTGATTTCATAGGTTTCATTTCATTAATTTTTCTGGGTTGATTGGATCTGAATGCCCTACAACCCTTGGTTGTACCACTATGGGCTCCTCAATCATGATGATAATTTGCATCTCTTGTTACAAATTACACTTGATTATGTCGGTAGGAAGATGAGGTAGATTACCATATTTAAATTGCTTCTCTTTGCTATCATGAACCTTTATATAAATTACATAAGCAGTACTTGATATACGTTTGCACACACTAAATATTGAAGACTGAATCATGATGATTATGATGATGATCATGATGATGTCCTGCCGACAGCACAGATATCCATGAAAATCTTTCACCAAAAGTCCTTATAAAATATTCGCTTCCGAGATATCCCTTGTGAAGCATCCAGAATCCGCACAGAGCTTTTTGAAAACAGTATCTTTTTCTAATAAGAACATTACAGAAACGGCTTTTTACATTAAAAAGTTATATTATTTTAGTAAATCTCTATTATAAAAAAAATAGATTAAAAAACAGCTTTTATTAAGAGACATCACTTAAAAACTAAAAAAAACATAATTAATATTCAAGAGATCTATCCATTTATTTTTTTTTCATTTGTCAATATTGTTAGTTCTAATAAATCAATAATGTTATTTGATTATTTTACACACCTAATTTAAAGAACTATCTGACAACTAATTAGTAATATTCAATTAAATCTGTAAAAATATTTTAGCAAGCCAATTCATTTATTCTTTGCATTGGAGATTAGAAATTTAAATTCAGTACGATTAGTTATGTCTGGAAGTAATATTCATTCTCGTTGATTATCATTTATTGTGAGATACGTCTTTCTGATTCCCAAACAGAAACAACATTTCAAGTTACACTCTTCCCCTGGGTCGAATAAATCTGCATTGAAATCTTGTAAGTTCTAAATTAAACTATTTAGCCGTCTGTAGAGAATGTTACAAATTATATATTTTAATGCTTCATGTAAATCCACATGAAATATATAAAATCAATATTCCCCATTGAAATAAACTGAATTACTTTTAATCCGTTCCAGCACCCTCCCAAAACATCCCAATTTTTTGTTACATTTTTTAGATAGGAAATATAGCATTGTATTGTATAAAACATAAACCATAAAACACAATCTAATGAAGTATATGCTCCAACGATTTAATGTTTTTTTTATTGATTCTTTTTTAAATTGTTATTAATATGCCTTTTTTTGCGTAATAAATTTGACAAAGTATATCTTATTAATATAAGTATATCTGAGGCTCACTCGTCCCTCACACGATAGCTCTCAACAAAAAAACCTAAATATCGACAGAGTGACAGCTCGTATCTCGGAATATCAAAAGTTAAGGCATATATATATATATATATATATATATATATATATATATATATATATATTTCTTATAAATGTTTCCTTTTGCAACAAACGCAGAGAGGAGAGTTAAACGCATAAAATACTGACATTCCTATTTAAGTAATATAATAAATGAATAAACATGAAAAATACAACAAAAAAAAAGCAAATACAATTCACAAATTCAATTTTCCAACGGAGTTTGACAATTTTGAATTTAGAATGTTCATTCTCCTAGACTGAATGCCTATCCAAGGTTAAAGAATCAAGTCTGCCTAAGTATTTGCCCATAGATGGAGGGAAAGTAGTTGGATTCATACCTTTACCAAGGGTATTAGTGCTCTGTGAAATGCAAACATGTATATGTTTACGATAAGGCAAGTAGTGTCCTGGTTATCGTCGTAAGAAAATGGACACGCTCACAAGGGTTCAAATCCTGGACAAATAGCTTCGGGAAAGTTATGCCTCCAACTATTCTCCCTCTAGGTATGGAGCCAAAACTGAGAACTTTTACTTGGTTTAGGCAACCAACTAGGAGTTGGACTATAATTA
The DNA here is from genome assembly GCA_023376005.1 of Doryteuthis pealeii. Classification (NCBI taxonomy): domain Eukaryota; kingdom Metazoa; phylum Mollusca; class Cephalopoda; order Myopsida; family Loliginidae; genus Doryteuthis; species Doryteuthis pealeii. Next base: position 68,152,943 of record CM042139.1, read on the forward strand.
ATTCGCTTACTACAATGTCTCAGTGCAGCACGTTATCCACTCCGCCATGTAGACTCTACTGTTGTGGAAGAACAGTCGTGGTATTAAATCGTACCACGACTGTTCTTGCTACAGTGCGACATTGTAGTAAGCGAGTTCATTATAGTTCAACTCCTAGACTGGTTAAGTAAAAGTTCCCAGTAGCTGGAGGACAAGGGAGTTCACACCTTTCTCGAGGATATTATGCGAAGGTAAACGTAATAGAGCGACTGGTATTCGAACTCCCCCACTACAATATCGAAATGCAGCACGTTATCCACAACTCCACACAGTCCCCCCCCGTATTGGATTTGTGTATTATAATTCTAAACGAAAAAAGTTTAAGCAGACTTTAAAATTATAAATGTCTATATTTATAGTAAACAGAGACAAAACAAAATTTTGACATTACTATTACGAAAATATACATTTAAGATAAACCCCAATGATATATCAACGATTTCTCAACCATTATATTATGTAGGCGTGTTGTCTCGCGATATACAATCGTCATCGATATATATTTTTTTTTTTTGAAATTTCTATCTTCATTCAATTATTATTGTTTGAAAAGGAAATTATAGGATGGATTCATTTTTTTAATGAAATTTCTATCTTTATTCAAATATTATAAAAAAAGGAAATTATAGGATGGAAAAGTGTAACCTTTTCTTTATAGACAAATCATTTTTCATACGATATATACGTACCATGCCTGAAACTAACAAATCCATTTATTTGACTCAATATACGAAAGTTGACTAAAAAAATTGGGAAGAAATTCTTTAATCGTTTTGAATCGACTTCATAATAGTCGGTGGAGTGTCGTATTGTCGGTATCCGCCAGAGAACAAGGGTGTATATTCCCTTTCCACTAGCGCTGGACCAAGAAAATTATTTTGCATCTGAGGTGGAGTGCCACACCTACAACCAGGTAACCACTTTACCGCACAGACCCAGTCTGTGTTACCCATGCGCTGCTTTGACGAGTGATGGTATCGAAACCGGAATCTTGTGGTTCGTAGGCGGGTACTTAACAGACTAAGCTAAATCGGCCCAAATAACCGTATCTTGTTGATAACAATTAATTCTTGACTTCTGGTACTCACATTCTGAATAGTTTTCCATGCACATCATCATCATCATCATCATCATCATCATCATCATCATCATCATCAAACGTGTCGACAGTACGTATTCTTTTTAATATTACTCTCGCCATCCGTCTTTATCGGCTATCGCTCTTGGTAACTCCTCTGGAGAGCATCCGGTAATCGCACAGTGCTGGTTAATGTATGATTTGCAGATTGGATAACACTGGTGAATAAATGTGTAGGAGTTCATAGGAGAATGCCGCTTATGAGTTCGTTTTTGTTTTATCAGACCTACCCAGCTTGTTATCTTCATCTTACTTCGATGATTTCTGTGATGACAGGTAAGCGGCCGTAAAACTGATAATGGTTAGTACGCTGTGTCCAAGATTTCTTCATCAGCATGAAGCATCTAACTTTTCATCCAAGTATTTTGAGTCCAAGTAGTGCAACCATACAGTAGTAATGGCATAACTACTACGTGGAAGAATTTCCATTTTATCTTATCAGAGTGATCAGATTTATATACGGTCATAGTAAAAATTAATTTGCATCAATAGATAAAAGTGAATTGAGGTAGAGTAAAATTTGAATTATTTTCTTTTTTTCCTTTAGCCCCGTCGGCGGGGGCAGTAGCATACGCTGAATCCACATCTGCAGAGGGGTAAGAGCCCCCAATTGGGCCACTTGTTGATGCTTAAGGACATAATCCTGGTTACTGCAACACTCCACTATGGTGGTCACTTAGGCTAAATAGAGAGTCAGAGTGGCCTCTTCCGATCAATTGGTTGGTCATGTCAAATTCTAGCAGCAATATGATTATGCCCGTATGACAAACAAACAACCTTTTTATCATATATGTACTAGAAGGCCTTGGATGAGGGTCTTAGTGCTCTGACATGATGGTAAACTGCATCTAGTGGTGTGGTTCCAATTCTGGAGCTTTTGAGAGTGTGGATTACACCTTCATGGCCATTACACCCAGAACTTCGGATTGGGAGTACCTTTTAGGGCCCCATTTATGGTTTCTAAAAAATGTCTTGAAAACAAAATAGAATTTGAAAAAAAAAAGGTTTCGATGTCCTCACATTTATTTTATTTGCTAGTGATGCCGTACTTATCCTGTTTAACAATGCCCTATGATTTTCCACTCAATATCGGAATACTCATTGCGTTTTGGTATTGTATTTGCAGTGACAAATGAAAGTACAATATACTTTTTCTCCAGGCAGTGATTGTACTAAAGCTTCCATTCTACTAAGTATGGTGTTTGAATAACAATTCATTTTGAGTAGTGCTGATTCTTGTCCGATATTAAATACGTTTCATCATACATGCCTTTTTGTTATTCCCAGTCATATATATTAGATGCAGAAAATCGGGCGGTCTAGCGCCGTTATTTTAAACAAGGCACGAAGAAGAGGCGAAGAGGACAGTTGCCTCCACAGCAAAGAGAGTCAGAACAAAGGAGAGAAAACAGTGGCTTCAGCAAGCATCACAATTTAGGTGCAGTTAGTGCACCCAAGAGTGATACTCAGAAATTGGCCTGCTAAGCCAATTTCGCAGATGAAGGTTATTTTTGGGGGGAGACTACGCCATGGTCCTTAGTAGAGGGAAAGGTGCCAAAAACAACAACAAATGTCTCATAGTAGACCGGGTTATATGAAAATAGCAAATAAATCGCAGAAAATGATGAGAATTTGGAAGCACTGTAATTCAACAGCTCAGGAATAGCATGACTTGGATCTGTGCGGTAAAGTTGAGAGCTGATGATATGTGTGGTGCTCCAACTCATGTGACAAAACCAATCTATCTGGTTTAGCTTTATTGCAAAGCGAAGAGACTACCTCTCTGTCCGGCTGATACCGACAATAGGCCATTACACCTACTTTTCTTGCTTTGTAATTAATATAGTGTTTTAATATCCTGCATCTTACTGGAGGCCGTAGAATTGATATGTTACTCTGAGTGGACTGAACCGAATTCCATTTTCACTATTCAGACCATGGTTTCTTAGGTTGATGCACCTCTTTAAACTAGATCTAATTTCTTTTCACCCCACCCAATAAACTGATTTAATATTAAATCACAAAACATAACTAATTTAGCTGGAAAAGCAGTAGAATATGAAATTGACGGTGATACCAATTGTATTCAATGCCATTGAAATGTCCCCGTTCAATGTACTATAATGTGCCTTTTTCATACGATGTACCTCGTCTCTTTTGCTGGCTATCGTCTCTCTACGTCATCTTTCATCGTGGCCCACGCTGTTTCACCCTTCTCTACTGCTGGGATGAATGACTTTATTATAACGACGACTTTTAAACACCTTACCTGATTTGTGAATCTTGGGGGGCCGGAGAGCGGAATTGAATAACCGCTCGCTCTACGCTTTCACTGCAGGCTAACACTTAGCTAAAATATAACTTTAAGAATTTCACTTAACTGACTAACTCGTCCAATGAAAGCTAAGCTTTCAGATGACTTTAAACGTCTGTCACGTTTATTTCACCCAACCGTTTCGATCATGGAATTACCGCTTTAACCCCATCAACTCTGCGGAATCAGATCAGTGATGCTTAAGGACGGATTTCTGCTGACAGAGCTATCCATGATATTCAACAATCCACTTTGGACCTAACGTAGACTTGGCGGTCGGTTGGAGAGGCCACCAACGATCAATCGATTGGTCACTTCAAACCCTAGTACCAATATGATTGTCCCGACCCTTTTATCATATGTGCTAGAAGGTGGTGTTTAAGGATCTTTGTATCTCGGGTATGACAATGAACGGCATCTAGTGGTGATGTTTCAATTATGTAGTTCTAAGGAGTGCCACGCACCCCTTTCTTGCCATTACTCACAGGTACACCCAAACCTAGAGTTGTAGTACTTGCTAGGGTCTCATCCGTGGATTAAATGGATCGAAAAAGGAGTTTAAATAATTAATACCCAATAATGAATAAATCAACCCAAGGCTTGATATGCCGTAAATTACAGCCAACCAATAAATCAACCAACAAACCAACCAACCAACCAACCAACCAATTGCATTAAATCTTCTAAAAGCTTCTAAACTACAAGGCAAATAAAAAGATTTAGCCAATCTATTATTTATAAAAAGAACTGAAAAGAGACTGAAAAGAGAAACAGGAGATTAGAGGAATAATGAATATAATCCAGATCACTGAATAGTCAAGATCAGCTAGAATAAATAGAATCGAGAAGAGACCTCATACTTCAGTGAAGAACACCAGTTAAAACTGATGTGAAAATCGACAATTACTAAAATTACAATGATGATAGAAAAACACACTGTATAAATACGAACTGAGAGAAACATAAAGATAGAAAACTTTTATATGCTGATTCCGGGCAATAAAATATACTTTACTATCTTGATCTACTGAATAGAAAAACAGTTTCTTGAAGATTTTCGTAAATTCTAACTATGATTCACGAAAACAGTACCGGAAACATATATATTTTTTCAAAAAGTCTCTATCGATTTAACCTAAAAAAATATCACCTTGAAAATCTGAATCCCATTATTTGCATTTTTTTCAGAAAAAAAATGTATAATTAATTTAAATTTAAATTAATGTAAATCAGGGTTCTCCCGGATGGCTGGTACGGAACTCCGGGACTATCCAAGATGTCGATAATTGCCTAGCAGTCAAAATATGATCGATAAACGCCAGAAGAATTTTGATTTATCCTTTGTGGGGGTGGAGTCGAAAACTGACATCTGCATACGAAATAAAGATAAAAAGAAAATATAGCTTGCATAAATTTCTCGCAAAATATGTTTCTAGAAATATCTAGTTTTTACTCCGTTTACGTTCATGCGATATTTTCTTATATTTTACCATTAGTTAATACAATACGCATTGCAATACGTAATGCGAGTAAATAGAATAAACAAATTAACTGCTTTAACAGCAACCTAATAAGACCAGTCACTTTCAGATTTGTTCTTTCTGTTGATAATCTTTCCTAGATTGTTTTTCTATTATTTATTTTTGGGGTTAGAGAGACGATATCATAGTGTGTTTTTTTTTTCATTGTTTTTTTTTTTTAAATAATCATTTATATCGTCAGAAATCAATGAGCATCACGGAAAGATTCTCATTTGAAATCAACTAAATAAATAAATGAACAAAATATATTATCTGGAAAACCTTGGGAGTTGGGATGCTGTGCGAATGAAAATGACATAGAAAGTCTTGCTCCAAAACTTCCTGTATAGGAAAAGATGAGTGACCGCTCTTTTTACGAAAGATGTTAAGCATCAGCCTGGTTTTCTTTTAAAACATATGCCACACAATTTGTTACCTTTTAAAAACAATAAAAAAAGAATAAAACGTCACTTACCCCGTGACCGGAGAAAAAGTGGCGCTGATAAATGAGACTTTTTTTTTCATAGAGAGCAGGCCGGAAATGGGAGACATTTGCAAGTGTGGAGGGTGGATATCTAACAATTCCAAGAGTTTGTAGAAACTATTAGTTTTCGTTTCAGCGAGCTTGATCGTGCACAGTGGAACAGTGCTAAAGAGTGACGTAAGAATAGAGTTGAGCACAGAGAGGACGTAGTCGGGACAGATACGACTGGTAGATCAGAATAATAATGTTTAAATCACAAAGATATTTGACTTTTAACATTAATGTATAGACTTATTTCTATCTACAGTTTGTTTTAGTCTATTGATACGCTCAAAGTATCCGTTGCGCTTCGAAATACATAAGTAAAGTTGGTGGAGTGGTCTATTATCGGTATCAGCCGGGCAGCAATGTAGCCTATCCCTTTTTCACTAGTTCTAGACAAGGGAGTTATGCCATTGAGAAAGATAAGAACCCCTTCACCCTCAACTATGGGTTTAATAGCACCACGACTGTTCTGGCTTTGGCATTAAAAAAACGTTAATATGCCATTAAAAAACAAACCACTCCAACGGTTGATATAATACAGTTCTAATCTTCAATTCTGTTTACAGGCAAAAATGGCATAGAATACTTCACAAGGCTTAAGACTTTTATCCGGTCACGGTTAACGGAAGGAAAAACAATTCATCCCAATGGACTGAATAAAGAATTCGGTTCGAATTTCCCCGAAAGCTTCCAATTACGACAAAAAGCTCCCCGACAAGAAGGTTACCGTTTTCAAAACATCAAAAAAAGGCCGGAGTGCACCTCGGCCAAAACGTTAGTATATAGAAATAAAGATGAGGACAACATTAAAAGCAAATCTAAAGAATACAAACTAAGTGCTGTTTGTATAATCATTGACATATCATTGTCGTTATAATTGATGATCATGATCATGCATTGTCTCCTTCTATTCGTTCTTTAGTTTTTTTTTGTCTTTATTTATTTGTCTGATCAGATGAAAAAGAAGAATCCCATTAGAAAAGTGAATTATCATGACCCACGAAGCATAAGTACGAAAGAATAAATAGTCCAAGTTTTGACGTATAAATATTTAAAACGATGCTTAACCGACTTATTCAAAGGTTCATTCGGTATATTTTGTTCAGATGAATAACATCTCAAACCCCAAAGTTATCAGTACATCTGCGATATTATCAGCTGTCGCTTAACCAAGGGATTAGTGTAGGTGCCTCTTTGAAGCATATTTTTTGCCATAATTTCCCCGACTTACTGTGTTTTTTTCTTTGAGTGGTCTCTATTTCCACTTACCACCTTTATCTTATTCAAACGTCTGTATTATTATTATTATTATTATTATTATTATTATTATTATTATTATTATTTAACCACGTTTACTTTGCATCAATAATCCCTTTAAGATCTTTGAACTCGTCTTTTTCTTCTTTTGTATTTCGTTTCTCAATCTGAAATTATTTATTTTTTACTGTTCTATTTTAGTTTCTTATTTCTGTTAATTTTTTTTTTCTCTACCGATCATCCATATTTATAAAAAAGTTTTGAATTATTCTCTGTAATTTCATTGTGCTTTACCATCTTTATAATGTACTTCTTTTTATTCGTATTTTTCTTTCATTTGTCTATTCTACTTCCTTCCTCCATTTATTCACGTCGTCGATGTACTGCTAAGTTTTCTTATTATCTCCCTTTATGGCGTATTTATCATGACGGTTCGATTTTTGCCTCTTTGTACGTTATCGCAAAAAACAATGATAACACATCGTAGCGAGATTTTCGTTCGAGCAATAGTTAAAATTTATTGAATAAAGCAATTTACCATAAAACACAAGGATGACACATATTAACGTGATTTTTGATGGCGCAATTGTTAAGATTTACTGAATAAATGAGTATGACGTTAAAATCAATCTTATAGTGAAGTTCCAGTTCTGAAGCTCTGGGAAATGTAGAGTACCCCTTTATCACCATCACTCCCAGATCCACTTTGACCCGAAGTGGTAGTACCTGTTAGGGTCGCATCTCTGGTTTAAATATGTATTAAAACAAAATGAGTATTAAAATGGGTTTAATAAATTTGAGTAGCCATCAGGAATGAATGGAATGTTTTCGGCATAAAATGACCCAATGGGTTGATATGCCATAAAACACAACCAACCAACCAAACAACCAATACATTTAGCCAGATAGGTTTCAGACCATAACTAGTGATTATGATTCTCTTAGTTTTACCTTTTTTTTTTTAATGAAAGTAAGGTACGCTTAGTAAGTAACATCTTTAAATCAAACCATCAGATTCCTTTCTACCTAAGTCATTTTCCTTTGTCAATTTGTTTTTTTAGAACTATTTATCTACTTTTTTTTTTACTGATGCTATAGAGAAGACAGTTCTTCGCTTGTAATTATGGGGCGCGAAGACAATTTATGAGTAAAGAAAAATAGGAAAATAAGCGATATACACAGACCACAGATTGTAGTTATAAATTATTACGGGTGTAAGGAAAACGATAGAGTATAATCGACGAAGCCTAATAGAGAATAAAAATGTCATGTCTTCATTTTCCAGAATGCCACATTCTTTTTTTTAAATGTCGAAATAAACACAAAGTAGAGAGACAAACAGTAACAAGTGTGCATTTGATTTATTTAAGCACGTTTAGCATTCAGAGTCTCTTTAATCATGTTTCTCTTGTAAGCCTACATATCATAATTAGAGACATTGTTTTTGATGCGTCTGTTGTTTGATGAAAGAGCGCACATCAATTGCTGTAGGCACAGTTATTGGACATGCTGGCTTCTAAATGAAATGTTTTATTTTGCTTAGGAAGCTGCGTAGTTAGGAAAACATTTTGAAAAATTGTCAAGATATTTCCCGGGTTGTGTAATTTTATCCACGTCTCAAGTAGAATAGGTATTTACCCAACCCATTTCATATGGTTCGTAATTGACACAAGGTTGCAAGTCTGAGGCATCGCGCAAGGATCTAATTCGCTTGTCAGTAGTAATGGATATGCGGGACTAGATTTCGTACCATTACACCATGGTTGACGCACATAAATTAATAGGAAGCGGTAGTTTTTAGAAAAGCTTTTGAAAAATGATCATGATCTTTTACGGGCTGTGTAATTTTGTCTACGTCTCTACGTTGCCCAACTCATTATATATGGTTCGGATGTGATACTAGGTTGCAAGGATCGAACTCGTTTTTCAGTAGTGATAGATCGGCGACACTAGCTTGCTAACCATCACACCATGATGGGACTCCCATGGCTAGTCTAGATTAACTGACTATTTCTAACCATGTCTCTCTATTGAAGCTAGCTTTTATTATTTTTTCACTCTGTCAACAGGGCTTAGAATATGTTGTATATACTGTATCCCTTGCAGGGGTGTAAGCCTCCAAAAAAAGATGTTCTTGATATGATACTAAACTGTATCTGATAGCTAGACTCTATTGCTGGAGCTCTGGGAGTATGGAGTTCAGCTTCATTGACAGTACTGATCCGAAGTGGTAGTACATGGTGGGTCCTATATATAGATCCAATAGGTATACACATCCTCTGTGTTTGATATGAATGATTGGTATTATGCATGAGTATGATAAAAATGAAGAACTACATAAAAACTGTTAATTTCAACATAAAATGTACGCAATCCTCTGCCTGCAGGCATGAAATAACCCAATCTGAGAAGCCGTTAAAATCGATAACAATATCATTATAATTGCAGAGTAGTTAGTTCTTTGGGTGGTAAATTTCAAGATGGTCAGATTTTGTTGCTATGTATCTAGACGACTTCATATCTGTTTTGGTCACTGCTACAATATGTGGATGGTTACTTTTACAATTTCTTATATGTACGGCATTTCATGAATGTGTTTTGCGAAACACAATTGCCATTAATGTACTTCTACATTGTACTTATGAATATAACCAAATGTACTACTCCTGGTTGGTTGGTTGATTGGTTGGTTGGTTATTTTGTTTAAAGGCACCTTAACCCTTGTGTGGCACCCAATGCCAAATCCAGTCTTTTTCTAGTTTGTATGATTTGCAAGCGAATAGTTTATTGGTAAACATTTCTGTTTTGTTTTATAAACTAGAAGAAATAATTCTCATTAACTCAATGCGTATCAATATACAGGTAGAAATTATTTTTGTTAGACTTTTCATTGAAATCATGTGTATCAATAAATTAAAAGAAATAACCTAGGTATATCGATTAAAAGAAAGAACTTCACGTGTATCAATAAATTTGAAATAACTCCATGTGTATTAATAAATCAGAAGAAACAACTTTCATGTGTTTTAATAAATTGATGTTTATATAAGAGTTTTCATGAACGTCATGTGCATCAATATACTGGTAGAAATAATATTTCTTAATGTTGAATAGTTTGTAGGGAAATGATTTTGTTTGATTTGGTTTTATAAACCCGTAGAAATAACTTTCATCATTTTGATGTTAGGTCTTATATTAACTTCATGTTGATAGAAATAATTTTCATATTAGATTCATTATCAACTTCATATGTATTAATTAAGTGGTAGAAATAATTTACATTTACTTGCAATAAGATCTATTTGACCCAGAGATCCTAACAGGTATTAAAGCGTACCAACTACAATATGTATCACCGCCACCTTCATTCTTCACAGCATTTTCAGGTCTCTGGTAAGGTCCAAATATTTGTCTATGTTCTCCCTGTTGTCCGATGAGACAGCAAAATCTAAGAGATTACAAGTTCTTTTTTATTCAAGGTCTGGTCTTCTGGTTGCGATTTTTATCTCAAAATCCCAGTGCACTTTATTATTATTATTATTATTATTATTATTATTATTATTATTATTATTATTATTAGTAGTAGTAGTAGTAGTAGTAGTTATTCCCACCAGCATAAGCCGATGATCTTTCTTTGAAGTTTTAGTGACCACAAATTTCCTCAGGTTTCCAGGACTCTCTTGATTATTCCAGCTGATTTCAACAATGCTGTCGTCTAAATGGTCTTAATTATTCCTCTGATTTCCAGTTCCGCTAGTCTTTGTTTTAAACTTTTTGTGACCGTTCCAAATACCCAACTGTTATTGGTATAACTTTCACCCTCATATTCCACAGTTTTTTTCAATTCTCTAGCTAGGTTATTATTATTATTATTATTATTATTATTATTATTATTATTATTATTAGTTTTTCACACCAAATCTAACAGAGTTTTCCGTAGCGTCTTCATAACTCTCCTAAGTATTCTGGCTAATTTTCCTAGTGCTTTGGTCTAGATAATTACGATTCTCCCTCTTTTTTCATCGTGTCTTTTCGAGGTTCCTGGGAACTACTATTGGTATTACTGTCATTTTAATGTTCCACTGACTTTTCAGCTGCTAGTAAAACTTTGACGCCTCACTTGTACTTATTGGAGATGTTGGTATGATGTTATTTTTATAGTCTCATTTAAAGATAAGAAATGCAAATGAGTTTTTCAATGTGAGTCACCGTGACTTTTAGTAGTATTGTTTGTTTTGTTTTTTTTTTTTCGGTTTTTTTAATAGTTTTTTTTCGTTTTCTCACCTCTTGATATTGGCCCCAGTCGTATTTTATGCTTAATTCATTTTATTTCTCTATTCAACTTATTCCTTTAACCGCCTGGTTAGTATCAATAACGGCTTTCGTCATTCTGCTTCCATAAATTGTATGTTTCTCTTTATGCTCTCGCTAACCTATCGACTTTAAATATCTGTATCCTCATTTCTCACCTCTTGACCTTATTAATCTTCCGTTTATTACTTTAGATATTCGTTTTTCATCCCATTTCTTTCCTCTTTTTCCCCATTTATTTAATTCCGATCCTTAGCAACTTTTAATCTTACTCCGCATTTAAACACATTATTATAATAACTTTACTATTCCTCTACTTTCAGTTGGATTGAAATCTGCTTCGTTGCCTTCTGGTATTTTTCTCCGTTCTTTTTTAAATTAATCTACCCTTCGTTCTTTCATATTTGATAACACTCATTTATTTATTTCTTATTAAACACACTGCTTTTTTTCTTTTTCAGTCTTATCTTTAAAAGTGTTTCTTTCTTTATAGTTTTATTTCCCGTGGAACGTTGATAACTTACTTTACGCATGCGTTGACTTTCTATTTTCCCGCTTTCAGTACAGTAACCACTCCTTTCTTTTTCTTTATCATATACATTTACATTTATCATTGTCTTCTAATATTTTTGATGCCAGTCTTTAACACATTTCATTCATTCTACAAAACATTCAGAATTTAGCTCGCAGACTTATGAGCTTTTTAAAACTTATATATATATATATATATATATATATATATATATATATATATATATCAGGCAAGAATTCTGAGGAAAAATTTAAATGGGCAAGGCTCGCGCCTGAAAAAAAATGTTTCCACTTGAATAAAACCAGGCATAGAAATCCTAAGCCAGATGTGATAGTTAGGAAGTGTCGGCAGCTTCCTAAAAAATGACCATCCTACATCTTTTCACGTGCGTCTAAGAGGAATGATGTGTGAGTTCGATACCGCACAAATAAATTCACTCCCTATTACTCCAAGCAAGTTGATTGGCTAATTTAGTAGCTTATTCATGCAATTTTATATCGAATAAAAAATGAACGTAAAAAAACACTCACAGACACCCAGGTACATACAGACAAACAATACCTCACACACATGTGAGCGTTTGGCTGAAATCAATGCCGGTTATCAGTTTATTTCTTTCAACCATGTTGTTTGCTTTGTACAGTAAACGGCAACCAAAAGAAAATGGACGCACATACATTCAGACATACACATACATACAAACACAGGCGTACACATATAGGCTGAGATTAAAGCGTGGTATCAGTTTACTTTTCCCAAACATGTTCTTGGTTTTGTACAAAACATGGCAACCAAAACAAAAAAATAAACATACACACATGAATACAAATAACACATAAATACACACATAAATACATACACACATACACAATCATACATACGCATATATGCAAATAGTGGTATCACTTTATTTCTCTCAAACATGTTCTTCACTTTTGATAGAACACAACAACCTAAAGAAAATGGACGCACATACACATATTCACACATACATACATACATTTATACATACATACGTAAATATACACATATATTCCTTCACACAAATATACACACAGGCGTACATATACTGTCACATAATTTGCCACACAGATCCGAAAAGTAAGCTGAAGTCAAAGCCTAGTGGGAGGTTAACTCCCTTAGCCATGTCCTATGTTTAGTACGGGAAATGCTAAAATAAAAAATTATGGACGCGTCCGACCAATGAGCTGAGATTAAAACGTAGTTTTAGTTCATTTACTCTCAGTGGTATTTTTCGAACAAGACACGGAAAATCAACAATAAAAAACAAAAAAAAACAAAAAAAACAAGACCTGTCTTTGGTTTAAAGACATTGATTTCAGGGACTGGTTGTAAGTTATTTGCGCATGCAAATTGCCACGTATATCGTTAAACTGATAATCTGCCAAATAGAAATGTAATAAAATTAGCAGAGTGGTAAGTATCAGCCGGAGAGCGAATGTCTGTATGCCCTTTTCAAAAGCGCTAGACAAAGTAGATTGTTATTGCGTCTGAGATGAGCGCCACACATACCACCAGCTTCCCACTTTACCGCACATATCCAAGCCATGGTACTCGTGAACTTATTCGGGGAGGGTCTGAATCGAACCAGGAACGTAGTGGTTCCCAGGCGGATGGGCTAACACGTCCTAAATAGGTGTACTTAATCACAGATAAACACACCTATACAACCGCACATACATAGACGCACGTATCTAGAGTATCCACAATAAATAAGCACATGTCGACACATTTTTATAGTGATAGTCTTTATTTTCCATTATTGCGCGTAGTTTTGACACTGAAGTGAAATCAAACAGAGTTGTCTTCCCTTGGATTTTTCACTAAAAAGTAATAATCCTAGCTTTAACTGGACCTTGGCTAATTGCTTTAGTCAAGTTTTATTCAATATGAATAAAACTTGACTAAAGCAATTACCGTGTTCGTGTTTTGTTACAAATACCATTGACATCACGATATTAGCCCAGACTTAAAGGGCTTTTCCCTTTTCCACCGTATTAGTTCACAATTGTATTGTTTAATGACGCTTGTTGCATTTTTTCTTTCTGTAAATTCTACAAGTGATCTGTTGGATTTGAGGCCGGTGTCATGCAAGACTAATTGCCCTTTTTTTTTGTTTTGCTTTTTTTAGAAATTTCTGTTGATTTGGTTAACGAATGTTCAAATAACGAACATACCAAATTAAAAATCGCATAGGCGAGAATCTGAAAGTTATCAAGCGCCTAACTCAAATCCTAAATTATATATATATATATATATATATATATATATATATATATATATATATATATATATATATATATATATGTGTGTGTGTGTGTGTGTGTGTGTGTGTGTGTGTGTGTGAGTGTGTATGTGTTTGTGTGTGTGTGCCTATCTGTCTATCTCTCTCTCTCTCTCTATATATATATATATATATATATATATATTATATATATATATATATAAACTCCTCAAATATAAGCATAACACTCCTAATGACCGCATCCCAATGATATTTCACCATGGAAAATATATGCACAAACTCACCCGCAACCTAATAAAATAATTCCAAAACCTACACCTTGGACCCCGATATCAAATCAACATTCCACAAACCAACGCTAAGCGATAACTATACAATTTACACACTATCATCACCTTTTCCAAAAAACACCTACACAAAACCCAACACAAGAGAAATTGCAAATGCAACAAACCAAGATGCTTAGTATGTAAGCATATAATAAAAGACTGCCCCATTACAGTACCTCACTCAGACATCGAAATCAAACCCCCTAACCTCACTTGTGACAGCACCAACATCATATACTTAATTTTCTGCAACAGATGCAACAACAGTGGATACATAGGAGAAACTCAAACACCTTTCAGATTTAAATTCAATAACCACAAACTAATCATTCGACAAACAATCACCTGACTCACCTATAGTAAAACACTTCAACCAACCAGGACACACACTTGACAATATGAAATGTATTCTAATAGACAGTAGCTTTGCAGCAATACAAATACGCAAACAAAAAGAAATTAAATGGATAATCAAACTCAATACACTTAAAAATGGTTTGAATACTGACCTCGGTATTTTAAACACATACAAATACTTTCACACAACCCGTTCCAAATATCCCACCATCTAATATCCCACCACAAAAATCCTAAAAAAAGAATATAAAAAAATGCAGAAATTCCACGCAAATGCGTATTTCGACCTAAAATACGGCAAAGAGCTTATTTTTTTCCATCTTTTTTTGAATTTCATTCTTTAATTTTTTCAAGTTGCGCAAGACTTTCATGATCAAAGTAATACCGAATTTCGAACGATTAGCATGATCAATTTCGGATGAGTTACTTCACACAATTTCGAAAGAAAAATAACGGCTAAACAATGCCAAATCCTTTCACTTCATTCATTTTTTTCTTTCATATACAGTATTTCATTTTTTTCCAGTCTCTATTCACTATACATTGAAAAAGGGTAAATCTTCACCCGAAATATCGGAATTGATTGAACCAGGGACAGAACAACAGTGGAATATTAAAATTTTCTTTTTTCTTTTTGTTTTGTTTTGTTTTTTTGTTTTTGTTCTTTTTTTCAATGCATCAAAATACAAAAAAAACAACCTTCAGAAGAACAAAGTTTATATATATATATATATATATATATATATATATATATATATATATATGAAAGTAAGATGAGGAAATTAATCCGACAGTATGTGGAGAAAATGTAGAAACAAACACGGGATGTTATGATGCATGGAAATTTATAGTCGATGCTCAAGCATTTCGGTTTACAATGGAAACCTACTTCAGGACTTTGAAAATTAGAAGAAATCAAGGATTTATGTGGATAAAAAAGTCTTGTATGCGTTGAAAAATGTGAGGAAAAGGTTCGTTACATTATATATATATATATATATATATATATATATATATATATATATATATATATATTATATATGCTGTGTTGTTATTGCTATGGCTGGGGTTTGTAGTTTTGTAGTTATTAATTATTGATTTACCTAGATGTGAGCATATTTGAAAGAAGCCAAGTCTATAATTAACATTCTCTATGTTACTTATAGCACTAGCTTCGAAGATTTTCTCCAATCTTTTGTTTTGGATGTAAGTTAACATGGATGCATTATTGAAATCAAAATTGCTAGATTATCTGAAGTTACTTATCCGCATAATTCTTATTTTTCATAAGTATCGTTGCCTCAGCTAAATAATGGACCATTCCGTTGTATTATAAAGAAAGAAGAAAGGAAAAAAAATGAAAGTGAGTATAGGAAATATAGAAAGAGGGGAAGCACGTGGAAGCGATAACGCTAATAGGTTTTAGTCGAAAATAATGAAAAGATGAAAAGAAGGAAATAAATACAAAATAGAACGAGAGAGTGTTAAATCTAGATTAATATAGTTTTTCCACATTGAACTATTTAACAATAGATTTTAAGTAACCATATCAAACGTTGTAATACATGAATTATTTTGCAGTGGTATATCCGCAGGTCCAGCTAGCTTTACTTTATTATTGCTATATTACATTTGTGAAATAGTAACCATTACTTCGCGGAAAAACTCCATTTCTTGAATATGTAAGTATTGGCCACCATATACATTGTCATTGGTTGTTTGCTTTTTGTTCATCAAGACACTATAAATATAGTCCACTATAAACTGTAGAAATTAGAAAATAAGTCTTTTAAAAAATAACTATTTCGCTCTCACTATTCCATTTTGAAAGCAGACACAAATTAGATTAAAATATGTTTATTCTCTGAGTTAGTGTTTTTTTAAAAATACTATTCCACTAAAAGGATAAACAATTTTGCAGTACCATGCAATCATACCACGGATTGCTTAGCGACCAAGATTCTCTCCTGAAGCATCACAGGTCTCTACCAACGGCCAACAGGTGAATCCATTGGGGAGGGAGTATTGCTCTTCTGTAGATGTGGAGTCGGTGTATTCTACAAACCCAGCCGAAAGAGCTTACAATAAGCGATATATATATATATATATATATATACATATATATATATATATATATATATATATATATATATTATGACATTTATATATTAATTCAATT
The DNA here is from genome assembly GCA_023376005.1 of Doryteuthis pealeii. NCBI lineage: Eukaryota > Metazoa > Mollusca > Cephalopoda > Myopsida > Loliginidae > Doryteuthis > Doryteuthis pealeii. The sequence continues at coordinate 68,169,714 of CM042139.1, forward strand.
AGATATGCATTTCTACCAATTAATCGAAAAATAATCATTTTTTAATAGAAAAACAAGAAAATAAAATATAAAATGTTTACATCACGATTGTCGTAAAATTAAACAGAAACTTTTTAATTAAGTACTCCTTAAGCAAAATGCGAATTTAAAATCAAATGTAATTGTAGTTTTTGAATATTGAACAACTAATGTATTTTGAAACATGACGCTATATTTTTTAATATATAAATATTTTAATACCCATTTTATTCCAATATCGTTAAACAGTTAAATGTAAATTGATAAATACATTCTGGAACAACAAAAAAAAATAATAATATATATTTACTGTTTATCAAAATGTTCAATATATCATTTATAATCTGCTAATACACACACACACACACACACACATACACACACACACACACACATATATATATATATAAGATTTTTGGATGTTTGTTTTTAGAAGCAGTGTTGATAAAGTATATATTATTATTTATATTTTTGCTTGAAGGTAATTACAATGCGTATATCGTATAAAATACGATAATCATAGAAAATAATCATGACTATCAAGTGAATTTGGCAAACGATTATGCGATGCTAGAACATTGTACAGTCTGTTTTAACTTTATTAAGTCCCATCAGCGATGTATACTAACGATTTCCCTCCGTCAGGAATTGAAACCGGTAGTCCAGCAGGCAAAGTATGTGACTTTACGGCTCGGCTAACGGTCCGCATCGTACAATCCCTGCGAAATTAACCTGTCAATGATAATAGCACACCTCTACCATATGAGGTACGCGGACGTTGAGTGAATAACAACAAACTAGACCCATGTCCCGGTGAAGGAAATAAGATTTTTGGATGTTTGTTTTTAGAAGCATTGTTACCTTAATAAAGTTGAAACAGACTGTACAATCTTCTAGCATCGCATAATCGTTTGCTAAATTCATTTGTCATGGTTATTTTCTATAATTATCAAATTTTATACGATATACGCATTGTAATTGCCTTCAAGCAAAAATATAAATAACAATATATACTTTATCCAACAATGCTTCTAAAAACAAACATCCAAAAATCTTATTTCCTTCACCGGGGCATGGGTCTAGTTTGTTGTTATTCACTCAACGTCCGCGTACCTCATATGTTAGAGGCGTGCTATTATCATTAACAGGTTAATTTCGCAGGGATTGTACGATGTGAACTGTTGGCCGAGGGCTAAAGTCACAGACTTTGCCTGCTGTTCTACCGGTTTCGATTTCTGTCTATTCTAGCATCGCATGATCGTTTGCCAAATTCACTTGTCATGGTTATTTTCTATAATTATCAAATTTTATACGATATACGCATTGTAATTGCCTTCAAGCAAAAATATAAATAATATATATATATGTATATATGTGTGTGTGTGTGTGTGTGTGTGTGTGTGTGTGTGGAGAAAATTTAGAAACAAACACCGGATGTCATGATGGATGGAAATTAATAGTCGATGCTCGATCATTTCGGTTTATAATGGAAACCTTCTTCAGAACTGTGAAAATGAGAAGAAAACAAGGATTTATGTGGATAAGATGATGGATGTTTTGTATGAGTTGAATTAAAAAAAAATGTGTGGAAAAAAGGTTCGTTACTGTTAATTGAGTGGCATTTATAGTTGAATGTTGATGATGTGATTACTGCATGCGAAAGCGAAAATTAATGATAGGAGCACGAAAAGCCAAACGTGATTGGCTCATGAGGAGATGTTGAAAAGGTGTTACGTATTCCATATAAATATAAATTAATAAAAACGAGAGAAGCAATATATTTATATATATATATATATATATATATATATATATATATATATATATGTGTGTGTGTGTGTGTGTGTGTGTGTGTGTGTGTGTGTGTATGTGTGTGTATTGGGCAGACTTCTTTCATTTATACATTTATCTCCTGTTTAACAATTTTATTTGTGATCTTTTCCAAAAAAAAAAACAAAAAAAACAAACTGGAATACATCACCCCTGAGGATGGCGCTTCGAAGTGCCGAAAGTACTCGGGAACTGAACTTTGGTGTACTTATCCATCAATTCCACCCAGACATTAAAAAGTTGGCCAGAAAATTGGAAAAGATCACAAATAAAATTGTTAAATAGGAGATATGCCTTTTGTTTAACTCTACATATATATATATATATATATATATATATATATATATATATATATATATATATATATATAGTAGGTTGTGTTTTTATTGCTATGGCCGGAGTTTGTAGTTTTGTAGCTATTAATTATTGATTTACCTAGATGTACGGATATGTTAAAGTAGCCCATTCAATAATTAACATTAAAATTCTCTATGTTACTTATATAGCACAGGCTTCAAAGATTTGCCTTGATATTTTGTTGTAGATGTAAGCTAACCTGGATGCATTATTAAAATCGAAATGGTGCTTAGTGTTTAATATATGTTAGAGGAGACAATTGTTGAGGTCGCCTAATTTATTGTTCCGTTTACATTTGTAGATGCGTTTTTTTTTTTAGGTTTCTGTATGTTTCACCTATATATATTTTTATGGCAGTCAATAAATGGTATTATGTACACGCCTGCTTCAGATTTTTTATGTTGTCGAGAGTTTTTGTGGATTATATTGTGTTTCGTTTTAGAGGCTAGGGTGACAGTTTTTATACCTAGGTTTTTTAACATTTTTATATATGGTGGTGTGGGTATTATTGTTAGGTAGACTTATGTATCTATCTGGGGACTGGATTCATGTGTGTTTGTGTGTGTGGGTGGTGTCTTGGGGTTGGTTTTTGGTATGGATCTTATGAGGTATTTGAGGTATTTGGCAATAGCGTATTGTATAAAGGATTTGGGATATGAGAGGTTTTGGAAGGTGTTCTCTATGTAAGTGAATTCATTGTTCAAGTATTTTGGCGTGCATATGCGGAGGGCTCTGAGGTAAAATCCTATTATAATACCTCTTTTGGTGTTGGTGTCATGGTGTGAGTAGTAGCGATTCGGCGGATAAGCAACATCAGATAATCTGAATTTACATTTTTGCATTTTATTTTGGATGATTGGGACGATCTCATTTTTAACCAGAGGCTATTCTAAGATGATAACGGTCTTACCATTAAGGAACACATGTAGTAATATATAAATGGAAAATATCCAGACTATGGTGAGTGTGCTGTTTTTATTGAAAAACGTGAAATTCTGTGTACTTTTCATACACCATTACTCCAAACAGGATTGACAATTATGTTCAAATCTTCATAGCCCTCGTCTTTTAGAATGACAGGGCATATTTCCGTAGGGCAATCGATCTTATTGTCCAGCACAATTTGTACGGAAATGAAAACATTATGCCCTGGACACCAGACTCCCAAATCCCAATCAAGCCAAGTATCCATGGGATGTTTCTTCTGCAGAACCCCCACGACCAATATTTTTCTGTTAACATTTTCTCAGTCGAGCAGATCTTAAAAGAACATTTAAAAGTCAGTTAAATGATAAACTCCTGATCGATTACGAGTTGCTTTGCGTGCCACAATAAATTTAGAGCTTTCAGCCGCTCACAACCTGATGGCTATACATAATCATTTTATTACCGCTTATGTGCACACTTATATGTATATAAATACCTTGGCCGGCCCCGTTATAAGATACTCTGTGCCATTCTTAAAACTCAGACAGATCGACCAAAGGACTAGGTAATTAATGACGATGCACAAGGCTCTACACCCTAGAGATGATAAAGATAGGCTATATGTACCAAAAAAAGAAGATAGAAGAGGTCTTGCCAACATAGAGGACTGTGTAGAGGCCACAATCCAAGGACTACACAAAAAAGAACAAAGAAAGATTACTTATGGCAGCCAACATCAGCACATGTACGAACATGGACAAACAGAAAATCAACGAAAACTAGAAAACAAAGATGGGAAGATAAACAATTATATGGGCACTTCAAACGACAGATCGGAGAAGTTGCACAAAAAAGACTTGGACATGGTTAAGAAGAGGAAACCTCAATGGTGAAACTAGAATCACTAATAATTGCTCCCCCAATGGCCGTGGGTGGCGACCCGTGATGCTTAAAGATAGAGCCCAGGTGGATGAGCAGTTTATGACTTGCAATACTCCACTTTCGCCCTATCTTGGGCTAGACGGTCGGTCGGAGAGGCCCCCTCCGATCAATCGGCTGATCACGTCAAGCCCAAGCACCTATATGATTTTCCCAACCCTATTGCCCTTATGGCAAGCCCCACCCCTTTTTATCATATGGGTGCTAGAAGGCGGTGGCTGGGAATGACGTTAAACTCTATCTGATGGTGAGGTTCCAGTTTTGGAGGTTTGGGGAATGTGGAGCACCCCTTTATCACCATTGCTCCCTGGTCCACTCTGACCCGGAGTGGTAGTACCTGTTAGGGTCCCATCTATGGGTTAAATAGAAAAATGTATTTATAAAAAAATTGTATTATCCATTAAGAATTGATTTATTTCAAAACTTTATCGGCATTAAATGGCCCACTGAGGTAAATATGCCGTAAAACAAAACAAACCAAAACCTAATAATTGCTGTACACTGATTTAATGGTTGATCTTGTCACTGATATTCTTGCTCTCCTGTCTGAAGATTGTTCCGCATCAAACATTTTGTAACGTCTATGAGAAGGTGGATAATCGTCTTAAACACACGAGAAGGAGTGAGAAAGAGAGGAAAGTAACCACCGCAGAAAAGAGAGCCAAAAGGAAGGAGAGACAACATCAACCTCAGCAAGCATCACTGTTTGTTTGCGGTTACTGCACCAAAGATTGCCTTTCAAAAATTGGTCTGATCAGCCACTCACGCAGTTGCAGATAAATAATAATGAGAGAAAAATGTGGACACTACACCATCGTTTTCAGTAGACGGACGGATGTCAACCACACACATACACACACAGAGAAAAAGGCACATACACAGACACACACACGCGCGCCTGTGTGTATACGTGTGTGCTTTTGAATATCTATACGTGAAGAGTTATCGAGAATATATATATATATATATATATATATATATATTATATATATATATATATATATATATATATATATGAGGGATGATAGATCCCGCAGCTTTATCTTTATATTACTTTTCGAATGTATGTTAATCTTTCTATTCATTATTAAACCTGGAATCGCGTAAACTATACGTTGATATTGATATTTTTGTATTCTTTTTGTCAATACCTTTTCCTATAAAATGCCAATAATGTTTTACCCCCACGAATAAAAACATTATAAACATAAGTATTAGCAATTTAATTAAAAGTGTTTTCTATATATACATATATTTTCGTTTAAGCTACATCATTTGATGCCCTTTTCAAATGATCAAATCGCTTGGCTCTCTTTGTAGTATTTATTTTATTCAAGACACATACTCGCATCTGTTGTCTATTTGATTTAGTTTTGATAACATTGTCATGGGGAATGGTTTCGTTTGGTTTGTTTTGTTTTACGGCATATCAACCTCAGTGGGTCATTTAATGTCGACAAAGTTTTGAAAAGATTTTAATGGATATTCAATTGTTTTTAATAAACACATTTTTCTATTTTTCTGCACATTGTTGTTAGACTATTGGTTATTTAAGGCGACCAGATGTTTTCGTTAATTTCGTGCTTGCAGATATTAATACAAAACTAGAAAAAATACGTGTTTTCTAAAATTCCGTATATGTTTTGCTTACAAAAGTTCAATCAAAAAGCATCTGCACATTTGTTTCAGTGAACTATTACAGAATGAACCACGAACTTGTTCCAAAGTTGTGACTGAAGTTGCTTAAATAATTCATATAAGTTTCAGTACCTGCTTCCTCTGCTTCTCCTTTTTCACGGTGTATGTGTGTGTATGTGTGTGTGTGGGAGAGAGAGAGAGACAGAAAGAGAGAGAGTGAGAGAGAGAAAGAGAGAAATAGAAAGAGAAGGGGAGAGAGAGCGACATTGAGTTAAGCGGTTTCCAAAATATTTGATTTTTTATGGCTTTACACATTTGTCTACATTCAACACGATACGCAAAATAATAATAATTGAGGTACTTCTTGCGTAACGGTTATCTGCATGGGAAATCAACTCGGTAACCTGAGTTCAAATCTTAGGTGAGGCTGTTTGCCTTTCACTTCAAGTTACTGCTCACGGGAGAACCATGATTCCTCATTTGCCCCTCGTCCACCTATGGGTAAATAGTAAAGTAAACCGGCTTATATCCCCTTGTTAAGACAAACAGTCGAGGAGAAAGAAAACTCTGAATTAAAAGCAGCCGTACTCCGTTTAGAAATTGATTTTGTGTCGCATTCTACCCGTGGCCGGGTTTTCAATAAGGGAAAGCCAGTAAGCATTTATTTATTAGTGGAAATCAGCTAAAGTCCAAGATCATATGTAAGGATTCTGACCGTTCCATATTGGTCCCATGGGAGTATGGGTACATACACTCAGTAATGATCTAGATTTTTTAGAAATAAAATAAAAAACAAAAAACAACTTGAACGTGTGTTCAGCAAAGTAAGCAAATGCATAGATATTTGATATTACTTGATTGTAATTTCTATCTTTAACGTATCTTCAGCAAAGTAAGCAAATACATAGATAATCGCTGTTACTTATTTTTAAAAGTATGTTAAGCAAATCAAGCAAATAAATAAATAATCGATATTACTCTTTGTACTTTTGAAAATCTTCAACATTTCTTCAGCAAAGTAAGCAAATACATGAATAATCGATATTATTTTTTGTATATTTTTGTATCTTTCAGGATTTTAAAGTGCAAGTAAGAATTCTGACCATGTTCTGTATTGATCCCAAGGGAATATGTGAATATACACTCAGTAAAGATCAGTCTTTTAAAGTGTGTTCAGCAAATTAGGCAAATATATAAATGATCAAAATTACGTGTTTCTATTTCCTTTCTTCAATGTAAGCAAATAAACCGATAACAGATATTATTTTTGTATTTAAAAAAAAAACTTTAATGTGTATTCAGCAAAGTAAGCCAATACAGAGATAATATATATTACTACTTTGAATTTTCATTTCTTTTATCTTTCGGTATTTTAAGCAGCAGGTCATCAGTAACTATGCTCACCTTGTTCCATATTGGTCCCATTGGAGTATAGTTACATAGACCCAGTAAAGATCAAGATTAAAAAAAAATCTTCAACGTGTGTTCAACAAAGTAAGCAACTACATAGATATTCAATATCTTGAACATATCTGCAGCAAAATCAGCAAATACATAGGCAATCGAATTACTTATTTTTTCATTCTCTATCTTTAATGTATGTTAAGCAAATCAAGCAAATAAATAGATAAACGATATTACTTTGTGTACTTTTAAAATCTTCAACATATATTCAGTAACCAAAGCAAATACATTAATAATCGATATTATTTCTTTGAATTCTTCAGGAATTTTAAGCGCAAGGTCATACAAAGATTCTGATCTTGTTTTGTTCTGGTCCCAAGGGAGTATGGGTACATACATTTAGCAAAGATCAGTCTTTTTAATGTGTGTTCAGGAAATTAAGCAAATAAATAATTATCAACATTTTGCTTTATTTTCGTGAGATCTACGCATTTTTATTTCCAATCTTCAGCGTGTGTTAAGCAAAGTCAGCAAATAAACCGATAATAGATATTATTTTTGTATTTAAAAAAATCCTTAACATGTATTCAGCAAAGTAAGCAAATACATAGATAATCTATATCACTACTTTGGAGTTTCTATTTTCTTATCTTTCTGAATTTTTAAGGGCAAGGTCATAAGTCAGGATTCAGACCTTGTCCGTATTAGTCCCATGGGAGTACGGGTATAGTAGAGATCAATATGTTTTAACGTGTATTCAGCAAAGTAAGTAAATACATAGATAATCTATATCACTACTTTGGAGTTTCTATTTTCTTATCTTTCTGAATTTTAAGGGCAAGGTCATAAGTCAGGATTCAGACCTTGTCCCGTATTAGTCCCATGGGAGTACGAGTATAGTAGAGATCAATATGTTTTAACGTGTATTCAGCAAAGTAAGCAAATACATAGATAATCTATATCACTACTTTGGAGTTTCTATTTTCTTATCTTTCTGAATTTTTAAGCGCAAGGTCATAAGTCAGGATTCAGACCTTGTCCCGTATTAGTCCCATGGGAGTACGAGTATAGTAGAGATCAATATGTTTTAACGTGTATTCAGCAAAGTAAGCAAATACATATAGTTTTATCATACGGAGTTTCTATTTTCTTATCTTTCTGATCATAAGTCAGGATTCAGATTAATGCGAGTACGGGTATAGTAGAGATCAATTGTTTTAACGTGTATTCAGCAAGTAAGCAAATACATAGATAATCTATATCACTACTTTGCTTAAAGGTCATAAGTCAGGATTCAGACATTAGTATGGGAGTTATAGTAGAGATCAATATGTTTTAACGTGTGTGATATTACTTGTTTGCATTTTCAATCTTCAATGTGTCTTAAGCAAAGTAAGCAAATAATATATAATCGATATTACTTCTTTGTATTTTATATATTTTTTGTATTTTTTAAGATTTTTATTCATGGATTTGTTTTATTTATTTATTTTTGTACAACCTGCGTCACGATGTGAGGATTTCTCTGATAACAGAGCGCTCAGCTGAAATCTTTGCTCTTTCAAATTTACATTTAATAAATCTAAGACGGTTTCTTCTTCTTCGGCGCCTTACGCATTACGTTTTTCCTTTCTTCTTCTTGCTCTTATAAATTTGTTGCATGTTCATGATTTCTTTCTTGGAGAAAAAGTTCCAGATGAAAGAGGTTATGACTTTTAGTGATAACATGACGACAAAAGAGCATCACTGAATGTTATCATAAAATCAAAGTCACCGATAGGAAAATATCGCCTCTAAACCAACACCGTTTCAGGTCGCATTGATTCATATGGATTTCATTAAATAGGAACACATATCAAAGGTATTATATTCTGTCAAATGGCCCCTGGCTTCCATCATCAACACAGGAGTGCATACATGTATGTGCAAGCGAGGATGCAAAGAATGTACACATTTACATGTATATTTACCAACCACGTTGTATGATTAGGATATGACACAAGGTCAATTTCTTAAACGGCGAATAAACAGTTTTTCTTCTCCTAAAAGGTTTACCTATGCAAGGTTACGAAAAATGGCTGTTCTATTATTTACCCATAGGTGGGGGGGATAATAGTTGGATCCATTCCTTTCTCAACGGTATTGGCAGTCTCGTCCAGTATTTGAAATCGGATTGACGATTCCTACGACGTATCCATCACATCAGAAATATCTCCATTCATTCATATATACAGATATAGTATTTAATATTTTCTCTTTATTCTGCTTTTTATAACAATTTAGATGTTGGATTTTGTTGGATGCCCTATAAAAATCCACACGTAAAGAAGACCTTGGGTCAATCCAACCTGGTGGTCGTGAATCTTTATATATATTTATTTTGTCATTTTTTGTTTTATTTTTCGTTGTTTACTCCGGTCATACGTACAAACAAACTGCCCTTTATATATGAACTAGAAGTGGCTACCCGGCGTTGCCTTGGTAGAGGGGAATAATAAAAAGTTAGTCTCTATTGATTATTTTGTTTTACATAACTGATTTATGTTTTAATCCCGAACGCCACCAATGAGTTCCCCTTCTCTTACTATCCAAATGTTAATTTTTAAATATCTTCCGAGATATAAAGGAAATCTTTATTATTTTAGCACAAAAAGCAAGCACTGGTGATAGTGAATGTGCATATATATATATTTACTTTGTCATTAATTGTTTTATTTTCGTAGTTTCATCAGGACATACACACACACAACTGCGATTTATATGTAGAGATAGATGACAGTAAGGAAATATTTTTAGGAAAATCTAATTTCTGCATTTCTCAATAAAACTAAGTAATCTCAGCAGAACATTTAATGTTGTCGGAAAATGACCACACTCGTATTTCCTGTGTATTTTTCAATGGTGAAAGATCTTAGTAAAATAAAAAGATTTCAACATATATGAAAGGTTTGATTTGTGCCTATTTCATCATCAGCAGTTATCATGGCTTAATTTTCCGTGCGTAGATCTCACGAAATAAACAAAATGCCTTTCTTGGGGGATATAGTAGGAATGGCAACCGCGTGTGAGTATTTCAGTTTAAAGCATCTCCACTCCTCTGTACATCGTTACTATAGAAAGTCTTTAGGCTTCCGAAAATGGAATTTTTGAAGTTGCATGTGCGTTACCAAAATTATCCACTAAAAACCGCATGAGCCGAAGGTTTGAAGATATTACTAAACTCCTTTGGTCTTACAGTGGTCACCAAAAGAACTAATCCAATATATTTATTGAAAATTGTTTACGTATTGTTAAGAAACTTCGACAAAATGCATTCTGAAATAATATGGCAATTCCGGATTATAGATTATTTGCATCGGGAATACTTTCTTGAAGCTATAATTGTCTACTAAGGATCATTATTAGTTATTTGAATATATATATATATATATATATATATATGTGTGTGTGTGTGTGTGTGTGTGTGTGTGTGTAATTACCGGTTTAAAACGTAATCTTTGACATAAATTGAGGGTGTTTTTCGGTGAAAATCATGTCAATATTTCCTTTTTAGGTCGGGGTGAAATGACAAACTTTGGGATTCCCCACAATGTAACTAACCACTGCTCCCAATGAGAAATCAATCTAATATATAGAAATACATTGCCCTCTTGTTGATTGTTTGAACAATTAAATGACGTCACATTAATACAAAGTGTGCCTATATTAAAAACAAAACAAATATATTGTGTGGCCTATTTATGCGTTTTCTACTACTTAAATTTGATTTATTAATAAATGTCTGATTCTAATACATTTAAAAAAATCCATTATTTGATTTAATATTTTAGCCCATAATATTTTGAGTCAGTTTGGGTTACTTGAAAATGGGATTTTCTGTTTGGGTATTTTGGTGCCCTACGTCCCTGGACACCGATTGATTGGTTGGTCCCTTCTCTACCTGTTTATATATGGTAAGACTCTTTTGATTGAATGTGAAACACATTTTTATCCATTTACAAATAATAAACGAACTACTGTTTTAAGTTATTATAACTAAGATAAATATGTATAGTGTTGCTGTTCCGGGTGTGATTATCTTGAATCTTTGTCAGGCGTGAATGCACATGCACTTTTTTGTCTATAATCGTTTATTTGCACAGAATTATATATCACTTTTCATTATCTAATAAACATAATTTGTAATTGTTTCATAAATTTCTATCTAATAATAGCAATTTATACACAATTATATTGTTTCTTGTAGGTTTTTAGCCAACCAGTTCGCGACGGGTAAGGACGGGACACAAGGTCACAAGTATGTGGCATCCAGGATCAAACTTGCTTATATATCTGTGAGGCTATCTTGCTAACCATTACACCACGATGGTACGATTTATCTTGCTTCATGTATTCCCATCTAATAATGATAATTAATACTAAATTGACATAAATTGTTAAATTGTTATATTGCATGAAATGATACTTCCTATTTAATAACAATACTTCATTTACGCTCAATTATATCTTTATAAGTATTCCTATTTAACATCTATAATTTGCAAGCAGTTGTATTGTTTAAAATAACTGATAATAATAATGGTTAATAAACAATTGTATCTTCAAGTTAAATTCTTTAAAAAAATATTTTTACAGTTATATGGCATCATGAATCTATATCTAATATGAATAATTTTAAAAATTATACTTGATCCATTTGATGGAACTCTAACAGGTACAAACATTACTCCGGGTCAGACTGGAGCCGTGAGTAATTGCAGGGAAGATGTACTTCAAATTCACCAGATTGGCAGATCAGATGCTGTTTAGTATCATAACCAGGACAACCCTTTTAGTGTTTACCCCTATTCAGGGGATACAGTAAAAGGGCTGTCCTGGTTATTATTCATATTAGATATAGATTCGTGATGCTATATAACTGTAGAAATATTGTTTTAAGAATTGAACTTGAAGATACAATTGTTTATTAACCATTATTATTATCAGTTATTTTAAACAATACAACTGCTTGCAAATTATAGATGTTAAATAGGAATACTTATAAAGATATAATTGAGCGTAAATGAAATATTGTTATTTTAGTGTTTACCCCTATTCAAGGGATACAGTCAGCGTGTTCTATTTTTCTGCAGACGGGACGAATGTGTGTATGTATGTGCGTGTGTGTGTGTGCGTGAGAGAGAGAGAGAGAGAGAGAGAGAGAGAGAGGGAGAGAGAGAGAGAGACATAAAAGTGGAGAGAGGGAGATAGAAGGATAGGGTTTATGTGTGCGTGTGGATTTTTAGTGTTAAAAATTCCCGAATTGTACACACTTTCGTGATCTTTTGAGGAAGGTCATCCATCATAGGAACGAGTAAATACAGTTAAAAACTCGTAAAAATAGATTTGTTTCAGGAAATGTACAAGAGATTAAAACCCGTTCACTCCTACGACAAGAAAGATGAAAACCTTTTCCTGTAGACATGTCAGATAGAAACTTATCGATCGATATTTTCTGATCTATCTGACAAATCCGAATAGATGTTGAATGAAATGACATCACATATGTTTCATTCGTAAAATTATTTATTTTACGTGCGGTGTTGGTGCGTTAGAATTAGGTACATTATATTCTTATATCATCCAAATTAAATTTAATTGAATCCTACATTCTTAATGAAATTAAATGTGGTGATGGCATTTTACAAGGTCTAACTGGACCACGACAAAATAAAATTAAATACGTACAAAATATCAATTTATTTTAGATAATTATTGTGGCTGGAAGTCGTGTTGTTTGCGGAGGACCCAACTCATTAAACCGGCCTTATGTCACATTATGGCCTCGTTGGGAGCTAAATAATTGGAGAATTTGTTTTCCCTTTAAATTTAATAAATTAAACCAGATATACGCCACTTTAAAGAAAAATCAAATTTTGAATATGAATAAGAGACCATAGATACAGTCTTACTGTTTAATATTAAAGAAAACAAATCCCACCAATTTATTTGAGTGAATAACCGTACGAGAACTCTCAATAATTTATTTCAGTTTCAGTCTTATTGTACTACATTATTTTTTACTAAATTGTCATGGGACTAAGTGGATACTTTGGAATGGTTATGTTCGGGAGGATTTTTCATTTAACAGTTAATTCATTGTTATATGGAGTTTTCATTTTCAGGGAATCAACTGATTCAGTAGGTATTCTTCTATATTAAAACTATTATTTAGTAACGTTATACACCTTACTGAAGTATGTTGCATTGGTGTTATGTTGCTGTTTCTTATATAAAGTAAGTAAGTACAGTCGTCGGGGCGGCCTAATGTCGGTATCAGCCATGCAACGAGGGAGTCTATCCCCTTTTTGCTAGCGCTAGACCAAGGAGATTATTCTAGCATCTGAGGTGGAGCGCCACACCTACCATCAGCTCCTTACTTTACCGCACAGATCCCTGTGCTACTCATACGCTGAGTTGGCGAGGGCGGGTATCGAACTAGGAACCTTGTGGTTTCTAGCCGAACACTCTACCGACTGAGCAAACCCGCTATATTTTGGTAACTTTAAACACCATACTAAAATATATTGTTTTGGTGTTATTTTCCTGATTTTTTATATATTAAAACTATTATTTAGTAACTGTATACACCATACTGAAGTATGCTGTATTAGTGTTATTTTGCTGTTTCTTATAAATCAAAATGATACTGCACACACACATTCACGCACGCCCACACACACAGACATACACACATACACACACAAACCGCACCTAAGAAAACTACTTTTCACCAAAGTGTGACATAATCGTCTAAAATGTAAAAAGATAATATGTACTTGTTTTGCTTAATAAATCTTTGTATTTATTCCTTTGTGCATGTTATTGTTCTTTATATTATTTTCGAGGTCAGTTTAGATTATTTCAGGTAATATGATAAAATATTACATACAAAATATTATGTTGCCATTATATGCAAAACAGATCTCTCACTTTGTTTGTATATGTCTAAGATTGTCCACATACTTACTTATCATTATCAGGTCGCACAGACAGCACGGGATACCCATAACTCTCTTTCAACTCTATCAGTCATCGCTCCTGGTAGGTCTTCTGCGCAACATCCAGAATCCATACAGCGCTGATGGATGAAGGTTGTGGCCGGTCCGCCTACACTGGTGTATATGTAGGTGTCTGCAGGAGAACACTACATGGCATTGTCCTTGCTTCTCCAGCAATGTCCAGCATGTCTCGTTCGTCTCGTTTGGATGGTTTATGTAATAAAATGTAGGTGGTCGCAATGCGTCTTTTTTGTGGGATGCTGTTCCCAGGATGTGTTCAAACCAGCATGCCCGATCCTATGTAGTTTTCATCTAGCCTTTTTCTAAGCATTTCGTTAGAGCCTAAGTGGTGCAGCCATACAGTAGCAGCTTGAAAGAATTCTTTATTTAGATTATCAGAGATCATACCTACGCAGGTAATCTGATCTACTAATTTGAGAGGCTTACCCACTAGTGTGGAGATATTTATATCTTGTTTAAGACACATGAACTCTGTTACTAGTAGGAATAAGTAAAGTGGGCGGAGAAGCCTATTTACAGTATCAGCCGAACAGCAAGGGGGTTTATCCTCTTTTCGCTAGCGCTAGACCAAGAAGATTGTTTTTGCTGAGGTGGAAGGCCACATCTATCCTCACCACCATATGGTTTACCCCACAGATCAGATTATCCAAGCTCTGCTACTCATGTGCTGAATTTGCGAGGACGGGTATCAAACCCGGCACATTACGATTGCTAGGCGGATGCACTACCAACTGCGCTTTACCGGCCACATCAAATAGAAGCTCTGTAAATAGCTTAAAACGAAATGATATTTTAAAGTTTCTTACATGAACAATGTTTTTCTCTCGGTGGTCTCCACGAAAAAACG
The DNA here is from genome assembly GCA_023376005.1 of Doryteuthis pealeii. Taxonomy (NCBI): domain Eukaryota; kingdom Metazoa; phylum Mollusca; class Cephalopoda; order Myopsida; family Loliginidae; genus Doryteuthis; species Doryteuthis pealeii. The sequence goes on from CM042139.1 coordinate 68,184,735, forward strand.
CTGAGATAAGTCTGTCTCAGATGTAAAAATCTTGGCCTTGTAGCCTTTTTATTTCCGGTAGTCAAGAGTATAAAAATTACGCCAGACTTAGAGACGGCACTTCTGTATGTTAAGGAAGGGCTTTAGGCGTTTTGTTTATATTTCTACGTTTGGAAAAAATATCTCTTTCCACAAACGCCAGGAAAATAAACCTAACCGGACGGAATTAACAAGGCCATGGCAAAAAGCTACGTAAACATCTTTGGGACATTTTGTAACGAATGATGGGATACAGCGATATACTAACTTGGAAACAAATATATATGTATACCACTTTGACAGAGGAACAATAGATACCACAAATTAATGCAGAGTAAAAATGGCACAGCATCTTAGACCCAAGTGACGCTGAGATATCTGTCTATAAAAAGCGAAATGGCGGTCAGGCGAAAACTTCATGTATTTTTTCTCTCTTTTGGAAACCTGTGACACTGACACACTGCATAAGTAATGATGGCTTGGGTAGCTATTAAGACTGTCGCAAAACCAAACGCTGAAGGCAAGGGAGAACAATGTATATATATATATATATATATATATATATATATATACAGATAGATAGATAGATAGAGAGAGAGAGAGAGAGAGAGAGAGAGAGAGGGGGAGAGGGGGAGAGAGAGAGGGGAGAGAGAGAGAGGGAGAGAGAGAGAAAAGACAAAGGTTATGAGTCGTATAATAGGAAAGAGATATGATATGGATAAGCTATAGTGTTATTTCCAGTTTGGCGGAGGTGTTTTTGGCGAGGGTGGTGGGACGAAATGGATAGACGAAGTAAACTGAGATCTGCGAAACCAAAATGTCAATTCGAAATGAAAAGATGAAGTGACCGAAATGGAAGTAAGTCAAGACGCAGATTTAGTTCAGTCAAATGGACAGAAATAGGTAGTTTTTTTTCGTTGTTTCTTTTTTTTTTTCTTTTTTGTAGTCTGCAGTGAATAACGTTCGAGCATTCGCAAAATCAATAGACATTTCATATTAGTCTGGGCTTTTTGGAAATACACTCTCTCTCTCTCTCTCTCTCTCTCTCTCTCTCTCTCTCTCTCTCTCTCTCTCTCTCTCTCTCTCTCTCTGTGTGTGTGTTGTGTGTGTGTGTGTGTGTGTGTGTGTGTGTTTGTGCGTGTGTCTCTCTCTCTTGCGCACACGCACACACACACACACACACACGCACACACACACATATATATATATATATATGTATATATATATATATATATATATATATACATATATATATATATATATATATATATATATATATATATATATATCAGTTAGGGTAGCGTAGGCCCCAAATAAACTGTAGTAGGTAACTGTCAGTTTCTATCTTACGTTATGTGGTAGGTTTCATTCTGCTATTTCGGAAAGAGGCCTAGTTTGTAGGGCATTCTGGAAGAGGGCATTCTAGGATATACGGCGTGGTTATCGCATGGTTGTTTTATTAATTCTGTTATTTGTTAATTTTTTTTACTCTATTTTGTTTGATTTTTCATGGTGATTCTTCTTCTTCTTCGTCTTCTTCTTCTTCTTATTATTATTATTATTATTATTAAATAAAACTACTACTACTACTACTACTACTACTACTACTACTGATAATAATAATAATAATAATAATAATAATAATAATAATAATAATAATAGAATATGGAATGGAAAAGTGAGCAATACTCGTGATGAAAAAGGGTAAAAGTTAACCAACGGAATGAATAGAACTACCAAATACGGTGTGGGTTTTTTGAACTTTGGTCTTTGCTGATATCCATCAATTCTATTATAAAATAACTTTCTCCCGGTCGATGGTCAAACAAAAATACAAACAGACTGATAGACATACATGATCTTTCTTATATATATATATATATATATATATATATATATATATATATATATATATATATATATATATATATATAAAGATAGATACATAGATTAATCAACTACATGATGAATTTGACGTAGTTTTATAAATTGGTAATAAATTGTTATTATTCAAACTGATAAGCAATGTTGAATTAAATCTGAGTGTTCTATTACGTTCAATTTTCGAAACGCATTGTGGATGGGGCTTTGAATACGCTGACTGTATTCCCTTCAAACTGGGACGACCACCAAAAAATGTGTATCCTGATTCAAATACGATATTGCATCTGATGGTTACGCTTCCGTTGTAGAGATCTGAGTCGTTTGGAGTAACCATTTATTGTAATTACCCCCATGTCAATTCTAACCCAGAGTTGTTATATTTGCGCTGGTTCCATCTATGGGTATGTTTTGAAATTATTTGTATTAGATAAAATACTTACAACCATACAACAATGAACATATTATTTGTTTTAGAAACGAATACTTGATATCATATAATCGTGTCCAAAAAGCAATTAAAAGCTTAATTAATGATTGTATAATGAACGCGATTCCCTAGAATGTAGGTATAGAATATTCCCAGACGGAGTGATATGCTGTCATAATAAAAAAGAACATCTAAAATAGTAAAAGTTGAGGTACCGTTGATCACTTTTTCAATTATTAAGTTAAAAAATAAAGTATGAAAAATGTGCATTATTTCTATTAAGAATATTTACTTAATGCTATAATTGTTTTCTAATGTTTTATCTTTTTTTTTTATTATTGATATTATCATTAGTGTTATTATTAGTAATACTTGTTAAGGTCGCTTCTAAGGGTCAAAGATATAAAGTTATGGTAGATTTCAAATTATTGGTATTCGATTAGACTGTGTACAAATACTCCCCATTGTGACAAATAATTGATATCATATAACCGTGTGTAAATATGAACGTATCATGAACGCGATCGTAACGTAGGTATAAAATAACCCTTGCCATTAAAATCAATCAGTACTAGAAGTCACTTGGATATACATAAACGCCAAGAAAACTTGGAATGACCATTTGATTTAGATTTTCTCGGGGTCAGTTCAAAATATTTATGTGTAAATATAAACAAAATACTGGATTCCACTAACATAATTATATAACAAATCTAATTATTAATAACGTATAAGATGAATTTTCCCTAAAGGATTTCAAGTCATTAAGTTCATTGATTGGGAAATAAAACATATGTTGTGTTTATCAACGAAACATGGCCAAATTCTGACAATATTGTATCAACGGTTTATTTCCCTTGAACGTTCCTAGATTGCTTCGAACATTCCAGTAAATTGCTTTTTTTAAAGAATCTTATTGTCGTTAAGCCCCCACGTAAATACAGCTGAACTATCATAGAAAAGCAAAAGATTCTGGTGATTCTAAGATTAGTGGGTTTGACCTCAGAGCTTCCCAGAATATTTCCCTGTTAGCAGGCAGCCAAATGGTCTCGCTATTTACAGATACCTTTATCCAGCCGACAAGAAAATCAAACACCAGTTGGTCAAAAGTGGAAGTATATACAGAATGATAAAAGAAGAGAGAGAGAGAGAGAGAGAGAGAGAGAGAGAGAGAGAGAGAGAGAGAGAGAGAGAGAGAGAGAGAGAGAGAGAAGAGCAGAGATAGTGTACGAAAGATGGGAGAGGGGATTGAAGGATGAAATCCATTGATAAAGTTAAATAGCAATGCACTAGAAAAATTTTTTTATTCCGAAGCCAAATTAGTCGCGGTCCAATGTAATTTCGATGTCATTTCAATCTACCAAAAATTATCCAGAACCAAAAACGAAAAAAAACAAAAAGCAATCCAATGGTTTTATCTTTAAGAAAGTCAGGGTCGATATGTTGATTATCTCCGTCGTTTATGGGTTCCATTTTTTTTGTTACAATAAGAAAGAATCTATTCTATGAAAACGTTTAGAATGACAGACAAACATATAAAGTGAAAGACCACAAAATAAATCAAAATGCTTACAATATACGCCAAACTGGTGCAACTTCCACATATATTTCCTGAATAAATCTTAGGAAATAATATAAGTTGTACATTCATATTTACGACTTTGTATTTACCAGGTTTACCGATATGGTAGCATAAATTAGGGACATACTGAGGAATTACTTCTGTATGTTTGTTTGGTTGCTTACTTTACAGCATAACAACGCATTTCGGTAGATTTAATGTTGAATCAAGTCATTTTGATGGGACCCCGCAACGTTTCAAATGGAACGGTTGCCAGAGTTCAAATCCTGGCATTTCACATATCACCAATACCATTAGGAAAAGTATGAATTTAACTATTCTCCATCTAGCTATGGACAAAGTTTTGGACAAATTGAGCTCTTTAACCTAGGTAAGGCAACCGGTGTAGGTGAAGGAAAATGGAATCCAAACCTGTTAAACGTCACTTAAATATTGATCTCTTGGCGCATCCTACTCAAACAGATGGTTTGGGAATATATATATATATATATATATATATATATATATATATATATATATATATATATATATATGTAGAAAGTGTGTAGAATATATATATATATATATATATATTTTTTTTTTCTACAAACTTTCTACATATATATATATATATATATATATATATATATATATATATATATATATATAGAGAGAGAGAGAGAGAGAGAGATGCTCTCACTGGATATAGATTTTCACGAGCGATGAACAAAAACATAATCGGCTTTGGTTGATATGACCACTTGTGTCAAACTAGCATTAGCAAAATTATAGAAAATTATATTAATACTACTAATAATACTCTAATTATATATGAAATAAAATAAAATTAGATCTTTACATTTTATATTCTCGTCACTTTCTCTCTGTTTCATTTTTAAAAAATTATTCTCTCATCTCTTTCACGAAGTCTCGCCTGTCGTATTTCAACGTCTCGCCTGTCGTATCTCAATGTCTCGCTATTCAAATCACCCTGTCTCTCGCCTACGAAGAATCTCTCTGCCAACCGTCGCTGCGTACCGCGTTTTTAAAGCAGGCGATCGTACACAATCCGGGTGCTTGACTTCGAAGCCTCCAACATCCTGGCTCCACGATTCAAATAACCTCCATCTACTCAAAAGCTTTACACAGACCGCGCATGGGCCTCCCGTAATTAGTCGTTAGACATACCATGCTACGCTGACGCTTTGAATCGTATCAATGTATATCGTCACAGTTTCTTTTATCGCTTTTGGGTTATTTTGGTATAAGATGCAGGCATAATCGTCATTTATATGTATAGAGTTTACCCACAGTGGGAGAAGCAGTAGGAGCAAGCAATGTCTGGTAGAAATTGGCAAATGGGATGGCAAAACGAAAACATTTAAGATCGTCCACTGTAAGCTACTGGTGAGTTAATGCCAAGGAAGGGCGGCTGACTTATCTATCGACTGGATGCTTACTACAGACTTGGATTAACCGTGATTCTTCTTCTTCTTCTTCTTCTTCTTCTTCTTCTTCTTCTTCTTCTTTTAGCAACAACATCAACAACAACAACGATAGCAACAACAACAACAACAACAACAACAACGACAACAGCGGTTTAGATTACAACAATATCTTTATCTTTCTTTCTGTCAACCTTTGATTTCTTTCCCCAATTAAGAACCAATTAATTACCCGATATGCCTATTCGTACGTAGATAAGTATTATCCCCAAGGAGCCGGGTTAGCTCAGTCGGTAGAGCGTTCGGCTAGAAACCACAAGGTTCCTAGTTCGATACCGGTCCCCGCCAACTCAGCGTATGAGTAGCACAGGGATCTGTGCGGTAAAGTAAGGAGATGATGGTAGGTGTGGCGCTCCACCTCAGATGCTAAAAATAATCTCCTTGGTCTAGCGCTATTGAAAAGGGGATAGACTCCCTCGCTGACTGGCTGATTCCGACTTTAGGCCGCCCCGTCGACTTTACTTTACTTTACTTTATATATAGTATATACTTTTATTTAAAAGAAATATAAATCTGTCAGTGAGAATTAAAATACACTGACCACATCCGCTAGAGAGTCTCCAGTTTTAGAGCTCTGTGGAGAGTGGATTATCCATTCATTGTCATTACTCTCAGGCCCACTCGAACCCGGCATAGGAGATCTTGTTAGGGTCCAATCTATGGGTCAAATCGATCTATTTAGAAAATATTTGTATTCGATAGGAATTCTCGGTATTATGTAACCGTATGTAAAAAATAAAATAAAAAAAGAACCTCTTAAATAACTACACAAAAATGTGTTCCCTAATTTCTAGGCATAAAATAATGTTAACATGCCGTAAAATCAACCAATCAATGTGAAACAAGGTCAATTTATTAGTGGAGTAAAGGTGTTTTCGATTCAGATTGTTTCTTATCCTAGACTGGTTACCTAAGTAAGAATTAAAAGACCCAGTCCACCCTCCGATACATCTATTTCTGGGGGAAAAGAAATGGATTCATGCCTTTATCAAACGCATTAAGTGAAACACAAACAGCCTCGTCCAGAATTTGAACTCGGTTCGCCGATTTTATTTTCTTTGAAAAATCGCTGATAACGATTATGCAGAACGCACCTCCAAATGAAAATAATATAGAAATGGTTTGTAACCATATCTTGTACACCAATCTGCCTATGTATCGTGCTCGATTTTAATTGTCATAAAGTTTCGTAAATGATCGCATAAGCACGTAGCTTAATTTTCTTTTATATCAAATCATTTTTCCCATTGAAATAAACTAAAATGTCATTAATCTCTTCCAAAAGTACCCTCTATTTTTGTTTAACTTATTTTTTAATAAGAAAAATAGCATTGTATTGTATAAAATCATAATAAAATATGATATAATTTATTATGTGCTGAAATATTTTTTAGTATTTATCTTTTTATCTATGATAATTTATTAGGCTTAATGATTTTAGAAACTCAAATGTTTTTAGTGACATTATTAACATAAGCGCATCTAAAGCTCGGTAGTACCTCAAATTTTAGTACTCAACACAAAACAAGAAATCGACCGCGTGTCAGCTCGTAACTTGGAAAACTCGTAAGTTGCTCCAATTGTATGTTAAAGTACCACTGTATTTTGTATCTATCTGGAATGTAAAATCAAGCGTATATGCAATTGTGGTTATAGCCGGATGAAAATTTAGACACAGCTATTTTAAGAGTTTACAAGTAATTTCTGAATTTAAAAAAAAGTTTTAAAAAATGTCCGAGATTTCCCATTTACTCGAAATAAAGTACCCTGCCCCTTTGTGTTTGATAATTATTTTAAGGTCATTTTCACACTAACCTTCTCAGCTTGTAATAATTTACGGACGCCTGCGTACGGGAGAGTCATTAATTTATTTATCTTCTTCCAGGTTCATTTAAGATTATCAAATGCATAAATTGGGAGCGATAAAGCACATGAAAATAGCAGGATAATTAAATTAAATTACCAAAGCATAATGACGATAAGGATAGTTATTTTTCATAATTTTACTTAGAGCCTAGTCCCTTTTTAAACCGGTCGATATGTTCTGTTTTTAGTTAAGGAAAATGATAAAAAAGCTTTTCACTAAAGAAAAAAAAACAAAAAAAAAACAGTAGCTCATTCTTGGAAGTGCAAAGATAATATATATAGTATTTTTAGAGGGAATATTGAAAATACATTAATGTGATAATAAAAAAAACAATAAACTCGTAAAATGAATTATAAGGCAAAGTATAGCAGGTGTTTATAAAAACATTGTTTTATGGTAATCATTTGTTAAGCTAAGGTCGGACGTTCAAATCAAGGCTGGTTTCACCTGTTGGTTTTTTTATATATCTTTTTGCCACGTAAGTTAGAAACATAAAAACATACAGATAAGTCACATTCTCCTTTATTATGCATATGAATAATATATGCGCATTGTTATTTGAATAGAAATAAAGATTGATTGATTAATTCTAACGAAATGAAAAGCTGTCTAAGGTTATTTCATGCCTAATGATTAGGGAATGGTTAAAATACCATTGACCATGTGATAATATGACTTACTAAAATTGTTTTGCTTGCCTATCTTTCATAACAACATAATAAACCATATGGAATATTACAAACAATTCAAATTCCTACTATAAAATATAATATTTAGATTTTTAAATTTTGGGTTAAAACTTAACAATATGTTAAAAAGATAAATAGATTTTTAAAAAGAACTGTTATGTTACAATATCCAGATGCTCATTCTCTAAGAATATATCTGTTTTAGTCATTTTACTGCAAGTAAGAAATAATATTTAGAAGTGGTTCATATAGAATCTTCAAGAATTTATGCTCAGTTTGTGTCCTTTTTACATTCTGGTTATTCTACATTTGATTTTGATTCATATTTCATTGAATCCATGTTGCATAATATACTTCTTAAATTCATTGAACAGAAAAATATGCAAATTAAGAATCCATGTTTGTGAATAAAGAAAAGATCAAAACACCGAAGAGTGACAAATGTTTATTTTATTAGGCATTCTACATTAATTATGACACTTCTGGAGCGTCTCATTGTGGTGTAATGGTTAGCAAGCTAATTACGGCAGATTCAAGACTTATAAATAACGGGCTCAATCCTGACTCGATGCCCCAGACCGGCGAACTTATTATAGGTGTTGATCAATGTTTGATGATTTTATTACCTTTTTCTTTAAGTAGAATTTCTCATAACATAAAATCCTTTTGTTCACTCTTAAAACAAAAACAAAAAAAAAACTGAGAAAAACTGACTTTATTACAACTACAAAGATTAAGAATATAATCTTAATAAGTACATTGCAAGAAAAATATTATTTATAAAGTTATGAACAAAATAAGTACAAAATGAGGGTAAAAAAGAACATGTACTTTTCTAGTCTACTCTATTCCATCATCATCATCATCATCATCATCATCATCAAAACCGTTCCTTTTAATCTCTCGCGTTATCCGTTTCTACTGGCTATCGCTCTAACTAGAAGACATCGAGTCAACAGAGACCAGATAAATGTTTTGTTTTTGTTTTTGCTGGTCGGGCAACACTGATGTGTTCATATGTATGAGCCCATGGGATTGAACAAGGGTGATGGGAAACCAAAGGTGGGTCAACAGCGTGCTTCAGCTAATGCTGAGTGTAAGAGTCTCAATGGGAATGATCAAATGGCCAGGAAAATACTGCTACTCATTTATAAGGCTGTCGTTTGTTAACGAAAGATAAGCTAGCTTTCAAATCAAATCATAATCAATTCCTCATCATCTTCAAAACCAGTAGATAACTTATAACTAGAGGATACATAATGATGTGGATTCCGTCCCAGTTTAATATAAACTATTACTTAGATGTTGTGAGTTTATATGAGAGTCTGTATAGATATCGAGGCTAAACAGTAATTTGAAATGACCTACGTTTTTGAAATGATATTGATTGAGCTTGCTTTCCAAGATAAACTCGGAGTTTGATCTCTTCAGTCATATAAGGTCACGGGGGATTATCAAATGACAAAATATGCTGGTTCTTGCCAAAGGCAGTGAATAAGATTTTAGATGTAAAGTACAACCATATCTCATGACCTCAACAGATAGGACAGACGTGATCAGATCCATGTGTTTTATATGTCCAGCTGTTTGTTTGAAAGTAAGCAGGTTTGTTTGGTTGGTTGTATTTTACTGCGTGTCAACCTTAGCTCCTTTCAATAACATTTCTAATTACTTGTTAACCAATCCGGATTGCCATTTGTCACATATAGGTTCTTCTGATACAAACAAAGTAATTCGCCTGTATACTTTATTACCGTAACCAGAATACATGATACAATAAGGTGCAACATTGACATGTTTTTAACGCTTGTTAACTTGTATGACTTGTGATGAAGAAACTTTATATGTATTCTTTTATGTTTTTATAGAAGTAATTGTATGGTATATATCGACATCCTTACGTGATAATCTACGAAAAATAATTCTTTAAAGAAGGAAAAGAACGATATTTCAAGAGAAGATGTACATGCTTTATACTTATGTTCAGTCCTTGTCACCACTATTAAAAACCTTTCATTTTTTGCTCTATCTTTAGAAATAAAGGGAAAAGAATACTTTATAGAGACTTATTTTACCATTGCTGTTCTTTATCAATCATGAATTGTCAATGGACTAAAAATGATTTATTTGATCGTCATTTTCAGGAGATATTCTACATTATGTACGGAAATTTCATGTGTGCTAATAATTGTGACCAGAACTATAGTAAAATGTAAAACAAGAATATATCTTTTATATCGAGATTTTACATATTAACATAATCTGAAATGTGAGTTTAATAGTTTACTAATAATTTTAGAACTAACTGAGACTCGTATATCAAAGGCCATAAAAAGAAAAAAAAATACTATGGAATACATTTATTCTGAAATCTATTATTCGATTACTATCAGTACAAAAGTATAAAATTAAAGCGAATTAAATATACTTGATTGAGAAGTACAAACGTTTTCCAGGACAATTTATGATGTCTGTGGATATTTGTGTATCCGCTTTTGTTGAATCAACATTTTTTACTGTCTGCCCTGGCAACAATTTTGTTTTCATTTACACAACAAAGGATTTGCTTGTCTTCATCATCGATTTTATAAACGGTATGTCTGTCTGTATCAGCAACTATGGCGACTATCTTCTTTATGTAATTATATAGCGAGTCTAAAAGTATGGTTCAACAACATCAATTCATTTTATTAATTTTGCGGTGATTGTAACGCTTATTGGTAATATTTCTAGGAAGGAAGAAACCGGTGACATTATTATTCAAAGGGAATTACCTTAGTAGAATTTGATTGCCTTATAAATTGTCACAAGAACATATACACAAACTCCAACACATAATGTTCCTTTTCATAAATTGGTTGCCTAACCAAAGCTGCAGAACCCAGGCCGCTCTACGATTTAACCATACGTCTGAAATTCTGCTTCTAAGTGGGCGTTAACAAAGTTTTCATTTTCGTCAGCAGTGTATATCAAGCCAAGAAAAATCCAAGCGCCTAGTTCCCTGGGAGTCAAAAACAGTCCAGGAAAAAAAACTGGATAACATGACAAAATAAACATTACTTAACAGAAAAAATACAACAACAACAAAGAATGTACAAGATTACACGAAAGCTCATAAAGAACTAAATAAAACATAACAAACTGAACAACTAGAATGAATTTAAGTTTAAATCAATAAAATCAAAAATTCTATAGAAGATAAAAAATGTTATTTAGCATGACAGATAGTAAATGAAGTTACCGGAACGAATATCACCTCGAGATAAAAAATAAAAGCTGTCAGTCAAGAAGAAATACTTCAAAAGAGAAAATAGCATTTCAAGAGTCTGCTTGGCAAGCCTCCTAAAATCGTAGACAAACCAACTGAAGGAAGTATTCATGTTCAATTAAACAATAAATTTGACACAGTACTGAAAGCAATTGAAAGAAAAAAGGTCCAGCAATTGATGAAATACCTGAAGTATGGGAGACAACGAAATATGATGACATATTTCCTCGATTATGCAACGTGTTCTATAACCAATAATGGAGAAATGAATAAAAGGCTGCATTCCTCTCTTTCAGAATAAATATCAACTCGGAATGACTAAGAACTTCATAGTTTTAACTGTTACCGTGATATCTGCTAAGCTTTATGATGCCATGCTTCTCAATCGTATCCCATCTGAAGTTGAGAAAGGTTTTATGAACCTCCAGAATGGTTTTCGAAGAAATTGATCCATGATTTCTCGTATTCCGGCTATTCGTCAAATTGTAGAAGGACTATACGCCCAAAATTTCTAAGTAACACTTTTGCATGTAGATTTTTCCAAATAATTTTATTTCATACGCAGAGAACTGATGGAGCACACCCTTGTAGCATTTCCAAGAAAACAAATGCTACCGCTATAATGATTCTCTTCAACGACACGAAATATTGAAATAAACATACGCATAGGTAAGGCATAAGCAGCCACTAAGAGATTATCGATGATGCGGATATTTTATCTCTTTGATAAAATAAAACGAGAATTATTTAAGCTGTAGCCACGTCAGTAACACTCAGACTATAACGAAACGCCATGAGAAAAAGCCTCGATTGGTACTAAACAAGAATGCTATGCGCTGTTTCTAACAATCAAGGTAGTAGCAGTTTTAAGTAGGATAAAGCCATAGAGCGAAAGAGGAATTTTGGTATAAGTAGGCTGTGCAAGGAGAGAATGCCAGGTTTATTTTTGAATGGATCGGTCGGCGAGTGAACCTAGCTAAATAGATCCATGTAGTGGTATGACCAGCTTTGATACCCTCCCCCCCAAACTAAACCTTCCGGCTTATATGCCGAGTCGGGATGACAAACTCCTGTACTTCACTTTTTATTTTTTGAATAAATAATTTGGAGTGACTACATGAGTGTGTTCACTTTATAAAAAAACAAAAAAACAAAAAAAACAAACAATCATGGTAGTAGCAACATTACAAAACACGACCATTTACCTTCCATCTCACAAAATACACAAGAGTAATAAATGCTGGAATCTGTGGAAAATTTATGAACGCTCACATAAGTAACATTTTCCAAAGTATTCCAATACATTGACACACCGGTGTTGGTTGACTAGAAACAATTAAATTCCTCAGGTTTGTATGGACACTGGGTGTCAGCAAGATCCCAGTCTCCCCTATTATTTTCCCATAGCCGAAAAGAAAATAGTTGGATGCATACCTTTCCCATTGGTATTAGTGCTATGTGAAATGAAAACATCCTCTTTCAGGATCTGAACTCGAGCCGCCCGAGTCAATGTCCTACGTTGACAACCATTACGCCACGTGCCTCCCAAATCAACTAATGGTAGTGGATATGCTTTCTCTGTTTAAATTGTCTCATTTTTTAATTGTTTATGGGGACATATGACATTTTGGCACCCCTTTTTGATCTCGATTAAGAAAGGACATATTTGTCATTTACACCGTCAATATCCGGTTGTTTTAACAGACGATTTTTAGATTTTTTTAAATTATAAAACTAACCCCTAACCCTAACACCTAAAAACACTCGGATATTGACGGTGTAAATGAAAAACATGTCCTTTCTTAATCAAAAAGGGGTGCCTAAAGGTAATATGGTCCTGTTTATGAGTAAGTAAAAGTAAAGTCGACGGAGTGGCCTATTGTCGGTATTAGCCAGTCTATCCTCTTTTCACTAGCGCTAGACTAGGGAGATTTTTTTAACATCTGAGGTGGAGCGTAACACCTACCATCAGCTCCGCACTTTACCACAAATATTTCTGTGCTACTCATATGCTGAGTTGGCGAGGGCCGGTTTTGAATCCATAACCTTGTGGGGTCGAGCTGGACGCTCTACCGACTGAGCTAAACCGGTCCTATTTATTGTTTATAGTCAGATATTTTCAGTGGCATTTTGGTGACAACGGCTATTATGATAGACTGGTTTGCCGAAAACACATGGATTACGGCTTCTAGAATAACACGGATATTATCAGGGAAGCTACAATTTTACAAATTTTGCACATCAATGTTTACCAAAATCAATGTGCAGCCAGATGTATACGAACACGAAAATCAATAGACTTCTAGTTTTAAAATAAATGCTACGGTCCTTGTTTCAGGCTATCCTATTTTATGGACATTTTATATTTCGGAAGAAACTTTTATTATAACATAAAATATGTGCGTATCATTTGATGTTACATATATTTAGACTAGAGAAAAAATGTTTAACTACATATTTAAGAAAAAATGAATAAATAAAAGCGCAGACGTCACATTTACTTACACATTTCTGGTTATCCCCAAAAAAAGAGTTAATAAAATTAGATTCTCTGCTTATCGTAGAATATAATGCAGATGAAACGCTTGATTATACCCGAAAATAACGCTTATGTTCTCTCAATTTTTAACAAATTCTCGTGAGATCTCGGAGATAATATTACGAGGACGTCATTTATCTGATTATGCTCGGCATTCATTTTCTCTGTTTAATGATTCCGGAGGAAAGTAACTATATATATATATATATATATATATATATATATATATATATATATATATATATATATATATATATATATATATGCACAGACAGAAGTAGGACTAGATTAAAACATCTGATACTATCATATAATCCACTAAGCGGAAAATACAATCGTTTTAATATATATATATATATATATATATATATATATATATATATATATATATATAGTATAATTTCGAATAATATATTTCGTTATTTTAATTTCTTCGTGTAATACATACAGTTTTGCTGTTATAAATCATATCATAAAAAAATTCCAAATCGGAGATTCTTGATAATCAAATGTAATTTTTAACTCTTTTGCTATTGTATATAATCGAAATATTACACATTTTATAGAATTGCTAGGATTAAGGTCAAGTCAAGCTTAAAGCACCGTTTACTGCTTGGTCACCGAAGTGAAGCAGCGATGAGCCTGCTCTGTACTTAACTGAATAGCCATATAACCAACTGCAGGTACTGTACGCAACCTGATATTAAAATGACTTGTTTCGGCATTAAATGACCCGAAAAGGTTTGATATGCCGTAAAACCAAAATAGTCTAGTCTAGAATTTTCAACGCAGGATTGTGTCGCCAGTATATCAGTAT
>CM042139.1:68206809-68231809 GCA_023376005.1 Doryteuthis pealeii
GATTATAGGTGACGGGAACAGATGTACGTGAAATCGTAAGCTGTATGCAAATTTGACGCTAAACGTAAAGAGTACTACGCCAGGGAAAGTCATCTCTGGATGAGCTCAGCGTTTTTGTCAGACTTCAATGAATCTAAGATAGATAGACAGATAATTAGATAGATTGATTAACTGATTGATTTGACGGCACATCAACCCGTCTAATATTATTTTATGTCGAGAGAGTATATAAAAATAGCGTTCATAGTACATTTATGTTTTTGTCTAGTTCTTAAGAGTTTTTGCACCCATTTATATGTTAGCACGTGCTCCTATCGAATAATAATTTTCTTCAGACAATGGTTTTGTTTTAATTGTTCCTATCTAATACTAACGTTGATATTTTTTATGTTATTATTCCTATTAGAGATAGTCATCACGTAAATAATACTAATCAACCCGTAGTAGAACTAGTAACAGCTATTTGTAGTAGAGGGCGCGTGAAGTTTGTTGGGGGTTAAGCTAAGATAGTGAGCAAATGAGTGGCAAAAAAATTCTCTCTCTCTCTCTCCTCTCTCTCTCTCTCTCTCTCTCTCTATATATATATATATATATATATATATATATATATATATATATTTAGTTTTAATGAATAACAAATTAAAAAAATATATGTTGTGCGTTTGTTAACTTTTGGAATGTAAACTTTTGGTAGTATTTGAATAGTGTACTTGTTTGATAGTTCCACAATTCTTCTAGGATAATTTCACCAATCATCAGAAGACTCTTATACTGATATATTTCGTGCGTGTGCTCTTAGTGCGGGTTTCCCTGCTAATAACTCCTTCCTCCTCTTATCCGCATGATTTTCTTTTCTATTTTCACTAACCCATCTCCTATTTCTTCTCTGGTTCTCTCTCATTATTTATTTTCCTTATAAATGTCCGTTATGGTTAAACTGTTTTGAACTTGGAATTAACATCGTTTAATCTGGTTTAATTTATTTTTAGAATTCAATTTTTTTATCTGTTTATTCTATTTGTTTTTGGTAAAGATATACTACTTAGGAGCCATTACATGTTAATACAAATAATTCTCAATTGTATATAAAATATTCTTGTTTAATACAAATAATTCGCATAGAAGTGTACTTCCTAAATAATAGTGATAATCTTATGGTTTCAAGTAATTATTCCTATTTAATATGAGTGATTTGTTTGAAGCCATATCTAACGGAATATATCAAAGACGTTTGTTTGGTTACTTGTGTTTCCAATAATGGATGACATTGAGAAAGATTAGAAGCAGAGTAAAGAGATACAGCTCTGACAAAAATACAAGGTAATAATATTAGAGTTTTCTCAAGTTGACTGTTTTTCTACGCCTGTTACTATATTTCCATTCTGCCACTTGCAAGATGTGACAGAAGGTAATGTTTTAAACTAGTTAAAGCTAGTTTAATTTTAGAGTGGTCCTTTTCTTATCCTGGTTGCCTACACATGGTTAAAGAACCCAATATGCCCTACTGTACACTCGTAGCTGAGGGGTGAAGAGACTGGCCTATGCTTTCGCCAAAGGTATCAGTGCTAAGGGAAACGCAAAGAGCCACACCTAGTGTTGCGATAAGGTTAAGGAAATGAAGAAATTCTAAAAAATCAACGGAAACCTTAAGAGTGTCAACCAATAAAGGAATAAAAATGAAACCCCACAAACTCATACGAACAGAGACAATGTGTCTGATCATCCATTGTTCGTGTTTAAAGAAGTGTTTAGTAGATATAGAAACGAGGGAACAACAATGACCGGTGATCGACGTAGGTGGACTGACCGAATGAAGGAGTTGTTAAATTAGATTTTTGGTACCGCAAGATTCAGGGATAAAG
The DNA here is from genome assembly GCA_023376005.1 of Doryteuthis pealeii. NCBI lineage: Eukaryota > Metazoa > Mollusca > Cephalopoda > Myopsida > Loliginidae > Doryteuthis > Doryteuthis pealeii. The sequence continues at coordinate 68,208,672 of CM042139.1, forward strand.
AACATACTAGGACGTCTAATTTTGTGCGGACTTGATACAATTCCCTCCTAGCCCATAACCTGTAGTATACATAGAGGGATTTGAAATCATAAATACCATCCAAGCAGTAACATTTTTTTTCATTTAATTTGATATTGTTTATGTGACTGATTTATTGGTTATTCCATTTGTAATTAGTTTTATAAATGATTAATAGATGTTATAGTGAATAAATAGTGATGGATGCGCACACAAACACACACACACACACGTGCACACACATACACACACATATATATTTACATATTACATATCTGTGTATATGTCTGTGTATGTGAGTACTGTTGAATGTAGAGACCAAGCTGAAATTAATTACTGGAGATGTATTCATATGAAAAGTTAATTATCAAAATGTCCAATATTTAACTTTCGATATAAACTTCACTCGTTATTATATTAATACACACACACACACACACATGCACATACACACACACACACACACACACACACACACACACACACACACACATATATATATATATATTATTTTCAATAATTTTTTTATAATTGAAGTGTCTTTTTCAGAATATTTTCATTATGTTCCTAATGTTTATTTTTTTTTGTTTACAGAAAATATTTTTAACACGATTACTTTTCAAAGGTGTCTCTAGGTTTATAGTGTACAAAGTAATTTTCTATCTAATAATTTTCTACTAGATTTTCAATTTCGATCGAGTTACGCTGAGAGTACCGGTTCTCCCTAAATCACCGAAGTTAAACAGCAATTTACCTGTTCAATACTTAATTGTGTGATTAGGTAAGCAACACCACATACAGTAAGCAACTTGGGTTCTTTGTTTATCAAAATGGCTTGACTCCGCTTTAAATCACCTGGAAAGGATTGGTATGCCACAAAACGAAACAACCAATATTATATAGACTAGTATGAAAGAAGAAAAAAAACCTCCGGGCGTTGTAAAAATAATTTTTTGAAACATATTGCCTGAGGGGTGGGGGTAAAAAGTTTAATGTCAGCGAGTTGTAACCTAAGTAAGTAAAATCATCAAATTCATTAAAGGATTAAAAAATAAAACAATTTGAAATGTAAACATTGAATATGTATTAAAATAAAATAAAACTATGTATAGATATAAAATACCAGTAATGTATTTATTAAAACTTGTTTAAAAAACAATGAGGACTGTCTAATGTTGCATGTTCAAATTTTGAGTGTATTTATTGAATAAATACACTCAAAATTTGAACATGCCGAAAAGCGTAGAATAAATTTTATTCTATGCTATGACGATTTTGGGTAATGTGATATAAACAGTGACGTAATTTTTGTTACAGACAAAAACCGGAAGGGAATCTCCAATATTTATAGATATTTACCAACCCCCTCTGAACGAGCAGGATGCGACAGAAGGTCAATTTCTTAAGCGGAGTTTAACAGGTTTGAATTCAAAGTTTTCCTTCTCCTAGACTAGTCACCTATCCAAGGTTAAAGAGCCCAGTATGCCCTACTATTCCCCCATAGCTGGAGGGAGAATATATGGATTCACACCTTTCCCTAGGGTATCAGTGTTATGTGAAATTCAAACAGTCTTGTCCAGGATTTGAACTCGAGTCGACGAGTCCATTTCCCACAACTCTAACCATTACACCACACACTTCCATATGAAACAACCAATATTATCTTACAAATAAAACTATAAATGTGACAATTAAGAAAGAAAGTTATAAAACTTTGTTTTTCGACTTCTCGAATAAAGTTTCTGTTTATTCCTATAAAATTCGACCAAATTTTAAATCAATGGTCTGAATCATCGAAGATGTTAAACCAGTGCTTGCAGGATTAATGAGGTTCAGCCTGTGTCCAAAATCTGACAGAAATCATTTCTTTACAATATCCTCATCTGGCATAATTTGGATGACCTTTTTTTCGCACTATGGTCCGTACACTCACTCTCCTCACCCCTCCAATTCTTTATCGAAATTCTAACCCAAACGTTCTTAATTCGAGTAGATTTCCTTTGTTTCCAAGTGCGCTAAATCTGATTAGCAAACTCTAATCTTTTTCGTCAGTTTTCTTTGATGTATGGTTCCAGATTTTACTTACTTTCGTTTTCTCCCTGAAGTCAGTTGGCACAGTCACATTGACAATCTGGTAAATCTGATGTATGTATTTGTGGGCTAAAATGATAAGGGATGGCTTTTCTCTTTTCCGGTTTCTTTCACATCAACATTTACACCAATGTATATTTGTAATAATGTGTATGAATTACTTTTAAATTCTATGTAGTAAGTTTTCTTAGTCAATTTTTCTTCTGAAGAAACAGAAAATTATTGAAAGGTTGACAGGGACGTAAAGCTGTAACATTTTCGATATATCAAAATTTCTTATGGATAGAAGAAGAAGAAGAAGAAGAAGAAGAAGAAGAAGAAGAAGAAGAAGAAGAAGAAGAAGAAGAAGAACAACAACTACAACAACAACAACAACAACAATATCTCGTCTCTAATAAGATAAATCGATAATTATTTCGAGCTGTAGCCGCAACAGTACTACTCTATGGCTGCACCATTTGAATTTTAATGAAACGCTTATTTAAAAAGCTAGGTGAGGCCTATTCTGTCTGAAAACAGCACCCCATAAAAAGCAGCTGCACTGCCACTTACTTACTACAAACAAACCATGCAATAAGACGAACAAGACAAGCTGTAGAAGCAAGAACGAACTGATAAGTGACGATCACCGGTAGACACCTAAACATGGGCACACCAATGTTGACCGACAAGCAAAATCTTATTTTGAATAACACTTTGCGAACACTGGATGCCATCTACAGGACTTGCCAAGACCAATGACCAAAGTAGGTTGTGTGTAATACAACTCTAAATATAGATTGAGGAAAATACTGATAAAACAACAGAATTCATTTAGTATAACATCTTAACTGCTTTTCTGTTTGATTTTCGCAAGCGTAATCACTCCATTTTTATATGGTGTGGCGTTGTCGAACAATTAACTTGAACAAAAACGAAATGAAGAAATTACGGGTTCACACCAGGAAAAGGAAAATGTCAGAAACGTTCTCACAGAAAAATACCACTGACTTTATTATCGATGTTGCAAACGCCCCCCTGGTCCGGTCTCAGAAACAAAAAGACGGGAAGGGATATGCTCGATTTAATAAAAGAAGTAACTGACCAATCATAACCCACATCTAATGCGGTGGTGGAGTGTCACTTACCAAAAAAATTAGGTCGTTAAATACCGCTCTTTGAGTAGGTCACTAACTACCTGACCTTTTCCAAAAATCACCAAATCTTCTGTGTGAACGTTTCTCGCACCTACCTCGAGAGTTATCGGATTGAAACTTTTTTGTTTATCACAGAGCCGAGCACCAGATTAACTTGTAGTGAGAGGTGACCACTTCATTACAATCGCATTTAAATAAGACATGACTTAGCAAATACTATTGGAAGGTTTAAGGAAGTCCATGGTAAGATACGAGGGAAGGAGAGAATCATGAGATTATGAATAAACATATTTGTTAATTTCTACGTATTCACCAAATGTCAATTAAACTCATTATATATATTCACACAATAAATATTTAGTGAAAATATTGGTATCTGCTTATTTCCATTATGGATTTATCGTGTTCATTCTTACAGGGAAGAAAGTATTTCATAGATCCTCCCCATTATATCTATAGTTGTTTACAAAACTGAGTAAAGTTCTGCCAAAAACCAGAAGTGTGAGTCACCCACAATCAAACTTACGGGTTCTCATCCCACCCCAACTCTTAGAAATACAATAATATTTTTTCTGTGCATATCTATCCATACCTTTTTACATAAAATAAAATATGTGTGTATCAATCCATGTATGTGATGGTTGAATACCCATTTCCAGTTCTAGCTCCCACAATGCATCTGCCACGGAAGACAACTGTTCCGTTCTGATCAAGGGGAGCAACTCGATATAGTTATCCTTGGGACGGAGTCTAACATCTATAAGGATGCATATAGTCTAAATTGTACATCATATAATTTCAACTGGTAGTTCCCAAACATTTTTGTTGCTTGGGTCACTGAAATATTTAGAGTTCTCATTTCCTGTAGACAGAGATAATTTTGAGGCCTTCACCTCCCCAATGTGACCACGTGCCGACGGTTGGCTGTAATCATGATGCTTAAGGACGAAATCCTGATTGCTGATCAGTCCATGATATGCACCACTCCACTTTGGACTTTACTTGGGCTAGACAGGTTAGTTGTCCCAACCAAATTGTCCTTAAAGCAAACCCCAACCCTTTTTATCATCCATGAGTCAGAAGGAGGCGGCTGAAGTTCTTAGTGTACTGAGGGTGACGTTCTAATTCTGGATATTTTGGTTGTTTGGAGTAACCCTTCATTACCATTACTTTGAGGTCCACTCTGACATGGAGTGGTAGTACCTTTTCAACTGATATCTATTCGTGAAATAAATAAAATTTACGAATGTGTTAAAAATGAGTTAAAGATTGAATACCCAATTAATATGAATAAAACAAAAAAGTCTTCGGCATAAAAAAAATCCACTCGTTGGTATGCGTTAAATTCCAACCAACCGAACAATCACCTCTGAAAATTTGTTTTGTATGTCTTAAAATGATGTTTTAAATTAATTAATCTCATATAAGTGGATAAGCATTAGTGCTGCTAAACGAAAATATTTGATGATCTTCATACATTTAGCAGTATTCAACAGTGAAATTATAAAAGTATTTCAATAGAGATGTAGTTATTGCCTTCCCTAGTTTGGATGTAGTTGAAAGGAGGAAAGGGTTATCTTCACTTGCCGACAGAGTCTGTCACTAGAGAGCGTTCACATCTGTCTATTTAAACTTCATTTAGTAGCCTCAAGATTAGCTGTTTGTGTTTGTATTGTTGCTATATGTGCTCAGACAATAAAGTTTGCATATTTGTTATATGTATTTCTTTAGGGGAAGTTGTTGCGTATATTTATTTACGTTAGGAAGCTTTTCTGAGGCATCCTAACGTATTATAAGAAGCGGTTTTAGCCACAGGAGTTTAATCCACATTTAAATCATATAGAGATATTTAAACAAAAATAGGCCAGAATTATGACCATTTGTAAAGTGTGTCCTGTAACTTTATTTTACATTTAAAACAAATAACTTTTTTGCAAACAACTGTACCAAGGACTCCTGAAAATATTGAGCGCCCCTTATGTTTGGGAAAAGGTCATACATATGGAGGCTGAAACACTGTCCAGTAGTATTTGAACTGCGATACTAAGTTGATAACATTTACTGTACAAGTGGCTCCGACCAAACAAATAAATAAAACATAGACTTATCATAGATTTTGCACAAGAGTATGGTTGTGTTTGGTTCGATTGTTTGGTGGTTGCTTAGTTTAAGATATACAAAGAAAGGCTAACAATAAACCTGGAAGAAATAAACCAGAATATATGGGTGAAGGAATAGAGAATCAGAAGATATCGGAACAAGAACCAGTAATACAAGAAAACAAGACATTCCCAGAGAATGAAATAAAATTCTACTAACAGCCTCTGCGGAGAAAGCGTTAAAAAAGTAAAGACCCTGATGCAAATAAAACAAACCATTTCTGGAGCAAATTATGCGAACATACAAAAGAGAAAACACAACAGAAAAGTCCAATGGTTAAATAACATAAACATGAATTGCAAGGAATTGAAGAATGTTCAGAGGCTGAAATACACGTGAATGTACTAAACACAACGCTCAAGAAAGTAGTAAATTTGAAACCCCGGGATACAATGGGATACATGGATTCTGGTTAAAAAGAAATTCACATCCATCCATGAAGGATTAGCTTAGCAACAAAGTACCTACTTCCGGGAAGCAAGAATACCTCAATGAATGGCAAAAGAAAAAAAATAGTGCGATTGCCAATAGGGACGGCTGGCTGAGAGAGAGAGAGAGAGAGAGAGAGAGAGAGAGAGAGAGAGAGAGAGAGAGAGAGAGAGAGAGAGAGAGAGAAGAGTACAGAGACAGAGACAGAGAGTGTTAGAGAGAGAGACAGACAGAGACAGAGAGACAGAGACAGAGACAGACAGAGACAGAGACAGACAGAGAGGGTTAAAGATCCCGTAATCTTAGGCCATGATGATGTTGTTGATATATATATATATATATATATATATATATGTGTGTGTGTGTGTGTGTGTGTGTGTGTGTGTGTGTGTAGTATGTGCATTGTGGCAGGCAAGTATTGTTACAAACCACAAAAAACGGTTGAAAGCGCTAGGGTAAAGAATATTCTTTAACCAAGCGCGTTCAACCGTGTGGGACAATTCCTATACCAGCTGTCTCCCGAACTAATAAACCATAACTATACGACTATAAACTCTTCAGAGAAAGATCATGAAAACGAAACATTATGTGGTATATATATATATATATATATATATATATATATATATATATATATATATATATATATATAATAGACTCTTCAGAACGAGTAAAATGTAACAGAAGGTTAATAGGTTTGAATTCAAAGTTTTCCTTCTCCTGGTGTAGTTTTCCAAATCAAGGTTAAAGATCCCAGTCTGCCCTGCTATTTACCTGTAGCTGGAAGGATAATAATTGGATTCATATGGTATTACCGCTATGGGAAATATAAACACACTTGTCTGTGATTTGAACTCGGGTCGACGAGTCCATTTCCTACGACAATAACCATTACACCATGAGTACCTGAGGATATAGGGGCGTGATACTCAGGTAGCGTAACCTTACCCTACAGTAAATATTCAATTGTTAGTATATGTAAATATTGATATTTCTTTTTAGGCCTGCTGTTAATTTGATTAGATGTGCGTATCTGTCAATAAATAATACTGAACTCACGTAGGTTTAACTTTCACGTTGCTTTCATGGCTAATTATATCGTCTTACATACGCATAAATAGAACGTTGGTCAAGACCCAAATCTGAAAGTTTCAGAATAACTGTCCATTCCTGCAAACTTGGGAGAAGAAGAAGAAGAAGAAGAAGAAGAAGAAGAAGAAGAAGAAGAAGAAGAAGAGTTCTAGATTTAGACACACCGAGAATTTAAAAAGAAAACAAGAAAGAAAGAAAGAAAGGAATAATAATAATAATGATAATAATAATAATAATAATAATAATAATAATAATAATAATAATAATAAGAAGAAGAAGAAGAAGAAGAAGAAGAAGAAGAAGAAGAGTTCTAGATTTAGACACATCGAGAATTTAAAAAGAAAACAAGAAAGAAAGAAAGAAAGAAAGGAATAATAATAATAATAATAATAATAATAATAATAATAATAATAATAATAATAATAATAAGAAGAAGAAGAAGAAGAAGAAGAAGAAGAAGAAGAAGAGTTCAAGATTTAGACACATCCTGAAAGAAAGAAAGAAAGAAAAAAGAAGAGAAAAAAAGAATGAAAAAAGAAAGAAAATAAGAAGAGGTGAACAAGAACAAAAACGAAAATAAGAACAAGATTTAGACACATCGAAAAAGATTTAAAAAAGAAACAAAGAAACAAAGAAACAAAGAAACAAATAATAATAAAGTAGAAGAAGAAATATTGTAATATATTCAAATAAAAGTTCCGTCATTATTTCTTAGCAACGACAATAACAGATAATACATAGAAATACTCCTGGTGTGTTGGTATCATTTACTTTTCTGCCAAATAATACGTTTTCACAGAAAAAAAACAAAAAACAATATTTATCTCTAAATAATTCATTCATTCCACAAAGCAAATATTCCATCTAGGCTGTTTTATGTGACTAGTGACATATCATAAATACTGAGTAGTGAATTCGATCTTCACCAATGGCTTTAAACATCTTTCTTTGAGACAAATCTAAGCTACGATTACGCTTTTTATAGATTGTCCATCGTGGTGTAAAATTAACAAGTTTGTTTCGTAAATCAAATGCAACTGAATAATGAGTTCTATCCTCACAAGGTCAACCATACTTTCGAGTGTCTACAGTATAACATTGCATCTAGTAGTGAGACTCCAGTTCTGCAGATATAGCGAGTGAGTTATCTCTACTTTTCTATCTAACACCCAGGTCGACGCTGACACTGAGGGAGAGTACCTGATTGGGTATCTCATCTATGTGAATAAATATATCTGTTTAAAGACAAAATAAACTAAATAGACGAATAATTTTATCGGAGAAGTATATTAATCATATAACCGAGACGGGATCTATATCCATTACTAATAACTATAAATCCAACACAGATTATATATATATATATATATATATATATATATATATATATATATATATATATATATATATATATATATATATATATATATAGTGTGTGTGCGGGGCAAGCGGTCTAAGAAAAGGAAAACTTTGAATTCAAGTCCGCTAATAAAACTGACTTTTTGTTATATCCTGCTCGTGCGAAGGGTTTGGTAAATACATTAAATACCTATGTGAATAACCTCTAATTATGATAATCTCATACTTATACCCAAGGGTATATATATATATATATATATATATATATATATATATATATATATATATATATATATATATATGTGTGTGTGTGTGTGTGTGTGTGTGTGTGTGTGTGTGTGTGTGTGTGTCATAAAAGTATTGGAGCATTCTCTGCCGGCCTTTACATACATACATATGTATGTATTTATCAGTTAAAATCCTCGTTCCAGTCTGAGATGCTGATGACCGAGTCATTAAGAAGTCTGATTGATGTTAAATTAATCGGGTTTCCTTTCCGGTTGGAAGTAGCCTGCTAATATCTATCCACTGAATATGCGTGATGCCTAGAAACACGGTGTCTGATGACTATATATATATATATATATATATATATATATATATATATATATATATATATATATATTTCTGATGATGAGGATCATTTCATGTGTAGTTTAACCTTAGTGATACAGTTAAACCGTATCGAGAGCTAAATGTGCCTAGTGCCAGTGAGTGGACGGACAATAAAATAATGATAAAACTTTAAATTTGCTTCATTGCAATAATTTATTTCAAATGTAGTTGAAATAAATTATTTCAATGAAGCAAATTTTAAGTTTTTTTTATTCATTATATATATATATATATATATATATATATATATATATATATATATATTATTATTATTATTATTATTATTATTATAATGGAGATGGTTGGTTTGTCTGTCTGTAACCAAAACTATATTACTATACAAGCCACAATTCCTTTCATTATTTACATCATATTCTCCATGATTTTATTTTTTATTTAAACCTCAATTATTAATAAAATTATTTTACATTACTTACACTGTTGACCATATCTACATACTAATAACATGCAATTGTATTTGTATATACAACAAAATAGAGGTTTACAGTGTGAATGGGAAGGCTAATTTGCATATTCATCTTAAAAAATTGATTTTAATAAATATATGCTTAGTATTATTGATTTCTAATTGTTTGGTTTTATCTTATTGAATATGAGCAAAAATCTCTTCAATAAATCTTAAAAGAAATCCCTTAACAAGAAGAAATAACTGTAATATTATTATTTACTTCCTATTTTAACTAAACAGTTTAATTAGGAAAATTTACCAATGAAAGACGGGAGTAATGGAAAATGATGGAAGAGTTAGTTTCAAAGTTGTTCTATTTTTCAATCATACCCCCTCTGTTCCAAATATTCTTATCTGAATTCTTATTCAGTTTCATTAGCCTTTCTAATTTAATATGATATTTTATCATAAAATTTAACTAAAATACTTGCACCCGGAGGGTGCATATATTTGCTAGTATATATAAATTCACAGTATTTATACACATCTTTATGCTTGGTAGACTTAAAAATCAACGTACCTCAAATGTTTACCAGTGTATTACTTGTATATCCTTGTCTTGCGATTTATGTGACGCGATTATCTGAGTTTTACCGATATTAATCTAAAATCCCCCATGTCTAGCCATGAAGTCGAACACAATTCTTAATCAGCTGACGCCAGTATCAGTTAGCCCACAACATGATTTAATGTTGGTTTATATCGTTTTTTTTTCTAACTCGATAAACTTAGCCACAATAATTGTAGGTGTTCCTTAAAAGTGAACATATTTTAATAACATTACAAAAGAAAATATACATACAGCATGCTTATCAGCCTTTGGGAACACAAAGTTTTGATTGTATTTGCTTATCAAAGGCAAAATAAGCGACTGCAAGAAAATGTAATTCGAAAAACATATTTTCAAACGCCAACTTGCAATATTACATCCATACTAAAACTGTCAAATGTACATTCGAGACATATTTACACGTTTATGTACTTTGTTCTTCGGAGACATATGACCCGAATTTGACAGATTCAATTTCCTTCTTATTTCCTTAAATGTTACAATCTTCTTTAAAAAGAAATTTATATTTAATGAAATAATAAACCATTAAAAGTCTCTGAAATCTCTTAAAGAATCTCAAAACAATTATTTTAGTAAATCGTCTTTCTCATAGTATACGGAAAACAAGAAAAACTCACAATAATACTATTTATTCGACTACTTGTAATGTAACATATTAGCAGGACCTGTGGATATACCATAGTATAATCATTTAATTATTACAATTTAATTTAGATAAGAGCTATTGCGAAATAGTTCGATAGGTAAAAAGTATAATGATCTCTCTCTCTCTCTCTCTCTCTCTCTCTCTCTCTCTCTCTCTCTCTCTCTCTCTCTCTCTCTCTCTCTCTCTCTCTCTCTAATTTACACTTTTTTCTTTCTTTCTTTTCCTCTTATCATCATGTTAGTTTGAAACAGATTAGCATTATCTCTTCCACGGGGTCACCCCGTTTCTATAGAATTTATCCTACACTCTTTCTTTCTTTTTTCTTTTTTTCTTTCTTTTTTATTATTATAATTCTTCTGTACAGCATGTTCTTTTCTTTTCCTTTCTTTCTTTATAATAAAAACAATTGTTTACCTGAGGTGACGACATTCATAAGAAATAAAAATTTGCTGGATAAGCGACACATGCTAATCAGGATTTACATTTTTGCATTTCATCTTAAATGATTTGGACTGTCTCATTTTTAACCAGAGGGCTTCGCTAGATGATAACCGTCATACAATTAAGGAACATAAATATTGATATAGAGATATTATACAAGAAGACAATATTCTTGGAGATAAAAAATAAACATTATTATTATTATTATTATTATTATTATTATTATTATTATTATTATTATTATTTTATGCCAGCCTATTATCGGGGCCTAGAGTACGCTTATTGTATCACTTGCAGAAGGTTAATACCCACTAAAGGGGTGATCTGTGTATGATATTTAACTACATCGGCGGACTGTCATGATCAAGTTCTTGAGATCTGAAGAGTGTGGAGTGCCCATACATTACAATTACTCACATATCCCCTCTGACCAGAGCGGTAGTGCGTGTGAGGGTCCCATCTATGGGTCAAGTAGATCATTTTAAAAATGACTCTCATTCAACGGGACAGAGTGCAAAAAAACAACAACTTAAAAAAAAACTACACAGTAAATGTAAATATGATCGTGAATGAACCAGAGGTGTATATAATGATCCTAGTAAAACCAACATCAGTCAACTCTGTGTGGTTTCTGCTATGGGCGATGACCGACAGCGACGGGTGACGAGAGAAAATCATGAGTATACGCGCTGTCAGCACGACATGATGATGATGATGATGATGATGATATAATTTATTATATATAAAGGTAGATCAGTATCATTGAATGAGCATATTTATCAAAGTTAAGGTAGCCAATACATAAAGTCAACGGCGCTTGGTAAATTTCAGAGTCTCGCCGATGCGATTTTCAAACCTGACTGAGCTCAATGCAGAACTCATTAACTAACAACGTACCACAACCAGCACACACACACACACACACACACACACACACACACACACACACACACACACACACACACAGAAATATATAACACGCCTCTACATTTACAGACCGGCAACAAATCACAGACAATGGCAACAATAATTATGACCAACCTGCTACAGCTGGGAAGCCAATAAAGACCACATACTCCCGGAACAAAAGAATACACATAAACAGGTAAATAAACAAAAAACTCAGGCAACATAGGATACAGGACACCATAAAAACTAAATAAACTAAATAAGGAAGAAAACAAATGAATAGGACCTACCCCACCCCTAAGGGATGGATCAACGCGGTATCACGATCACTACAAATAGGAGACAAATCAAGCACAAAAACACAAATGAAAACGACCAACACAAACACACACAAATACATAAACACACACACGAAGAATGTAGAAGAATATCATTCAAAAACACAGTTACTACCACCAGAATAAAGAAAAAAAAAATAATAGAAATGTGAAATTAAATTTGTAAGTTTTTCAATGGCCAAATGGAAAACTTTATTCTATTCCTCATTTTTTTTAGCCAAAATGTAATTCCTGCCTTTATTTCTAATTTTTATTTTAATTTCACAATTCTTTTTTCTTGGTTTAATTTTACCCAAACAGTTTTTTTACACTGACCATGTGTTATCTCCCCTTCCCTCTCCCCTCTGACATGTTATATATCAGAAGCCAACTAATATTACTACAAGCAGCATGGATTTAAAAATGAAAGAAATGTCCAGCCAGTAAATTTGTTTGCAGAATTTGTAAGTTTTTCAATGGCCAAATGGAAAACTTTATTCTATTCCTCATTGTTTTTAGCCTAACTGTAATATATATATATATATATATATATATATATATATATATATATATATATATATATATATATATATATATATATATATAGTTAAAAGAAAGGAAATGAATCCGACAATATGAGTAAGAAAAGGTGGAATGAAAACATCACACAATGCTGTTAAAGAAGAAAACAATTTATAATATAATCATAGCTGATATTGATCAATATTTTTGTAAAATCGAAATATTGATCAATATCAGCTATGATTATATTATAAATTGTTTTCTTCTTTAACAGCATTGTGTGATTTTTTCATTCCACCTTTTCTTACTCATATATATATATATATATATATATACTTTTTATGAGGAGTGAAGGATTTGAATAAATCCGACAAAATGTGGTTGAGAATAGAGGAAAATGTGGATATAACAAGAAAAACAGCTAAATTCAATTATTATTGGCTGAGTCTTTCTCAAAACTTTTAATAAACGCTTTGCGAAAGCTTCACACATTTTCCTCTGTTTTCAAAAATACTTATATATATATATATATATATATATATATATATATATATATATATATATATATAAAGTAAAGTCATCGGCGTGGACAAAGGTCGGTATCAGCCAGACAGCGAAGGAGTCTACCTCCTTTTCACTAGCGCTACACAAAGGAGATTGTTTTGACATCTGAGGGGGGACTACACACCTACCAACAGCTCCTTACTTTAGCGCACAGATCCATGTGCTACTCACACGCTGTGTTGTCGAGGATCGGTATAAAACTAGGAACTTCGTTGTTCCTAAATCATATGAGCTAAATTAAAGTGCAAAATATACACACTGATATTTACTGGTTATATATACATATTCTGGCTGAAAAGAAACAATATGTAATAACAAATGGTAAAGGAATTTACATATTTATGATGGACAGAAGGTTTCTAGAAGCATATATTCAATCGATAGAATTGGTCCAGTATCTCCATCCAAGAATACACATAGAAACAGATGGCTATGTATCAACACTAATTTGCAAAGCTCTGTCCATCTTATTGCATTCCGCTTCTATAGTTTGGTATAAAAGGACAATAAAGACACTCATTGTTAGTTCTAATAATCTGCTCAAATCTTAAAAGTGCTAGTCCCTTGCGAATGTCCTCTACACAATGTCTTAAGCAGTGGTTATATATGCGTTTAATTCCTTAGAAGTGTATCAGCGTTTACCAATCTTAACTGTCCTTATGCTTTGCTTATCTAATTGCCTGACATAATGGTCTAACATGTTAACGTAAACAGTTGGCTTTATAGTGTCCGGCATATGGGAAATGATTACTTCTGGAAATCGATTATGGTGGAACGTCCTTCAGTTGCATGCTAATATGAACATTTGTTGGCATTTCGAATACACACGTTCACAATAACATCAGTCCGCTAAGGAGTAGTACTTGGTTATTTGTTTATTTTTTATATATATAGATATGTACATATATGAATATATATGTATATGTATATGTATATATGTATGAAAGTATACGTATATATATGTATGTATACATATATATATATATATATATATATATATATATATGTATGAATGTATTTGTATATATATATATATATATATATATGTATGAATGTGCATGTATTTATATAGGTATGTATGCATATATATATATATATATATATATATATATATATGTATATATATGTATGAAAGTATATGTATATATATATGTGTGTGCATACATATGTATATATATATATATATATATGTATGAATGTATATGTATATATATGTATAAATGTGCAAGTATATGTATAGGTATGTATGTATATATATATATATATATATATATATATATATATATATATATATATATATATATGAATGTATATGTATATATATATATGCATACATATGTATATATGCATACATATGTATATATATATATATATATATATATATATATATATATATATATGAATGTAAATATATATATATATGCATACATGTGTATATATACATACATACATATATATATATATATATATATATATATATATATGTATATACATATATATATATGACATAACAAGTGTGTGGGATGCATTATCAAATCATAATCGAATATATGTTGCGTGAATTGAATTTTTACCGAAAGACATGCGCTATTACATTTGCGAATAAAGTAAATAACATATCTTAGAAAGACGTGCATTTAAAACCAAATATATTTGTTTGCAAGTGTTTATTTCGGTTCTGTCTCGTATTTAAATATCAATATATCCATATTCGTCAGAGGTCCCATCATCTAATAAATCATACGTATAATTAGAAAGAAAATTCCGATAGACAATAGTAAACGTCGCCAAAATGTTTTCATAGAATGTATTTTCTCGTTCAGGAATTGCTATTCTTATGGCGAGAATATATCATGCGAGATATTTATGAATACCAATGATTTATATTCGTAGCAAGTATAGCTTAATACGAATATAAAGTAAGTAAAATTGTCGGGGTAGCTTAAGGTCGGTGTCAGACAGATATCGAGGGAGTATATCCGCTTTTCACAAGCGCTTGACCAATGAGATTGTTTTGGCGTCTCAGGTGAAACACCGAACGTACCATCAGCTCCGCACTTTACCGCACAGATCCCTGTGCTACTCATATGCTGAGTTAGCGAGGGCCCGTATTGAACACGTAACCTTGTGTTTCCTAGTTGGACGCTCTGTCGATTGAGCAAAACAGTCTAGTTTATATTAGAACTATGTTATAAACAGACCCCTCATTTTTTAGCCATAGCAGATTCATTATAAAAAGTAAAAGTAAAGAGTGTTGAGTTGCTTATTGTCGACATAAGGTAAACAGCGAGGGAGTCTATCCAATTTTTACTACCACTAGACCAGGATATTGTTTTGCAAATCCTGGACGTGGTAATTGCATTTCACTTAGCGCTAATACCCTTGGTAAAGGTATGAATCCTACTCTCCCTCCAGCTATGGGTAAATAGTAGGGCAGACTGGGCTCTTTAACCATGGCTAGGTAACCTGTCTAGGAGAAGGAAAACTCTCAATGCAAACCTGTTAAACTCCGCTTAAGAAATTGACCTTGTGTCGCATCCTGCTCGTGTGGAGGGGTTGGTAAATATATACATTGGCACTGCCTTCAGATTCATAGAGAAATCTCTGCCTTGATTCTGACCTTGTCCCACGTCTGGTCATCGTAATGTGACTTGTTACTACAGATTAGTTCAGCAAAGCTAACCTCAAAACATACTTATAACTTATTTACTAGTTATGTTCTTATCCGGACAAAAAGTCCATTCTGCGTTCCATTTTCCTATATGTATGCAGGGCACCTCACGTGGTTTAATTGTTAGCAATCTAGATTCGCAAACCATTGTTAGTGAATTCGATTATTATTGATATCCCCATACTAAGCTTTGTAAATAACAATATAGATTTATACAAACTGCTATATGTAATTATCCAATTTCTTCACCATTGACATGACACAGCACACTGTTATTATTCTAAATGGGATACAACTGATTTTAAATCAGTGTCTTTCCTTCTCCCAAACCTTTTACCTTATCAACGCTAAAGTTCCTAATCTATCCTATTTACCAAAAGATCGAGGAGGAAAACAGGAATTTAATCCATTCCCGAAAACATTAGTACTAAGTGAAAAGCAAACAGCCTCATGGGGATTTGAACTTGACTACCATTGTATCAATTTCTACGACGATAATCATTAAACGACTGAACTTCCAACTACTGTCAGTAGAAATCTATTTGTTTCGTTGTTTTTTTTAATTGTTTTTTTCTCTTTATGTTTCAATATTTTCTTTACGGAATAACATACACATTCTTTATTTCTGTTCATGTAACGGCCTCTCCGTGCTTGAACGTATTTACATATGCAAGTAAAAAAACCACTATAACTGATTGGCCTACTCAAGTTATTGAAGTCTATCGGTTTCAATGTATGTACAGAGTGATTCAAAAGCAAATCCCTTTCCTATTTTAAGAATCTTATAATTTATTTCTGAATCATTATTTAAAAAAAAAAAAAACTTATGAGAAGAAAACACATAACATGGGCATTAATTCAAAAGTCTATATGGGTACCAGCATTCACCTCCAGCCTCTCAAGCCACTCGGGAATAGCATCAACTGATCTTTCCAGGAACTCTTGTGGAATGTCAGAAATAAATTCTCGTAATCGTCCTTCAAGTTCTTCCAAAGTCGTTGGTTTCATAGACTTGCTCCTTCAACCAACCACAAAGAAAAAAATCTGGGTGTTAAGTCAGGGCTTTTGGCCGGCCACTCATCAATCGCCCAGGAAAATCGTGATTCAGCCATTCACGAAGAACAATAGCAAAATGTGGAGGAGCACTATCAGCTAACAGCACATATTTAATTGTCATATATTAAGG
Source organism: Doryteuthis pealeii (assembly GCA_023376005.1). Taxonomy (NCBI): domain Eukaryota; kingdom Metazoa; phylum Mollusca; class Cephalopoda; order Myopsida; family Loliginidae; genus Doryteuthis; species Doryteuthis pealeii. The sequence goes on from CM042139.1 coordinate 68,225,868, forward strand.
AACATACATTAAAGTATTAAGAAAAATTTAACTGCATAGAAAAAATAAATTGTTACTTTTCAATAAACTTGGGTATTATTTTGAGTATATATGAAAGGATGTTTTAAGTTTTTGCCATAAAGTAGAGACACACATCTTTGGTTCTAAATATTAAAACTTGTGTTTATTCAAACATTCTAAAGAAGATGTAAAATAATAATTGTCTAGATATAATGACAGGCATCGATGACTCTTTGATAATGAAAAATGATGACATTACAAGAAACGTTAGTAAATTAGAGATGAAAGTAGATTCATGAAAGTTTATTTGACAATGGTCGATTTTTTAAAAAAATGGATGAAAGGGAAATATACAAATAAGAAAGCAATATTTTTTAAATCGGTAAATTTATGAGAATTTTCCTTTGTTCTTCATTGAATACGACTCTCAAAACACGTCTCAAAGTCAGACATTTTGCTTTTCATTGTAGAATTTAATATCATTAATATTTACTAAAAATATTTTTCTATTAGTAGAGATAGAGATTATTTTGATAAACGAATAGGTTCTGTGTTAAAAAATAGAAGTTATCATTTTTTGTAAGTGAAATTAGCGGTATATATATATATATATATATATATATATATATATATATATATATATATATATATATATATATATATATATATATATACATGTGTATGTGTGTGTATGGTGTTTATGTATTTAGGTCCACATAATGAGTATGCCTGTTGGTCTGATTGTGTTTATATGAGTGTGTGAGAGCATAGGTAACGCATAACTATCGATGTGCAAGAATGGGTGTCTATTGTAGTTTCAAAAGAGTAACTAAGCAACGCAGAAAGTCGGCAGATTTTGAAATATCATTAAGTAGAGAGTTGCAAATTATTTGATGTGAAGGAAAGGGTTAGTCTTTTAATGTCCATAATAAGGGCTTCGGTGCTAGTACGGTTAGAGGTCAGTAGATTCTCATATCTTAAAGTAATTTAGTTTCACGGGGTCCACGTTTGAAAATATGATTTCTTGTCGGGACCTCATATTGTGAAGGGAACAGTAAGTTATTTAATAAAACGGTAGGAAACCCAACGTGGAGCATTTGGGTTAGCCGAATAACAAAAAGGTCAGAAAACTGAAGATTTTTCACAAGTTTCTCTTTGGCGTCCACACCTGGGATTGAACCAGGGACCTTTAGATAGCAAGCTCGCTTTTGAATGTTGTTTTCACCCTCCTTCTTCTGTCTGCTAATCGTCCGCCTGTCTTCTCTTTCTCTTTCCTCCTTCCACCCAGACGCTCTGTCACTGAAGAGAAATACGATTCAGTCGTTCAGGCAAAAATGAGTTGCTTTTATTGCCAAACTGACTACTCATAATGCATTGCAACTTTTATAAAAGTATACTCTGCCCTCTCCAACTTCTTGATACTTCAAATTTCTTATTCAGAGTTGGTACAGTGGCGTACCGCTCAAAATACATGACTTTTTGCAGGTCAGGTATCCAGGACCCTTTGAGTCAGGTAAATTCGATCTCGGAAGTAAGCAATTGTGGGTCACCAAAAATTGTAGCGATTAGCGAAAGAGTTAGCCGTGGGTTTTAGAAACAGAGTAGGAGATAAAACTGCCCAGAAACCAAATCTTCGTCTGTCGTCTCTATTGCAATAGTGAGGGTCAGTAATCTCCGGAAACCAAAGATTCGAAGGCACCCATCAACATACACCGGAAGTGTTAATAAAAACAACGATATCTTCGGGACTGCTCAACGATCAGGATTCCGTCATTAAACATCACAGTTCACCAGAACTCTGAGTGATGAAAAAGATGTCGGGTTTTGATGCCGGCCTGAAGCAACCTACCTTGTCTAGTTACACTGATACGCCGTGAACCGGCGAAACAGGACAGTATGTGAATGACAATATATAATATATATATATATATATATATATATATAATAGGAATTCACTAAGTTTAGCTTATTTGTGTTAAAAGCTGTAAAAATGGGGCATACAGTGAGAATCAAACTCATTAGCAACAGTCTGCTAACATAGCTTACACAATTTGGCGTGCCCAAATAGTTATATTAAATCATATCCCACTTATTTAATCTTTCATAAATAATTTACCATTGCAATGTGTCACTTATTTAAATTTCCCAAGAACAGAGCATAAATTTACATAAAAATGAAAGTTCTATGAATTTCTTAATCATAAAAATAGAAAAAGTCATGTTAGAAAACATATCTTCAAAAAAAAAAAAATGCACCATTTTTGACTGATACAGATTTTAATTTATAAAATTCTACTGTTTTAAAGGCTTAAAAATAAATAATTCTTACATGTGATTATTTTAAAACCCTTTTTATAAATAATACAGCAAAGATTATATAATGTTAAATTGATATTTTCCAAGTTTTCTTAAATTCTAATTCCTGATGGTTTAATAAAACACTTAAAATTTGGACATATACAGTTTTAAAAATAATGGTAAATAACTTTAGAGTCGATTGATCAATTCCTCTTACTACTTTTCTTAAATAATGCATAAAATGCAGCGCTTAGTTCATGTATTTTAATCACATGTTTATAATAGTTAAACAGTCACAATAAGTGTGTGAGGTTTTTTCTAGGCTACTTGAGTGTGTATACTTTTATATAAAACCTAAACAAATGTTATTCTCGTGCAGATTTGAAAACTCGTCGATTACCCCGTGTTAGATTTGCAGACAGATGCTTTGTCAAGCAACATAAATTACATTGGTTTGTACCCGGCTAACTCTGCCGAACGAATTGCCAATTAACTCCACTATATTCCGCTCTATTTATCTATTTTTGTGCTTTCATTTTCCGGATCTGTTGGGAATCCATTTTGATCTAAAATGTTGATTGTATCTTAAAGGGTTTGAACTTTTCTACTCGTAATCCAAACCTAAAATTATTCAGTTATTTAAAAACTACATATAAACACTTTTTCATGTAAAGTTCTTCCGTCACTTTACTCCCGAATACGATGTCGTCTAAGTAAGTTAGTATGACAATTCAGAGGCTATAATATTTTCTAATATTGCGAGCGTAAAATTAAATATTGTTATTATTTGTAATTTTTCTGACTTCACATTGACGTAGCCTCAGATGAAAAGTAATGGGGGAAATAATCTCTAGCTGTGCTAATCTAATTTAGAATTAACATTTTTAGTTTTACTATTTATTGTTGTCTTGATTTCAAATTTAAGCAAAGCTATTAAAATTTATTTCTGTTAATTCCTTTCACTTTAGGCATTTCACATTGTCAACCTACCTGCATATCTATTTACCAACCCTTCCGCAGGACAAGGACGTGAAACAATGCCAATATTTAAGCGGAGTTTAACAGGTTTGAATTACGTGTTTTTACTTCTTAAGATTCCAGACTGCCCTGCTATCTACCCATAGCTGAATGGAAAATAATTGGATTAATACTTTTCTCAAGGGTATTAGCGCTGTGTGAAATGTAATCAGCCACGTTCCGGATTTCAATTCGTATCGCCGTGTCCATTTTCTATGACGAGAACCATTATACTACAGGTGCCTGAATAGGTTATAAAGTTATCTCTAAACTTTTCTTAGTAATCGTAGTCATTATACCTTGCATAGAATGTAATGCTTTTTACTTACCACGTTTGACATAGCTTTGATATTTTAATTAAAGGTTTTAGGAAGGATTATATCACTTTGTGTTGTTTGTAATTAAGTCCTGATTATTAATCTTCTTCTTTTTTTTTAACAATCAGAGTCATTTCTTTTTTAATATCTTCGTATAATCGTACCATGAATTGAACATTATTCGATTCTAGGGTTAGCAGCGGAATTAAGCGATTGGGGATGCATGGTGTAATGGTTACCTTCGTAGGAAATGGCACGGCGAGACAAGTTCAAATCATGGATGCGGCTTTTTACATTTCACATAACGTTAATACTATTGGAAAAGTACCAATCCAACTACTCTTCCTCCATCTATGGGTAAATATTAGAATAGACTGGGCTCTTTAACCATGGTTAGGCAACCGGTCTAGAAAAAGGAAAACTCTAAATTAAAACATGGGGAGCTCTCTTCTTTTTATTTAAAACTATTTTGAGTGTCCCTCCTCCACCTCCAATTCCAAAAGCATCGTTTTTTGTTCCAAGATAATGTTCTTGAGTGTGTATACTTTTATATAAAACCTAAACAAATGTTATTCTCGTGCAGATTTGAAAACTCGTCGATTACCCCGTGTTAGATTTGCAGACAGATGCTTTGTCATGCAACATAAATTACATTGGTTTGTACCCGGCTAACTCTGCCGAACGAATTGCCAATTAACTCCACTATATTCCGGTCTAGTATCCAACGCGTAGTTAGTTTTCCGAATGTGTCTATATCCGAACGCATGACTATATATAAAAGAATATCCAACTCCTGATTACCAGCGTTACAAGTTTTACGCCCACCTGGGTGGTGCATAAATATGCTCTGTTTTTCCGATATTCCACTTTGGGGTATTTTCAGGTGCCGGGCAATCAATCCAACCCCTAATCTTATTAGACCAGACGGAAGGTACGGCATTAGTGTGATGGCCAAATAAGCTGATTAAATTTGTAAATGTGCCTCGGGTCACACATGGGATGTGACAAAAGCTCGGTATAATATGGGGGCATCTTCAAGAGGTTCCTAATATTTTAGTTCCGTCGACATTCGTATTTTGAGGTACATCAGACACCGGGTTTTAAGAGATCATATGAAATCGTCAGTCAAATCATAATCTTTTTTTTTTTTTTTCATAATTTAATTCGAGAGACTTGAATTTAAGATATTTCATCTCAATGTAAATTGAATCTAAAAGGTAAACAAAAAACAAAGTAAAAGATTTTGCTAATAGAATATTTAAATTGAAAAACTAAATGCTTTAAAGGAACTGTATTAAATTAAACAGAATAAATTATATCTAATTACAAAAATAAAATGAAGAAAAACTAAAGCTCGAGAAAAATGTTCACCGGGAAGTAATGTTTTCATAGTGAAAATAAAAGTTTGATGTTGATTTTGCGAAAAGAAAATATTGATAAAAAGGTTGATTAAATGATTTATTTTAAAGGCATGTTATTCCGTCTAGGGTTATTTTATGTTTAGATTTTGGAAAGTCGCGTTCATTGTACATTTGTGTTTGCATTTTTTACTGTAGTTTTTCGTAAGATTATTTTTCGAGAGTTATGATATGAAGTATTCCTATCGAATACATATTATTTGTACACAGTGTTATGGTTTTCGGAATTATTTTTCAATACAAATAATTATATGGTTTCCTGCGTGATTGTTCTTTTAATTAAAAACCAGTTATGCGTTGGCATACTGTTACAGAGTTTTAAGTAACTAATAATAATCCTTAATAAACAGATATAGTTTCAAATAACTTCATATAATTTAGTTATAGGGCATCTAGTATTCATATCGAATAAAAATCCTTTTTAAGCTTATCTATTTACCTATAGATGGGAGCCTTATTACCACTCCAAGTCTGAGGGGATCTGGGGAGGGGGCAATAGAAATAGAAATTCTGGTTTGTATCAGACTCCAATGTGCAGATATTATTACCTTCCTTGAGAATCAACATTTAAGACGTACGTTTTGTGATTTCGGGTATCAGACGTTACTTCCATCATCAAATTAGTCCAGCATCAAACAACGGAAGAGAAACACGCTAGTCCTAATCTGAGGAAGTAGATACGTACATGTAACACCGCATCAGGTGTCCTATGATCTTTATCTATACATGGTTGGCGTGTATGTTTCTATCTGTTCATTTCTGATGTCCACCGTTCGGATTAGTTCGTTCTCTGTTGGAATGTAATGCGACTTTCTCTTCGACAATAATGATATTAAATTCAAGGATTTATGGAAAATGTCGAAGTAGATAATTTCAATTAAGTTCATACAAA
>CM042139.1:68234309-68254309 GCA_023376005.1 Doryteuthis pealeii
AATGATTAATTAAAGTTTGATATATTGTAGCTATTTAGAACTATTCAACGTCGACTTCACCATCAAGAATGAATTCATCTTTGTTGTAGTACATTGTTCTTTGTTTTTCTATTTATTACATACTGTCGGATTTATTTCCATATATTATTTCCTGTGACGTTTTGGCTAATGTGCTGACTGCAACATGGTAATAAGCAAGTTCGATCCTTAGTCGTGCTATTACGTTCATTAACAGACTAATTCTCTTGGGAAAGGCATGCACGCTCTCATGCCTCCAAAAATCGGCAAGTGGGTCTATGGCTTTAAATCAACTACGAATGTTGATATGCCATTAAACAAAGAAAACAAACCATATCCAGAAGTTGTTTGGAATCAAATAGCAAGAGGTAACACTGGTAGAAAATATCCATCTGTTTCATACACTGTGCATGTTTTGATACTTATAACCTATGTATCTATCTATCTATCTATCAAAACATAAAATCCTGTCGCTGCGACTTAGAATACGCTGAGTGTATCTTCTGTAAAAGGTAAACGCCACACCTATCAACAGTTCATCACTTTATCACACATATCCAAGCCGTGTAACTCATGCGCTGAGATGAGGAGGGTCAGTATTGAACCCGGAACATTGTGGTTCCGAGGCGGATGCTCAACCAACTGAGGTAAAGCTGTCTCTTTAAAACTACTTTTGCGCTACCCCGGTGTGGATTTGAACACTAAACTGCCGCTTAAGAGTTTATATTTGGTTATAAACACGTATCCCTATATAACTGACTACATATAGATATCTAAGCACGTGAACATACATTAATTACGGTAAAGTCACACTGAAAGCAACGTTTCCCACTAGATCACCGAAGTTAAACAACGACGAGTTTATTTAAAACTAAATTGTGTGACCACGTAATCAACATCAGCTACTGTAAACAACATGAGTCCTTTGTTCATAAAAAAACAACGTTAAATGACCCGAAAAGTGTTGATAAGCCTTAAAACGAAACAATCTAAAAAAATCCAACATACGTCATATTTGCAAAGTAAGAAAGTAAATGTCAGATCTCAAAACGGAACTAGTTTAGCTGGAGGTGCGTGGTCTAATGGTTAGAGCCGTAGGAAATGGACTCGTCGACCGGAGTTCAAATACTGGACGAAGCTAAAGTTCCCATAGCGCTCATAACCTTGGGAAAGGTATGAATCAAACTACTCTCCCTCCTGCTATGAGTAAATAGTAGGGCAACTAACCTTGATTAGGCAACCAGTCTAGGAGAAGGAAAAATCTGAATTCATCCTGGGATGGTGACTACTAGAATAGGCTCAGTCCTAATTAGTAATCTATTTCACTAATTTAATGTTTTATCTAGGTAAAATAATATTTTAAATTCATATTTTCTGACCAGGCAGAATGTCTCCATCTTTCAACCGGTCATAATAAAATACCTTCTACTCATTGTCTGTGTCTCCGTTACACTTAATAAATATCCATTAACATGTTTTTCAGATTTTTTTATTTTCATCGATGAGTTTCTTAAGATAACACTATTGTTATATTCAGCCACTTCATAAACATTTTATCTGATTGTTCATGAAATACTTTGATGTTTCTTAAAGGCAAGCATTACGCATAAATAAGATCGGACTTGTTTGTAAAAACGTATTGAAGAGAGTCACATCTCTTTTCAATGTCTAGAAATGCCATCTTGCACGCAAGCATTATCATTGGCGAAGAAAAATAGAGACGTGAACAGAATTCATGTCTTAACTTTAGAAGCTTCTGGTTATTTTGATTAATTCTGGAGAAAAATACAAGATGTGTATTCTTCTAGTGGCTTGGTTTGTCGTGTTATGTTTGTTTGAAAATTGTGGTGGTGCAGGACTAGTGTGTGTGCGTGCGTGAGTGTATCTGTGTGTATGTGTGTGTATATGTATGTGTGTGTGTGTGTGTGTTTATGTGTGTATGTGTGTGTGTGTGTGTTATTGATGTTGGTGTCGGTGTTGTTGCACACCGATATTCAAGAAGTAGACAAAGACAAGTCCAGGAAGACAGAAGAAGCAGTGAAGCTGTAGAAGTGAAAACATCGGAAGTAACGGCTAAGAAGTCGGGATATCAAAGACGAAAAAAATGGCCTCGGTGAAAAGAAAGAAAAAGAAGATAAAAATGAATTAAATGTCATAGGCTTAACAGTTTAAATAAAAATATTTATGTTGTCAGGAGAATAATGTCGGATAGCTACGATGCTTAACTGAACACTTTTAAAATTGTAAATGAATTCAAAACCCAATGTGATTTTAATGGATTATACAGACATACTAATCTCTAAGACACGCTGAAAACTGCTGAATTAAGTCCGAAGTCATAAGTGACGTTCACCTACATATCAGAGAGGGCTGACGAGCAAAAATTTACATTGATCTATGTGGATAGCGGATATCGTAAATAGGACACCAAGAGAGATGACCGATAGGAACGGGTGTTGAGAGAGAGAGAGAGAGAGAGAGAGAGAGAGAGAGAGAGAGAGAGAGAGAGAGAGAGAGAGAGAGAGTCAGCACAACATGATATATATATATATATATATATATATATATATATATGTGTGTATACGATGGTGCGTAAATCCCGCCTTTTATTTTTGCTGTCAGTTTAGCTGACTCGGTAGAGTACCCTACTAGGAACCACAAGGTTCCTGGCTCAATACTGGCCCTCGCCAACTCAGGGTATGAGTAGCATAGTGATCTGTGTGGTAAGAGTAAGGACGCTTCCAACGCAAAAACAATATCCTTGTTCTAGCGCTGTCTTGCTAATACTGACTTTAGGCTAACCCGACGACTTTACTTTACTCATATGAATAAGGAATGGATGTTTCAAAATAAATATATGTTGATAATAAGTACATTTATCTTTCAAGGATATTATGTATTTTCTTTTATGTAAACAGGCACACGACCACGTTCACACATGTGATATCTCTCTTAACGCACAAATAACGATAAATCCATATATTCACTGATATAAATGCACTTACACTACGTTAAGATCTTTGGTAAATATCCGTCACGCTTTATAGAAAAAGTAAGTATATAAGCCAATTCCATCATGAAAGAGTGATCACTTCAAAGAAAGCAATCAGAAACCAACAAAGAATAACACCTGAGACAGTGACATTCATCGTAAGTGTGTAATAGAGTGATTGTATAAGAAGCAACATTGACGTTGTATCTTACAGATGCAGATATCTTTTGGTATCTTGTGTGAGCTTTCAATGTTGTTCGTAATGTGTATTTTAATTTGTTTTGTTATATTAATGTAACTAGCAAAATAAAAAACACCCTCCGGCGATGTAAAAAGAGATGGGAGTTAAAAATTAAATGTCAGCGAGTTTGTAACCTAAGTAAGTAAAATCATCAAATTCATTAAAGGATTAAAAAAATAAAACAATTTGAAATGTAAACTTTAAATATGTATCAAAATAAAACAAACTATATATAGATATATAATACCAGTCATGTATTTATTAAAACTTGTTTTAAAAAACAATGAGGACTGTCTAATGTTGCATGTTCAAATTTTGAGTGTATTTATTCTATGTTATGACGATTTTGGGTAATATGACGTAAGCAGTGACGTAGTTTTTGTTAGACAAAAACCGGAAGCGAATCTCCATTATTAATAGATATAGTCCAATTCTATTTTCCCTGCTTGCTGTCATTAAGTTAATAGCATGGAATATCGACGAACCAATAAATTTTCCCTTCGTCTTCATAATTTGGTCAGTTGCTTCGTTAGTGGGTTGGTTGGTTGGATCTTTCCGTATTTTACCTCTTCGGTTATTCTATGCTGAAGACTTTGTTATATTCATTCCTGTTGGGCATTCAATTTTTTTTACTCATTTTATAAATCCATTTATCTATCTAACCTATGTATGGAACCTAAACAAGTGCCACTAGTCCGAATCAAAGTGGACCGGGGAGTAATGACAGCGTAGAAGTACTCCCGCATTCTCCAGAGCTCCAGAATTGGAACTTCCCGACTAGATGCAATATAACGTCATACCAAGGACCCTCAACGACTGCTTTCTAGGTTGTCGTAATGGAAATACGGCCGGGAAAATCATACAGGTACTAGGGCTTGACATGAGCAGCCGATTGATTAGAGAGGGCCTATCCGACTGACCGTCAAGCCCAAGCAATATCCAGATTGGAGAGTTGCATATCATGTACTGCTACGTTGGCTGGATCTTAAGCATCAAATGTTGTCACTCATGGCTAACAGGTAGCCACGTTAAAGCGGACGTTCTTACCCCTCTACAGATGTGCAATCGGCGTCTACTACAGTGTCTGGTTCCGCTTTTTGCTAAAACTGTGTTAATATTGAACATATCCAATGTAACTTGTAAAGAAAACATACAATTATATGTATCTTGTAAACCATATCAAATCATTTAAATATTAATGTTAATGTTCAAAACACTTATTTGAATTGGGTTAAAGGTTTTCCTGTGAATTTTGATACATTTGCATCGGAAAGTAATAAGCAAAGAACATTACAATTTGTTTGGAAAATGTCAATATATGCGCACATGCTTTAAACTATTCATAAACTAAGGGAATATATCTAATCTGATTAATTATCATCCTATATTTTTCGTTAAAAATAATTTAGATCGAAACGGAAATCATATGTGTTTGTTCATGTATTCAATTCTGTTTGTCTAATCCAACATGGTGTAATATGCTTCCATCTTGTTGAAAAATGATATTTATTGAATGTTCAAAATTCCTGATAAGATAAAGGTATATTCCAAAACTATTCGGAGTGAACTAAAAGAGTAAACAAACAACAACTGTGCTAGAAATGTATATATATATATATATATATATATATATATATATATATATATATATTATATATAATGTGTGTGTTGGTGTGTGTGTGTTTGTGTGTGTGTGTGTGCGAAAAACTTATTACACGAGAAGTATGGGACATAAATTCAATTTTTAAATTGAATATGATTGGTTTGAATTTTCGGTTTTCCTTCTCCCAGTCTGGTTTTTCTAGCTAAGACTAAAAAACACAATCTGCTTAAGTATGCATCCGTAGCTGGAAGAAACGACGGGGTCATGCCTTTCCCAAGGCTAACAGCCCAAAATGAAATGAAAACAGCTCTGTCTAGGATTTGAACACGCGTCACTTTTTTTTCTTACCACAATAAACGTTACGTTAAGCGTTGCTTCTAAAAGTGTCAGCAAAGTATCCCAGCCAAATCATGAGATTTTAAGATAAAACTAAGAGATAATACATTTCGGTATCCCAACTCCTCTGGATGAGTTCATGGGCAAACAAACCCGAAAGATTAAGTTCCACTACCATCTATAAAATGTTTTATCCATATCTATTATGAATTAAATGAAATTTTCTGTTGTTAAAAAAATACCCGAGTTAAAGCTTGGAATCAAGGTGCAATCTTGGGAACAGGGCTGTGGAACTTAATTTTCAGAAGTAAGTGAATCATTTCATCGTCCATAATACGTTGGGATACAATCCGGTTCGATCCTAAAGAAAAACAGTTGACTTGAAACTACGTTATCCGGGAATTATATTTTTGCGTTATTCTGCAGTTGATCGTCCATTATATATTTCTCAACAGTGGTTAAAAGATTGGGGGTGGCTAAAAGACTTAACTTGAAATATTGAAGAGCACAAGGGGCCAAATGAGGCCACGGAAAATGTATGACCCACAAAATATAAATACGGGGTATTTTATGATTAATAATTATTATTTAAAATATCAAAATTATTACTTGATTAAATTCTTAAATAAATCTAAGTCATTTTGTTAACATAAATATTTATTCATTGTATTTTCAGTCTTATCTATGTTTTGAATCCATTTTGCAATCTTTAATATTTCTACTTCCGTTGATGTACTAAGTCGACGGACAGAGCGTGAGGGTGGAGAGTAATAAAAAGTCAAGTTTGGCATAAGGACCACAACGAATTCACACTGGGTTGAAGGGCTCCACGGCCAAAATGGTTAGGGAAACACTGATATAGTCCACGAGAGATTTCAATATCAGAGTCGATAAGCAATTGACTGAAGATCAATTGATTGACCTAACGTACGTCATAAAGGATTCTTATGCACATGGACTGATTGAACAATGCATCAATATCAATGGAAATTCCGTTAAGAAATAGCATTGGTAGTTCTAGTAGTATATGCACACTGCATAAAAATGGGGGATTAGTGAATGTGAATCTATTACCTTTTGAACATCCGTCGTATTACTTCCGCGGCAAAGCCCATTCTTTGCTATAAAATATTCGATTCTCCAGTGGCTGGAATTCACTTGGATATTTCAAATTATCTCAATCGATAATATATTCTCGCCATCTATGTTTTCTGAAGTTGCTCTTGAGAAACATTCCTTGTAATGCTTTGGCAAATTTTATTTCATTACATAAGAACTATGGAGACAAGAATATTTTTGTTCTCTTAGATCTAAGAACGTCACGACATACCCAAGAACAAATGATCGTAGCGAATAACTTAGAACGATGTACTCGAGTCATATATACTTTCTTATATATATATATATATATATATATATATATATATATATATACCGACACACGCACACGAATGCAGCTGCGCGCATGCACAGAGGCACGTATAATTATGAACACACATAAATACTCGATCACATATACAGAGTGTGTGATGTGTAAACTTTCGCCTGACTTACTCAAAAATGAAAAAAGACGCTGACTTCTCAATTTATCAAATAGTTTTATCAAAATTACATGAAAATATCAGGAAGTAGCGTATGTTAAATTTATTAAAAGAAATCAACATTTGCATTAACCACGGCCTCCAGGCGGCTTCTTAATCTCCTGCAACAATTTCAGATGATCTCATTATTTAAATTGCTAAATTTTGTCGTTATTTTAATCTTCAGATCATATTTGATGTTGCACGTAGGTTCGATAATGTCCCGATTAACCGCACACCACACATAATAATCAAGGGGATTGTAAACTTGGGAAGTAGGCGGCCTGTTATTAGGGGTGATTTCGTCACATAATTTTCCTGATAGCAAGCACTGTGTTCTCTTGGTTGTTTGTAAATGGCGTAGACTTCTGGTGTCTGACGTAGGGCCTTCTAGAAGCCACCCTCTGGGTTCAGAGCAGCACTACCCCCCAGGTCATATGGTAACATAAATAGAGGTGTAAACTTCCAATCGATAGTTACTAAACCCAAATAACATGAAGTGTACTGGGTGTTTATTTTTAATTCCTGTCTGTACATCTTGAGAGCAGCGTAAGTCAACGGTTTTTCTGTGAGATCACTATCTGATAGTGGCAGACATTTTTCAGTGCCGTCTTTCCTCTTGTTTTACCTGGTCTTTGATAGAAATGGGTACTTTCTCATATTGCATGAGAGATACCGAATATCTTCATAATTTACCAACCTGATGAGAAACTCAGAAACTATCATGTCCCTGGCTATGAACTAGATTGACTAATTGGAATTGGTGTCAATCGTGGCCCTGAACGCACCAACGAATTCGGGGGTTATCCTTTATCAAAAGGATCGGAATTAGGCTTCCGAGTTGCTTTACCTTCGGTAATCAGGAACTTGGCCAAATAATATTTTCGAAATAATTAGACGATTTTTCTCTACTTTCAGAAATATATCTGTGATGGAACTCCGGGATGACAAACCTGGAAAGTGATCCATTTCATCGTCCATAAAACATTGGGATGTAATTCCGTTCGATCCTAAAGCAAAGTCCATTATATAGTCCAGGTTTTCTCAACAATGGCAAAATAATTTGTGGGGGCACAAACTTGAAAAATAGGAGGGCACACGGGACCAAGAGATGCCACGGAAAATGTATGACCCACAAAATATAAATACGGAGTAATTTGTAATCAATTATTATTTAAGATAAGATATCAAAATTATTATTCAGTTAAAATTTTGAATAAATCCAAGCCATTTTGTTAAGATAAATATTTATTCATTGTATCTATGTTAAGTAGCCGTGTTGCAATCTTTAATAGCATTGGAAACAAATGCCGAAAAGAATATCTGCCGTTATATATATGTGGGTTAAACTTTAGAATATAAACAACTATGTTTATTTCAATACCACAAATACAAGAGTCAGTTAATGAAAGAAAAAACCTCAGTAGATTCTGCATAATCAACAAAAAATATTGTATTTCTACTCAGGGAATGGTTGCCTTTACAGTCAAATCCTATTTAAAGTCCACCCTGTCGGCAGGAGCTATAGAATACACCGACTGCATCTTTAAAGAGGGGTAAGACCACCCAATGGTTCCTCCTGTTGTTCGTAGGTGGCGACCCGTGATGCTTAAGAATGGAACACTGTTGGTTGAAATAGTCCCTGACATAACATTCCACTTTTGCCCTTACTTAGGCTAGACGGGGGGGTCGGAGAGGCCCCGACCGATTAATCGCACATGTCATGCCCTAGCATCTATACGACTGTCACAACCCTATTTTCATTATATCAGGCCTAAACCTTTTGATCATATATGTGCCGGATGGTGGGTATGACGTTAAACTCTATCAGATGGTGAAGTTTCAATTCTGGAACACTGAGGAATGTGGAGTAGCCCTTCATCACCAATACTCCCTGGTCCACTGAATCGGATTGGTAGTTCCTCTTAGGGTCCCATGTATAGGTTGAATAGAAACAATGAGTTTAAAAAATTGAGTACCAATCAAAAATGAATAAAACAAAATGTCTCCGGTAGAAAATAACCCAACAAGGGTTGGCCTGACGTAAAATGCAACCAGCCAACCCAACCCATTTTAGGTCAATATTCCACCATTTTTAAAAAATATATGTGACCATATATTGCAATGAAAAATAGCGTTTGATCAAAATGTTCATTTCGTATCTTGCATGAACTTGTTTAAGCACACACATTTGTAAAGACTTTGTAAATACGAACTCTAGTCGTTGGGCGAACAATAAGCATACATATAAACCTGTGGCAAGAAAACTATCAAAATCCCTGTAATTCTTCTTCTTGACAGCCATATGTGTCAAAAGGCATATCGTTTTATATCATTTAGTTCCTTGCAGACTCGGAGTGGCTTAGATGGGATTTGTAGCGCGGAGACAGTGGTAAAATGCTTTCGGTGATGTTTTGATAAATGGAATGACGACTTCTCCTGTGAGTTGAGAAGCGTTCGATACGGAGTTTGATATATAACAGTTTCTCAGTATCATTCCATTTAGAGAGAAATAGGTGTTCCAGTTTAAATTTTGTCCCCGAATTTTATTCATCGAGATGGTTGGTTGGTTGGATTTTTCGGCATGTCAACTCTTGGGTTATTTTATGCAGAAGAAGTTTTGTTTTATTCATTCTTGTTGGGTATTCATTATTTTTAACTCAATTTTTAAAAACATTTTTAAATCTCAATTTTATATCTTTGTAACCCATAGACTGAACACAAACAGATACTACCACTACAGGCTTAAATGGATCTGGGAGTGAGGGCGATGAAATGTTTTTCCGCTCTTCACAGATCTCCAAAATTGCAACTCCACCACTTGGTTCAGTTTAACTTCATACCGAGGTATTTAAGACCCTCAACCACCCTCTTCTACCAGACTCTATTGTGCGTGTTAGTTTCCGGTAGCTGTCAACTGAGTTACAAGCGGCACACTAATGCGTTGCCAGATGTTTTTCAAATGAAAATAGCATTGGATAACTTGTACTTTTCTGATCTCAAAATAAAGGCAACTGAAATATAGAAGTACATTCTACCCTTCTATGGGTGAAATATGGTCAGATGCGAGGGAAACATTTAGGAAAATATTTGACACGAACATTTTTCTGCGCCGTGCTGCTTGTTTACGACCCCTACCTAACAGAGTACATTTAGGCTAGAATTAAACGAATATTAAAGTGCGTTCTACTGATCTCGGGAGAGAAATATGGCCTGAGATGTGGGAGTAATTACTAAATTTTAGGAAAATTTCTTCACGAAATTTGTTCTGCTGCGTTTCATATAAAAGTCGTTTGTGGGTCGGGTGTATGAATCCTGTACCTTAGAGGGTATATTTAGGCTAGAATTAAACGAATTTGTGTAGTGGTTATCGTTGTAGAACATGGACACTGCGAGACAATTTCAAATCGTGTGTGGGGCTGTTTGCATTTCATATAGACCTAGTACACTTGAGAAAGTTTTGCATCCAACTATTTACCCCCCTGCTATGGGTAACGGAACTGCAAAATCTACCAGTTGACAAGTTCTCTTTTTTTGTTAATCAATACTAGGTCTGGTCTTCTGGCTGGGATAAGGTGATCCGCTTTAATCTCAAAGTCTCATAGAATTTCATGTTTCATTCTCAAACAGAGATTCTGGTTTATGCATATATTATTATTATTATTATTATTATTATTATTATTATTATTATTATTATTTGGGCCTCATCTATGGATTAAATAGAATAAAATGAGTTAATGAAATGTGTTTCAAAAGATTGAGTAGCCATCAAATGAATAAAACAAAACGTCTCCAGCATAAAATACCCAATAGTTTGACATGTCGTAACAGCCCAACCACCCAACAACCAACTGCTATGGGTAAATAATAGGGCAGACTGAGCACTTGAAATTTAAGTAGACTACCAGTCGAGAGGAGAGAAAAGGTAATTCAAACCTGTTATGTTTTTCTTAAGTAACTGACGTTGTTTCACATCCTGCTCGTGTGGAGCGGTTGGTAAATATGTCCTTTTTTAAAGAAATACCTACATATTCCTTATAAATATTTCTTCTATACTAAGTCTATTACAGTACAGATAGTTTCACATATCAAATAATATGTTTGGAATATAAAATCATTCTGTGGGTCAATTATATATTATTATCACTAGCAAAAATAGGCACACTTCGGGCGCAAGTATTTAAGTTTTAATGTAAGGAAATATATTAAATTAGGCAGACTAATGAATCTAAATAAGAATGTAGATAAAATGATTTGAAACAGAGGGGATATAATAAACTAGAACAACTTTGAAACTAACTCTTCTATCATTTTCGATAACTCCCGTCTAATTTTCCTAATTTAACTATTTGCTTAGATTAGGAAGTGAATAATAAAATTACTGTTATTTCTTCTTCTTAATGGATTTTGCTCATATTCATCAAAATAAAAGTAAAGAATTAGAAATCAATAATACCAAGCACATATTTATTAAAATCAATTTTTTAAGATCAATATGAAAATTAGCCTTCCCGTTCACATTATAAACCACTATTTTGATATATATATATATATAAAATACAATTGCATGTCATTAATATGTAGATATGGTCCACAGTTTTAATAATGTAAAATAAATTATTGATAATTGAGGTTTAAATAAAATCATGGAGAATGTGAGGTAAATAACAAAGGAAATTGTGACTTGAGTACTGATATAGTTTTGGCTTGAGACAGGCGAACTCACAATCTCCATTAAAATAATATTATATATTTAATAATATGGACTACAGCAAAAGATCTGATTCCAATAAGAAACTGCACAATTAACTTCATTTTAAATCTTTTCTTATGTTTCTGAAGTATATATAATTACGTGAAAATGTGTCAATTATTGAGAAATCGATCATTTCCCAAGTGCCATAAGAAAATTGTTATTATAGACACAGTTTTCACTTGAGTTTTTAGAGAAATACTGTTAACGATGAAATTAACAAATTTTCTCCGTGAAGTAAAATCACCTTAGCCGGCCATTAGGATAACATTTTGATTTTACTATGAAACGACTTTTTTTTTCTCGTAATGTTATCGAGTTTAATTTCCTTGGCGTCGGCTTTACAATGAGACCACTTGTTTTGCTTCATGATATTTGATGCAAACAACGTTATTAACAGGACACAATTTTAGGAAATATCACGTAATACATTATGCTATGTTTTAGCAACGTATGCGGACTTTTAGAATAACATGTTATTCGTTATAATCAATCTCTTGGAAATAATAGGTTGAGTATTATAGTAACGTCGCGTTGAAAGCACTGGTCCCCGCTATATCACCTAAGTTAAACAGTGATCAACCATGTTCAATTCTTAATTGGGTGACCACTTAAGCAATGACATGTACTGTAAGAAACTCGATTTCTTTGTTCATCAAAATGACCTGTTCGGCATTAAAATGATCCGAAAACGGTTGATATGCCGTAAAATAAATATTGCTCTAAATAACCTGATAACTTTTTTTTTATCAAAATCAGTTGTTCAGTATTAAAATGAACCGAAAACGGTTGATATGTCGTAAAATAAAACGCAACCATGGTGAATTAAGTGTTTGACGGTATTTTTGTATCCTGAGGCAAATTTCGACAGTGCTTTTGCTTAGGTCTTGAATGTGAAAAAACACACTGGACAATGAGATGCCGAGCTTGCCTGATGCTCTCCGAGTGATACTCGCAGGATTTGCCTCTAGTGCTTGCAGCAAAACCACAAATTCCATGGATTGATCCCAATTAGATCTTGCCTGATTGTGTATGTTCATACAACCACCTGGTTACTGAACCTTCATCATGATTTCAAAATGGTTTTGGTTGCTTTAGCGGTATCTTAGCCCACTTTGAACTCTTCAAATATAATTTCCAAAACCAGAAAGGTGACTTCATTTGGAAAGTATTACCCCTCTCGAGAATTGAAGTCAATGTATTCTAAAGACGCAGCCGACAGGGCTGGCAAAACGTGTAAACACAACCAGCCACGACATCTACAAACCCTTTAACTGCTTCGTAAACATGATATAGGCATCACAAAGTAGCACGTTGTAAATTATTGCAAAAAGTTTCGACTCACCCTAGTATATATTTCACCAGAAGAATTTTAACTTATTTTCAATCTCAGCTTAGACATGATTTAAATTTCTGACTGGAAATTTGCTATGTTTTTATCATTATCCGGGTAGGAATGTTACGTTCGACTGACTGAATAAGCAAAACAAAAATTAGACACCGTAATTGATCTTTGTTTACTTCTGTTTTCGATTTTATTTTTTATACTATTTTTATTTGAAACTTTAAGATTCTCTGTTTGCAACAGTTGAATAAGTTATGTTTGGTGTCTGGGAGTCTTTGCAGCCTACACATATAAAGGGTTCAACAATTCTGAAATCAATAGTCATTTCAGGGAGAATGAAACTGCAAAATATTTCGTGCTCTTCAAGTTATTTTTGTTTAGTTTCCGTTTGCTTTTTCTAACAGTCTGGTATTCAAGTTTTCGTTCAATTCACTGCATTCATTTTTATAACAAGCTTTTCATGGCGTCTGAATCACATTCAAATGTTGCACAATTTTTTTGTTAAAACACACATACACACACACACACAACACACACACACACACACACACACACACACATATATATATATATATACATACACACACATATATATATATATATATATATATATATATATATATATATAGATAGATAGATGGATAGAGAGAGAGAGAGAGAGAGAGAGAGAGAGAGAGAGAGAGAGAGAGAGAGAGAGAGAGAGAGAGAGAGAGATGGATAGACAGATAGATATGTGGTTGAAAATAGCGGAAAATGTGGATAAAACAACACAAACAACTAAATTCAAAATATTTTTCACCTCGGAATTTTACGAAGCTGTGTCAGTCGAAATATCATTGGAATTTAGTTGAAAAAAAAATGATCAGAAGAAAAAATGTATTTTGGTTGGAATGAAACTTTTTTACTGTTATCTATTCAACACTTGTTTTGATCAGGCATGTTTGCATATACGGAAATATTCTATTAAAACTATTTTAAATATAACATTTCGGGAATGCAAACTAAGATCTTCAGGATCAGCGTTGTCAAAAAAGCGTTCGACAAAATGTTATCTGCCCATTTTGTTTTATGCCAATTAGCATTGAATAATTCTGCAAAGCTAGACTGGAATACTTCAGTTCTTTTATCGAAGTTCTTGGCGACAGGTTCGGTTTGCTCTAGCGGCAAATTTAATTCTTGTAGTTCTTCTGACTTAACATAGCTCTCCCCGCCAAACCAACTATTAACAGCTCATGTTTCAATGAGAAGTCATAAATTGTGAACGTACCTGTAAGTTAGAATTCTACATAAAATTCGTTAGAATTAAAGGCGGAGGTGGGTAATTTTCCATAACCGTTGGGGATTATTATTGACATTTCAGATGACCCCAACTGACCTCCGATACAGACACGTGAGAATAAGTTTCTAGTTTAGAGCAGTTTCGATCCAGCTTTCAAAGAGAGCAGACGCGATTGTCAGCTCCGGGGTTCATCACACAATGCGGTGGAATCATGGGATAAGAAATAAAACTTGTTCAAGAAACAAACAAGTTGCTATGTTTGTTAATTAAATTATTAAACAAACAATGTCTAGCCTAGCACAACGAAGAACAGAAGAAGAAAACCAGCCCTTAATAGAAGTCAACCAGATAACATGGCAGCCGACGAACTATCCAAGTTAAACAACCTTGACGAAGAATCAGAAGTAGCAGTACAAATGGGTTAAAAATAGTTGTGCTATTACGAACCTGAGCCGAAAAGACAGTGCACGGAGTTAAAACACTATGAATCTCCGGTAACGAAAAATCTCCGTGTAGAGAGGTCAGTAAAGCTCATGTTCCCAATCTATCTACGTAACTCCCTCATCTTTCTCCATCTCTCTCTCACCCTCTCTCTCTCGCCATCTCTCTCGCTATCTCTGTCAATTTATATGTATCTATCTCTTTCTCTTTCTCTCTGTCTCTTTCCACACACACACACACACACACAAACACACATACACACACATATATATATATACATATATACATATATATATATATATATATATATATATATATATATATATATATATATATATATATATATATATATATAACCCATTAAGTCACACCGGAATCAGGAACATATTCTAGTAAATACAATGAATGTTTTGGTCTCTGCTTACACAGGGAGGGGCGGTCAAATAAAATATAGATTATATATATATATATATATATATATATATATATATATATATATATATATATATATATATATATCAAGCATTTGAGAAAGATTAACATCATTTTGTAATCAAATAAAAAATTCTTGTTCAAATGACCTAAAAACTTTCCAGCATATACAGAAACAACTCAAAAGTGTATGTTTGATATTTCATGTTTTTCCTTTCAGGTATACAATACAATTCACTGTGAAAGAAAATGCGTTCAAACTTAAGACATATAATGTGTTACTACAAATGCTGTTAAAATCTGTGATTGTTTGAACGAACATTGGTCAAGTTATTAGATTATTAAATTATAGCCATTTTTCTTAAACTAAACGTATTGAAAGGATATCAATCTTGTTAAAGCACCTTTTATATATGCAAGTGTGAGTTAATTTAGTTATATGTATAATGTGATGTCTATACCACGCAATGATACATACACATATAGTAAGGAAAAGTTTTCATGTTAAAAGCAAAGTTGTACAATCCTTACTTAATTTACAAAAGATCAATGTGAATTCATATGAAAAAAAACACTTGAGTAAACATTCTGAATTATGGCAAGATTAATATATATATATATATCTATATCTATATATATATATATATATATATATATATATATATTGTATGCATGTACATATATAAATATATGCATATTGTATGTATATACATATATAGATACATAAATATTGTATGTATGTACATATATATATATATATATACATACATATATACTATATATATTCATACATAACCACATATACATATGTACATACACATATATGTATATATATACCTATATAAGTATTATATATATATATATATATATATATATATATACATATTATATATTCATACACACACATATATATATATATATATATATATATATACGTACATACTCATATATATGCATATGTGCACACACACACGCACATATATATATGTATGTACAAATACACACATATATATGTACGTATATATATATGTATATGTACACGCATACATATATATGTACACATACACACATATATATGTACACATACACATATATATGTACGTATACACACGTACACACACACACACACACACACACATATATATATATATATATATATATATATATATATATATATATATATATGTAGACAGACACATATATATGAGCACACACACGAACATACACACACACACACACACATATGAATAAATTGAATTATATTTTTTTTTATATTTCTTCTCTGTAAGTTCAGTTTTTACTGACACATAAAAATTGTAACTATTCATCGAAAAAAAATCATGTCTTTGAGTGATAACGGATTACTAATGGCACTCAAATGTAACAATAATAGATATTTCAGAGAAAGCTTTTGCCTTTTTATATTCCCTTTACATAGTAAATACCCTTCACCGTAAACATTATAGTCGCCTTTATAATTCCTGATGCTTTTATGTCTTTATTGAAACGTCTAGAATTTTCAATAGAAGCATTCGGTCTATTTCTAAAAAGCTGTTTTTTTTTCTTTGTACGTTTTACTTTATTTACAGAGGTAGATACTTAACATGTTTCTAGACTTCTTTTATGTAGATCTTTGGAGAAAAAAGAAGGAAATGTTATGAAGGCAATAACCTCCATCTTTTCTTTAGTCAGTATCGTTTCCTGTTCAGCGGCGTTATGTCTATAAAAAACAGACATAGCCGCAGGTCAGTTCGATTAACTACGCTAACAAATGCTCATTGCTGAAAGCGTCTTCAATGGGTATATAAGAATCGTAAGTTGCATCAATGAAAAAAGGTCGCTTAGTCCCATAAATATTGCTTTCTCCTGGGTAATGTGGTCGACTGTGGAGTGCATTATTATTCTATGAAATCGATGCTACAAGGAGGCAGTGTACAAAAACATGATTGTGAAATGTCTGTGACGATTCTGAATCCCGTTTCCCTTGGGCCAAGTCATTAATTAAAATTTAATTGGAACCTGTTAACTCACTACCAAAATATAATCAATGTTATATAAATAAATATAAAATGTTCTCTTTAAAAATATATATAGACTTATAAAATACACACCATTCCTATTTTCACTGACAGTGGAAAACACCGAAAAGGCCAGCCTGGTTTATCTTATTATAATGGAGATTGTGTGTTTGTCTGTCTGGAACCGAAACTATATTACTACTCAAATCCCATTTTCCTTACTTATTTACGTCCCATTCTCCATTGTATTTTTACTTAAGCCTCAGTTATTAATGAAAATGTATTACATTATTAATACTGCTGATCATATCTACATACACATGACATGCAATTGTATGTATATATACAACAAAATAGCTGTTTACAGTGTCAACGGTAAGGATACTTTGCATATTGATATTAAAAATTTGATTTTAATAAATATGTGCTTAGTATTATTGATTTCTAATCGTTTGATTTTATCTTAATGAATATGAGCAAAAATCTCGGGAATAAATCTGAAAAGAAATCTATTAAGAAGGAGAAAATGCCTGTAATATTATTCTTTACTTCCTACTTTAACTAAATAGTTAAATGAGGAAAATGTATATCAATGAGAGATTGAAGTAATGGAAGATTAAGTTTCAGTTGTTCTATTTTTGATTAAACCCCCATCTGTTTCAAATCCTTTTATCTGCCTTCTTATTTAGTTTCATTAGCCTTTCAAATTTAATATATTTTATTACATTAAAACTTAAATACGTGCAGCCGGAGGGGGCATTTCTTTGCTAGTTAAAATAATAAATATGGGATCAAAACTGTGTGTTTGTTCCTTTCTTTCTTTTTCTTTTTTCTTTCCCCTTCCTTCAACCATGATCTGTCTCATTCTTTCTTTCTTTTCGTTTCCTCTTCTGCTTTCAGCTTTTTCATTCTTTCTTTTTTTTTTTTTATGCTATGATTTGTCTCATTCTTTTTGTGTTCTTTTTCTTTTGTTTAAAACCATGAAAACACCTTCATGGTAACACTTACATAAAGCCAGTAACATATGTCACCATAAAAACGTTCACTGACAGGCACACATACATACATACATAATTACACACTCTCGTTCTATATCCCCCTTCTCACACATACACTATTTCTCTCTCTCTCCCTCCCCTCTCTCTCTCTCTCGATCCCACACACTGAAGTTGAGCTGCGATCAACCTACATCAACATCAAATACTGTAAGCAGCCGGAGTGCAAAATAACTTGATTCAGCATTAATGAGCTGAAACGTTGTTTTGGTCTCTCTGTCTCTCTGTCTCTCTCTGTCTCTGTCTGTCTCTGTCTCTGTCTCTGTCTCTCTCTCTCTATATATATATGTGTGTGTGTATACCCTATATATATATATATATATATATATATATATATATATATATTGTGTGTGTGCGGTCTCTCTGTCTCTCTGTCTCTGTCTCTCTCTGTCTCTATATATATATATATATATATGTGTGTGTGTGTGTATACCCCATATATATATATATATATATATATATATATATATATATATATGTGTGTGTGTGTGTGTGTGTGTGTGTGTGTGTGTGTGTGTGTGTGTGTGTTGGTGTATGGCCTCTCTTTTCGATCTCAACAAATGAGTGACCAAAGGTTCTGGCAGATATTCTTCCTATCTGAAAAAAAAAAAAAAATGAAAGTGTGTCACTTTGGGGGCGATGCTTGATGTTTGTTGAAAAGCTATGGAGCAGGTTTTCCTTTTATTCTTCATGTCAAGTGATAAAAAATGGCGTTTTGCCATCTTCTATGAGAAATAGGAATGTCTTCATGCACTACCAGCCTGATAAGAAGCTTAGACACGTTCATCTGCCTGGCTATAATCCTCAGAGACTTGATAATATCACTGGGTTGGATCTCGCCGACAAATTATTTTCTAATCAGAATGAGTGATGTTTCCGTGATGCCGTACCTTCATAATCACATTTGGACCCATCCAACTCCTTTCAACTCCTCAGCTTTGTTCTCATATCAATATACAAACACTCTGAAATCTTTGCATTGGAGCTTCCGGCGTGAATGTCAAGCAGTAAAGTATGTCTTTTGGAAATTTCTGCAGGAGTAAATTGCGAGATGATGCTGTTCCAAACTGACTATATTTATCTGCACAGTATACAAAAACATAAAACAAACACCTCATACGCAAACTAGTAATTTAAAATTGCAACAATTTACCTATTGTACCTTGTATACGGGGGTTGCATCTTTAATTATTGAACAATATTTGTGATATTTTTGTGCAACTTGGAGGTGTCGGATTCAAGTTGTGGTTGCTATCGGACGCATAAGAATCCGTAATCAGTGTACGCATCCATAAGATGTATCTTACGACTTTGTTATACAATGATAGCTGCTAATACAAAAGTTAACCTACATTTTCATAAGCTTGCTTCCTCTGAGCACATTATAATGCAAAATATTGTATTCATCAATAATCACTTGACAAGAAACATTTTGAGTAAAAGTTTTGTTCTTTCTAATGTTATGATAGCAATTTTTGTAAGCTTATCTACAAGTTACATAACCGTCCCTTATTTTATTGCGCAATCTTATAGACGTGATCAATACGCTAGTTAGAGCTTATCCGCAGGCTAATGAAAGACAATTACCCTAGATAGTCGGCCATAATATTCTGTCTAGTCTAGGTTTCCAAACGCACATAGACATACAAAACCAGACAGAGGCAGACACACGGAGGCATTATCCATCTTTTTATAACCCATTCTCTCTCTCTTTCCCTATATATATATATATATATATATGGGAGTAAATATGGAAATAAATCCTACAATATTAAGAAATTTGAAAAAAACAAGTGTTCCAAAAATAAGATAAATTTATTTATCAACGTTTAAACGTTTCGCTTTCTTTAAACCTTCATCAGGATGTAGTAAGGAGTGAAGAAAGCGATGGAATATAAAACATCCAT
>CM042139.1:68259309-68333011 GCA_023376005.1 Doryteuthis pealeii
TTTTTTTTCTTATTTTAGCTGTTAAGTGATTTCTTATTTTCTTTTCAAGCGTCTTTAATTTCAACGTTTAGTATTACTTCTGTTCTGCATTGTTTTCTTATAAACAGTTAAATACATATTTGTCTTTATACACACACATGAGCGTATAACTATACATCTTCGATCTGACGGACACCAGCAATATATAAACACACACATACACACACACACACATATATATATATATATATATATATACATATATATGTGTGTGTCTGTGTCTGGTTGAGTAGGTGTTCGTGTCTATCTGTACATACATAAATTTATTCCTACACTAACATGTGCATTTATATACAGACAATATATCGTTATAAACTATATACCTAATTACGCTAACACACACACACACACGCACACACACACACACACACACACACACATATATATATATATATATATATATCATTAATTATATATATATATATATATATATTTATATATATATATATATAATCATTAATTATATAATGTTTCATTTTGCTATATTAATGGGGAAAAGTGCAAAATATCGGTGATAGACATATTTGGATCTAAGTTGTCATATCGGATAAAAAGAAGCAATTCAAAAAGAATCCACTGTTAACAGACATAGGTTTTACAATATATATTTTTAAAATCCTATTGAGAGTGTTGGGTTGTCTTCCCTTTGCCTGGAAGAGTTATCTTCCCTCTGAGTTCCCGTTTTTGACCACCAGGGGTTTTTGGTATTTAAGTGTCTGTTTTGAACTCTCTTTTTCTTCTCGGGACTTGACAACCATGGGTTAGACACTTGTCTACACCCTCCATCTGTGGAGGTTCTCGTCCCCCACACAGGCATTAGTAATTGACTTTCTTATGGACACTCAATAACCCCTAATTACTGCTTTTTACCCTTCTTTTTATGTGTCATTCACATGTACCTTATGTATCTTTGTCACGTATATGTATTTCATGTCTTATATGTTTCTCCATGTGCTGTACTTATATTAACGTCCTTTGTGTATTTAACACCGTTGGTCGGAGTTTGTTAAAATAATTATAATTTATATTATAACCTTGAACCCAACAATAGTATCCCTATGGTCTTTGGTTTTGACCATAGCACGAACAACTCACCCACACATTAATTAAAGATTAAATTGAAAAAGACCCCACAATCATCTATTTACGTTTACCCACCCATCAAATCTAATCTATCTTCGCTCCTCATATCATCTAAAAACATATTTAACACACCTCATCAAGACAACTTCAAGTGCAACAAACCATGTTGCCTTGTCAGCAAACTCTTAATCTTACGTTACTCCTTCTATATACCCATCCCATTGATAAAAATCATAATCTATCTTGCAATATACCCAACGTAAATTACCATTTTTTCTGCACCAAATTCAACAACGGTGAATACGTCGAAGAATTAGGCACCTGTTTTCAAATAACCATTAACAAACCATCCGCGATAAATCCCCATACTCCCTAGTTGCCAAAAATGTTAATCTACCCAGACACATTTTAGACATAGGGTTCCATTCCATACACACACATACAAAAATAGAAATTAAATGGATATATCTACTACACACACACACACGCACATACACACATATATATATACACACAAACAAAAAAATATGGACTAATTACTGACACCGGTTTCTTAAAGACATACTGATACTACTAAAAAGTTACTTGAACACCTCATTCAATAAATTCATTATAATCAAAAGTAAACAGACAAAACAGATTTATGAATTATACCCTCGCACAAACTAAATTAATTTATATATGAACTACAATATTGTTTTTCAGAGACACAAATTCATTTTAGCTATAAATATCTCCAGACATATTTGAAAATACAACTTAAAGAAAATGGAGGTCACATTTTTCGATATATTTTCTAAACCGGGTCTAAAAAAAACAAAACAAAAAAACCCAAAAAAAAACCCAGACAAAATGGATTTACTATACATTTATTTTTTTTATTTTTTTATTTTTTTACCCGATGAAAGAGTGGGGATCTCTCTGAAATGCCACATCGATATGCTTTTATTTTTTCATGTTTCACATTCTAAACAACCACCTAATCAATCCTCACTATATATATATATTATATTATATATATATATATATATATATATATAAAAGAGATTTTGGTATGTACGTGTCGACGTATAACAAAAAACGGGAGGTCACTCAGATTCAAAATCTTGCATACACATTGATATCGTTCTAACTAAGAAAAATTCCAAATTTGGTTATTGATTTTTACTGATTAAGGGATTTAATCGATTAATTAATCCAAATCACCCAATTTGCGGAACTGTCCGTATATCAGCCCCTCCTGATAATAAAATATTGTCTCTGCCTGCTTATTGTTAAAGCGATAACAGCAGCGAAGTTTTGATTTTAATGAATTAATTTTGCAGTCTAAGCCGTTCAGCTCCAAATTTATGGCCTATTTATGGTCCAGTCTTTAATAATTTTTATATCGTTAGAAAGATAAGAAAATACTCTTTCAAATATGTAATTTGTGTGAGTTTTTATTAATTGAAATCATTTTTTACAGCGAGTTAAAAAATTAAAAAATGGCTTCGGATAGCCACGCTGCCTATGATTATTGCGATACAAGCAGTGCAGTCTATAACAGTCAGATCGGAATCTCTTACCTATTTAGGATTTTAATCTTTAAAATATTTATATCTTTAGTAATAAGATGAAATAGTCTTTCTGAATATGTAATTTGTATGTGTTTTTATAGATTTTTTTTTTACAGCGAGTTAAAAAAAAAAAAAACTACGTATAGGCGATAATACGAATAAAGCTCGGAATCTCTTAGTCTTTCTGAATATGTAATTTGTATGTGTTTTTATAGATTAAATTATTTTTTACAGCGAGTTTGTCCATATTCTTAAATTGTACAGCACACTCATTTTAATTTTAATTTTTGTAATGCATAAAAATTGTAGAAAATCAAAAATGTACGCTTTACGGTTACATTATTAAAATAATATTTTAATCGTAAAACAGTATCATGAAATCAGTTTACGTCGTAAGTACGGTTACATATTTGTATAAATTAAACTAAGATTTTCATTCGAATAAATGACTTTTAATTCTTTAATTTATTTATTAATTTTTATTGTTAGAGTTTTAAAGGGTTAAAAATAACAATAAGATTGACGAATTTCCTTAGAAACTGTTTTTCTTTTGGTTCGTTAACTAATTATTTTCTCAAACCACGATAAAAAAAAACAAAAACAAAGGTTACTAATACGGACAAAATCCGGTGTTTTTATCTTTAGTCGAAGGCCCGACTGGAGATAAGTAGTCAATTATTTGTAAGACGAAATTTATTTCAAGTTTATCCGACAATATCCAGTTATTGGAACATTTCAACAAATTTTTTATATGTAAGTACGAAAAATTGTAAGCGCTTTTGTTTATCAAAATGACATGATTCGTTAGTAAATTACCCGAAAAGTTGATAAAACAAAACAACTAACAACCAACATTTAAATTATTATTCAAAATACAATTTAAAATATTCCTCAGAATTTGCCTTACAAATTAAATTTTAAGTTTTATGATTTTACTCTTTATTGTGAAGTCAATAAACATCGCTGAGTTTATAGTGCAACTTTTCAGTTCTGAAAAATTGGCATGTTTAAATAGAGATTTCATAGGTGACATTTGAACTTTTATGAAAATTGATGTTTTCTAATTAATACAAATTTTGTAATAAAACTTAATTTTAACTAGGGGGGGTTAGGGGGGGGTTAGGGGGGGTTAGTTTAATGGGAAAATAAATAAATAATTTGGGTTCCGTTTAAGCGGTTCCGATATGGGGGATCAATTTACTATAAACTTATACGAGGAAATGAGCAACCGTGAATACTCAAATAATAAAGAACTTACGGTTACATATATATATGTATATATATATATATATATATATATATATATATATATATCGTCATCCACATACTATACCATTTCACTGTATTAGTGCGGCAATACTTTGCAGGCTGCCTCTCGCCGGGATCGTACCTCGACCGATTTAAATATCTACCAAACTGGTTATTTTTTTACTGATATAATTATATCCATATATAAACACATAAAGGCTGCTAAAGAGCTCTATCCGTTTTAAGAAAGAACTTTCAATATCATCGTAATACGCAGCAGTAGTATTTGGAAATCTGTGATCGTAGCTGAAGAAAAATGAAGAATACCAGTAATTAATTTAATAACAAAATGTAATACGGGTAAAGAAAGTATGTACACAAAGTTTAAAGATGGTAACATTCAGAATGATGAGAGACAGTCGATTATAATCAAATATGTCTATCTTTTGTTATCACACCAGATAATTCTAACAACACTTCCCTTTAGTCACTTAGTGTTGGCTCTCTTGAGAACTACGATATGCATTTCCAACCCAAGCAAATTTTGATTGGTTTGCTTGTTTTTTGTTTAAAGACATATCAACACTTCCGGGGTTATTTAATGCCAAATCAATTCATTTTGAGATTCGGTTTCTGACATTACCTGCTACTACATCGGAGTATTAGACAGAAACATCACTGCTTAACTTCTGTGATCTGTCAGGAACCGGTGCTTTCAACGCAACTTGACCGTAAGCCTCAAGCAATCTGACTAATCTAACAATTGCCCTACGTAACAGGCTGAGGTCAGAAGGTCATATCCTAAACTGTCTATCCTAAAGATTGAGCTGAAATCATTTCTGGTTCTGATTAAGCATTTTATATTATTGTCGTCAGAAATTAATCGAATAAAACTTTTAGTAAACTATTTGCCAGTTTTTTCAAAAATAAATTTCAAAGATACAATTTAGCAAGCTGGAGGCCATCTGTACGTTCTTAGGGCGCAATAATAGAATTGTTTGCATTTTGAATTCTATTAAAGCAGAAAATGTATCAGCATAATGTACACATTCTTATTACGTTGAAACAACAATTTATGTTTGATAAAAAAACTAAAAGCTCGTTTTTAATGAAATAATCACTGCCTACAGGCTCTATTTTGTATACCTTTAAAGTCCGTATTGGCATACTATCACACCTTTTCCGTCTGACCTCCCTAAGTAATTAAATATATATTCAGCCAACTATAAGGGGCTTGATTTATCACACACACACACAAACACACAAACACATAGACACACACACACACAAATATATATATATATATATATATATATATATATATTATATATATATATATATTAATAAGTCATCCACAGACACGTGTTTAGGCGTTTCACGCCTCTTCTATGTGTCTAGACACAACAACTATCCTTGGCTAGGGTCGAACTCCGGCTGACTGTTTGCCAGCCTGATACATTATACCCTCTGCCACATACAGCTGCTGTAGTGAGGCTGGTGTTTAAACTATTAAATACATAGGTTTGTTTGTATATTTTACGGTCACAGAGAGATCAAGTTTGCGGGCAGACGATCATTGTTTATATGCTTAGTAGTGAGAGTTAATTTAAATCACTCCTTATAGAGAGCTCATACCAAGTTTATGATAGAATATATTAATTAGTCATCCACAGACACGTATTTCGGCGTTCCACGCCTCTTCATTGTGCCTAGACACAGCAACTATCCTTGGCTAGGGTCGAACTCCGGCTGATTGTTTGCCAGCCTGATATATATAAAAGAGTAGAAAAATTATGTGTCATCATGGTTTTGATCTCAAATAGATGTCGTCCGCTTGTCCTTCCGAGATTCATTTGAGAACGAAATTATGGTAGAAATAGTTTATTCTACAATTATTATAGCTCTATGTTTATTACATATTGAGCACTCTTAGATAAATTACTAATGCCACTACAACGGAAACGCTAAGCCGTAATTGGAAATTATATATATATATATATATATATATATTATATATATATATATATATATATATATATATATTTGAACACCGAAACTGAAGTAGAAAGGAAAATTTTTTTTGTACAACTATTAATGGTGGAGATGTTACGAAATATATTTAACTCTTTTAGAATTAACTACTAATGCTACTACAGTGAAAATGTCGGAGTAGCAATAGAACAATATATAAGTAAGTAAGTAAAGTCGTCGGGGCAGCCTAATGTCGGTATCAGCCAGACAGCGAGAGAGTCTATCCCTTTTTCACTAGCGTTAGACCAAGGAGATTATTTTAGCGTCTGAGGTGGAGTGCTACACCTACCACCAGCTCCTCACTTTACTGCACATATCCCTGTGCTACTCATACGCTGAGTTGGCGAGGGCCTTGTGATTCCTAGCTGAACACTCTACCGAGTGATGTTGAAACATGAAGTGAAAATGTATGCCATAAGACCAAAGAAAGCCTGGTTAAAAAATGATATAAAGTCACCGACCTGGTGTTTCACTGTGTTTGAATAAATTGAGGAAAGGTAAAAAATAAATAAACAAATAAATAAAAACACGTCGTAACGAAGGATATGTTAACTTAAGCAGAAATATAAATGTAATCCTGCTACAAGAAAACTCATTTGTCAATTTGGCATTGCTGCTCGCAGCATAACAAGCTTTTTCAGGAACGAAAATGATGTAAATAAGATCATCTCTGTTCAAAAAACACTTCACCGACTTTCCTTTAATTTGAATGTATCTTTCTCTTTCTCTGTGTTTTTGACTGTTTCTGTCTGTATCTCTCTCTCTCTCTCTCTCTCTTTCTCCTCTCTCTCTCTCTCTCTCTCTCTCTCTCTCTATATATATATATATATATATATATATATATATATATATTAATTTGAAAGCAATTACAATGCAAGTAAAAAATAAAAACAAATGATGTTATTTTTTGTCTTATCGATTTCAAAGTAAAACTTTATCTTCAGAGACGATTTTCGGATATTTATCAAATACTCAACGACACACTCTATCAACCTTGAAAAATAAGGAACTGATATACCTACCCTCCGATAAAGGTAAGGAATTCTGCGTCATCTCCCAGAATAACTATAAACAATTAGCTCTAGAACACCTTAATGATAACAACATTTATTCAGAAGTAACAAACATTCAATCAACTCAAATCGAGAATTTAATTAACAGTGCATGGATTAACATATGTAAACATAGAAACATATATAGCAAATACAAGAATAACTTCATCACTAGAAACAGTAAACTACCCATTTTCTATCACCTCATCAAAACTCACAAAACCGGCACAACACTTAAGATCAGACAAATCATTTCCAGCTTGGAAGGACCTCTTTACAAAATATCATGGCTTCTCTCACAAATACTGAAACCTCTACTTTCCACCTTTCCAGGACATGTTCAAAACTCCGATGAAGTCATTTATAGACTACAGCTATTAAATACTGGAGTACTTAAACAAAATAATTACGCGTTCAGTTTAGATGTGGTCTCCCTGTACACCACAGTACCTGCACACCCGGCGGTTGATCTCATATCAGAACATATCCTCTCTCAAAACTTCTACTGTCACAATTTAACTGCAGCAGATATACACCAGCTACTATCCATCATAGTAGGCAATACTTCACGTATAATGGACATACATACAAACAGATGTCAAGATTACCCATGGGATCCAGTATCTCAGCCATACTGGCGATTTCGTACATGGATAAATTAGAACAACGAGCACTAACCATCTGCCCATCATGCGTTTTCTTCACCAGGTATATTGACGATATACTTATGTTGACAACATCCAAAGTAGAAGCCAATGACATAGCCGAGAAATTCCATAGTATAGATAACGACATTCAATTCCAAATAGAACATCCAGATAACACTAGTTCCCTAGCACTCCTAGACTTTAGAATAAAAATATTACCTGCAGGCAAAATTTACACTAGCTTCTATAAAAAAAAACACCACTAAGGATCTCTTTGTACACTTCAAGTCAGCACTTCCACTCAGTTCCAAGAGAAGTTACATTACAAATGAAATTAATAGAATACACACTAGATGTTGTGAAGAGACAGACAAAATCACACACACAGCACAATTTATGAACACCCTAAAAAACAATGGCTACTCAACTTCAGTCATACGCCATTTAAATAATAAAAAAACACGGACACTACACGCACACTCTAACACCTGTTTCCTGAAACTACCACATTTCAGCGAAACAATCACAAATGAAATACGCAAGGCTATTCGTAAAGAGGGACTAGATATCCAACTAGCACACTCTGGACCCTCACTACGCCAGCATCTAACAAAAAAACATAAGAATGATATTACAACATGCACACTAGCCAACTGCCCAATAAAAGTCCCTAACATATGTCACAAGACCTATACAGTTTACCGTTTAACTTGCTCCAAATGCCTTAATTTCTATATAGGAAGTACAATTAGACCCCTCCACATTAGAATCAAAGAACATAGCCACACACGTGCATCCTCATTCCACAAACATTTAATCAAATGCAAAAATAAAGACAATAGTTTTTCCGTTAAGATAGAGACAGTAATACGAAACATTGGTAATCTCAGAATTAGAGAAAGTTTATTAATAGCCAAATCAGGTCCTAGTATAAACAATAGATTGGAGCTAAACACTGAATACATAATTAATTAAAATACACGTTCCTCACAGTATATAGTACACAGTATGTACATTTCATTATACATATATCAAATGAATAATAAATAAATATATAAATAGATGAAAATAATAAAATTGAAATTGAATGAACGGCTAAATGACTTTGCGCGTGGCGTTTTAAAAAAAAAGAACACCACGAGACGCGTGTTTATAACATAAAAAAAGAATAACGACCCCCCCCAAAAAAAAGCGTCCATTTCCGAAAATCGTCTCTAAAGATAAAGTTTTAATCGATAAGACAAAAATAACATCTTTTTGTTTTTATTTTTTACTTGCATTGTGATTGCTTTCAAATTAATATATTATAACATACTTAACAATGCTTCAAGCAAATTACCAATTACTTAAATATATATATATATATATATATATATATATATATATATATATATATATATATATGTGTGTGTGTGTGTTTATCTTGTTAGTGAATCCCGTTCATTATATCATTATATGTTTATATTTACGCTTTTCGTGTTGTTATCTTTTAAGAGTTTTGCCTTTTGCAAATATTTATACAACAAATTTTCATATCTAATACATAACATTTGAACAAAGTTTTATGTTCTTAATTATCCCTCTCAAATACTTTATATATTATTATATCTTTTCAAGTAATTACTTCTATGTAATCTTCTGTTTACACACAGTTATAAAGTTTCAAGTATATAATTATAATATCCTTTAAAAACAATTAAAGCTTCAAGTAATTATAATTAACACTAATAATTTGTAAATATTATTACTAATATGTTATCCAGTATTCTAATCCAATGTGAATACTTTTCAAACGTATAATAGGACCTTAACAGGTACAACCAATCTGGGTTAGAGTGAACCTATGAGTAATCACAGCGAATACCTTCTCAATACGTACTAGAAATTTAGAGCTGAAGCCTCAGCACTTTGGTGGGGATTTCGCTGACGACCGGCATCTAAAGCGTAAACCCTACGCTCTCCTTTAAAATTGATGGAGCACTCTATGGTGGCTTTACATACATACAGATGTGTGTATTAAAAGAGTTAAAATGTGTATGATTATATATATATATATATATATATATATATATATATATATATATGAATATACATACATGTATCTATCTATCTATCTATCTATCTATCTATATATATATATATATATATATATATATATATACGTGTCACGCCTACTGAAGTAAATAGAAAATAACAAAATTCAAACCACTTTACGAACTTTTTATTATAAAATGTTTACTTTCCTTTCGGTGGGCGTAAGACAATCCTTTATAAATTTCAGTGGTAGCTTGACTTACGAGTGATCCAACATACTACTATTTGAGGTATGAGCGATGAGTTTATGTTAATAAAACAAATCATATAAGTTTCCAAATCTATTACACCAGAGAAAAATATCAGATCAATCGTAGTATTCTATGTTATGTTGTTATACCATACAGTGCTGTTTTTATCATTTGAAACACGTAATAAAAATCGGGTGTTTTTTGGAGGGCGGCAGGAGCGGATTAATGGCATTTCAGTTTATTTCAATGTAAAAAACGAATTGATATACGAGGAAATTGAGGTAAGATAGGAACGAATTAAGATCGTAAGTCAAATCCCCCCCCTGTATTTTCAAATCGATTGTACCTATTGAAAATAGATTTTTGATCTCCGGTACATATATATGTCTGCAAATAAAAGACTGGTTTTTAGCTTTGGATTTTTCCGCACTATTTTTGCTGATGGCATTTCGACATGAAACTTGTTTCTAGATCGCTTACAATGAAATGCTAAGATAACAAAGAAATGCACAAGGAAATATCAAAATTAAGACACATTTCAGGAAGACTGTGGGTTGAATTGTTATTATTGATAGCCATTTTTCAGTGTTATAATTAAAACGCCCTGGGCGTGTCATAGAGTTATCAATGCTTTTCTTATGTTTTATTTCTTCTTTTATTTTTTCTGTTTTTTTTTTTAAATTATTATTTCTAAGGAATCATAACGAACGGAAAATCTAAAGAGCTTTTTTTATTTTCTCTTTCTGAAAATATTAAACAATTTTAGCATTTCTGCATTGAGACAAATATTTTGAATATGGTTGGATTTTCCGGCATGTCAACCCTTGGGTTATTTTATGTCAAAGACGTTTTTGTTTCATTCAGACTTTCGAGTTGATTTTTTAATCTAATCTTTATAAAGGCTTTTTTTTAAACACAATTTTCTAACCAATAGATAGAAGCTTAATAGATAATACCACTCTTAGTCAAAGTGAATTTTGGGTAATGGTAATGAAGAAGTACTACACACTCCCCTGAGCTCCAGAATTGGAACCTCACTACTAGATGTAGGTAGCGTCATACCCAAGATATGATAAAAATGTTTGGGGTTTTGTCATAAGATTAATAGTGTAGCGACAATCATAAGGGTGCTACTAAGATAATAAATAAATGATACCACACCTCATCAAAACATACACCATCAATCATCAAAATCAAAGATAAAAGAAATACCTAAATCAATTAGCCGCATATTATCTTATAACTCATCTAACATCGAAATTTTCAACAAAAACAAAAATATATTGGACAATGAACTAAAAACAGCCGTTGCAAACACTAGAATACACACCTCGAAAAAACAAAACACAACAGAGAAATAAAAACATTATCTGGTTCAATCCACCATACAACAAAAGTGTAATATCAAACCTCTCCACACACAGCCCATTAGGAAAAAATGTCTCAGATTATAAAAGGCCACAACAAAAAAACAGAAACCAACTACAACAGCATACAACCTAAGAAACAGTGCAATAAATAGGAATAAAGGTAACTCCATACAAAATGTATTGTATAGGGTCACTATAAGCACAAACAACACAGTTAAAATATACATAGGTGCAACGGAGAAAACGCTAAAACAAAGGATTTACATCCATAAACTTTCCATCTCTAACAAACACTATTCAACTAATACCTATACATATCAGGCATTTGAAAGGCATGAACATCTCACCGACCATCACTTGGGAAATTCTAAACTCGCATCCGCCTAAAACAAGACATCTAAAAATGCCTTCTTTGCTTCCTTGAAAAAACGAAACATTATCTAAATGTCGACATGAGAACAAATACCTACTAGCGCACTTCGATGTATATACATAATATATCACCACAACCACCACCATACCAAAACCACCTCCACTACTTAAACCCACAAGCCCCCACCACATAAAATTCCTTAATATATCAGCCGAACCGTAAGCACCTTTTTTCTGTCTATCAAATTCTTAGATCCACCCGCAAGCATCGTCACTAACTGTTGATATTATGCCCACTATAATTTCCTGATTGCTGGACATATCATCACATAAATATATTGTATATTCACTAGATAATCAATTTGACACATTTGACGCTTTAACATGCCTACCCTGTTGAGTAACGTTATATACAATTTAAAATAACCTGATAAACCGTAACATAACAATATATATATTTTTTAAATTTACGTCATACAACGTGTGATAGCACGTGCGATACCCTGCCCTCATCAGCTGCCAACTAGGAGTGATAACACAGTTTCGGTAGTTAAGGCAGTACTGCCACTTCCTAGCGCTACCAAGCAGCTTTCACCACCGGACAGGGTATTAAAAAAATGAAATAGTGCAGAGAAGAGATTATAGGATCCGTTCATCGGAGATGTTTTGTTATCAGTTTGTTATTTAAAAACGCGTTTGTTTTTCGGCCGCTGAGTTGATTACGCGATTGCAGATGTTTCGTAACAAGACAGGAATGATGATTCTGCGCGCGTATAATTCGTGCTGAAGACTTTTAAACCTCGACCAGATCCAGCTCGATGCATTTTGCACAGAAATGACAGTGTCCTAGAAATCCACGACACCCAACCTCAATAGGAATAACATGGCATGTCTAACCCTTTTTCACGCAGTCGGCACTCAGTGACTCGTACCGGTTCTTTTTTCGCTCGTGTGCTCCCTCCTGGTTTTCTTCCCACGGTACGGTTAATTCGACGAGGAGGACACTCTTTTTTGTGTCAGACCACGCTACAATGTCTGGGCGCTTATCAGTTTGAAGTATGTGAACTGGAAATTTTAGGGATGTCTTGAGATCCACTGAAACCTTCCAGTCACCAGCTCCATTCAGCAGTTTCGTGTTTGGAGTTTTTTGTTTCTTCACTGGGCATTCACCTTCCTTGTGAAACTGAATGTTGGATTCCCGGGCTCTGATAGGCTAATACAATATCTATAACATAATAGAAGTGTATAGCAGGATACGGTGTACTATGCGCATATAACATTGCGATGTACTTTGTTATCATTGTACTATGTGCATACATAAATACATACTGTGTATCACGAAGGACTTTGAATTGTACACCACATACCATCATAGATTGCAATAGCATAATTGCAATATAACATTAAACATCATAAGCATTCATAATATGATTTAGTACACAATACATGGAAAAGTACGATACACTGTTAACGCAAATATTGCCCGTTTTGATATTATATAATAATCATATTATATTACTAATGCAAATATCAACTTAACACCATATAATATAACTGCCCCAGAACGCGATACAATTAACACACAACCCCGTACGAGATGCTGATAACGCGAATATTTCTCTGTTTTAATATTATATTTTAATAATATTCTATTACTAATGCAGGTATCAAGTTAACAACATAATATAACCGCCACAGTACGCGATAAAATTAATATTGAACTATGGAAGTTCGCATAAGATATATTAGTACTGTATTATACATCACAACAGATCCCATAATATCAAGATATTTACACATATTCTTAGGTTTTAAATCAACATTGATCTTCTTGATAATACAA
Source organism: Doryteuthis pealeii (assembly GCA_023376005.1). Lineage (NCBI taxonomy): Eukaryota > Metazoa > Mollusca > Cephalopoda > Myopsida > Loliginidae > Doryteuthis > Doryteuthis pealeii. Next base: position 68,272,836 of record CM042139.1, read on the forward strand.
TGATGATGTTAAAATGGCATCTTAACTATAATAATCACAATAAGCACCATAGAAATTGTGTTTGGTCAAATTTAATCATCCAAAAACTCCCGTCGGCTTAGCTACATATCGATAGATACATACACCCAGGAGACAATTTCAAACATGTCATGTAATAGCACATAGGCACGCATAACAGAGTGTGTGCGCGCGCACACACACTAATAATTACATATAATCCGTCATACATCAATACGAATACATATTCTACATAAAACATTTGTGTGCGTATGTATGTGTGTGAGTACGGTGCCGCATGCATATGTATGAATACATATACATCAGCGCCCACACATTAAAATATTTACATGTGAATAAAACCCAAAAGCATATGCATACTAATACATAATTTCAACACACCAACGTAAATTTGTTCATAACTTTTCGATTTTTTCGATTACTAAAGCTCTTTATTTTCCTGCCTGAAGATTGACATGTGCATGAAACCTGAAAATTGCAGATGAACCTCCTAGTAATGAAATATATATAACAAAACGTATATACATTCATTTCATTTTAATATAAATAAATAAATAGATAAATAAATAAATATATATATATATATATATATATATATATATATATATATATATAATATATATATATACCAACCCCTCTGCACGAGTAGGATTCAACACACGGTCACTTTCTTAAGCGTAGTCTAACGGGTTTGAATTCAGAGTTTTCCTTCTCCTAGTCAGGTTGCCTAACCAATGTTGAAGAGCCCAGTATGCCATACTATTTACCCATAGCTGGAGGGAGTATAGTTGGATTCATACCTTTCTCAAGGATATTAGCGCTACGTGAAATTCAAACAGCCTTGTTCAGGATTTGAATCCGGGGCAACGAATCCATTTCCTACGACTCTAACCATTATGCCACGAGACTCCATAATAATAATATATACAAAGAATTAAATTTTGACCATGCAACAAAATGGTATATGCATAAACCAGAATCTGTTCTTGAGAATGAAACCATAAAATTCTATGGAACTTTGAGAGACAGATCACCCTATCCCGGCCAGGAGACCAGACAGTGTTAATTAACAAAAAAAAAAAAAAGAGAGAGAACATGTCAACTGGTGGACTGCGGTCACAGCTGAAGGAAAACGAAACGATGGATAAATACCTGGATCTTGCCAGAGAATTGAAAATGCTGTGGAACATCAGAGTGATAGCGACACCAATTTTAGTTAGTGCACTTGGAACGATCCCAACAAACTTGGAAAAAAGACTAGAGGATCTGGAAATCAGAGGAAGAATTGAGACCATCCAGATTACTGCACTGCTGTAATCGGCTAGAATACTCAGAAGAGTCCTGGAGACCTGAGGAGACTTGTTGTCACTCAGACTCCAGTGAAATACCATCAGCTAAAGCTGATGTGAAAAACTCAAAAGGAGTGAAAATAATATATATATATATATATATATATATATATATATATATATATATATATATATATTATATGGGAGTAATATACGGAAATTAACTCGAAAATATATAGAAAATAGAAAAAACAAAATTCCAAAAAAGATGAATTCATTCTTGATGGTGAAGTCCAGCTCAGGGATATATACATATGATAAATTTTTGATTCTTTATATATTTCTATATTCTGGCTGAAACAAAATCAAGATTTTTCTAAGCAAAACGTAGAACAACCTCTAAATAATTTCTCCAAACCAGTTTGTCAAAGTTTGTAAAAGTTTACATATGACAAAACTGATGATTTAACTAAATACGCCCCAAATGAGGAGAAAAATCTATTAAATGAATTGCAAGTTTTACGGCACTCTCCAAATTAGCGTGAGATATGTGAGTATATATGTATGGCTCTGCAAAACTGAGAAAAATAAATGAAACGCTAATTATCAATATGATATATAATTAAAAAAAAAAGAAGCTTGAATGTAGTCTAATGAGATTGTAAGGAAGAATAAAAGTAATTAAAGCAACTAAAAGAAACGATGACTATCAGCACATTTTAAAATATTTTTGGACTGCTAATAAAAGAAAAATATTCTTATAATGGATACTTACCGATTCTTCTTTATTCACATATGATTTGATTTTGATAGACAGAAGTGTTTGTCTATTTGTTTTCGGATTTAAACTGCAGCCTAATAATTAACTTTTTCTTTATGTTTCAGTTCACTGAGATCAACTATCAATCATTTTTTTACTGCAGTTGATTAGAATGTTATCATTACATTACTATGGGATTAATTTTGAAATACAGTAATCTCTGTCTACCACATATTCATACCTATTCATAACACACACACACACACACACACACACACACACACACACACACACACACACACATATATATATATATATATATATATATATATATATATATATATATATATATATATATAAGATGGAAATTAATATTCAAAATGTCTTATTTCACATACCGCCGGATTTAATTCCAAACAATATGACCTTGCACTCAGACTTATACCGAATCATAGAACAGGAGAATGAAGACTCACCATCATTGGGGATTGCGATTGGGATGCAACATTTCAGGAGATCGATGAATACACAAAAAAGCAGCAACGAAAGACTGGCGATAAGGTACAGTAACAACACTGTCAACATAAGAGCACACGGTATGCCAGTATTTTTTGCTTGTTTTAAAAGTGATTCGATTTCTCTATCCAGTTCATCTCGTTTACAATCCCCATCCCAATTTGTCACTTGAAGTACCCATGCTATTGTTTTTCTAGATATTGTTGTTTCACTGTTTGCTCCTATGTTTTTTTTCTCGAAACTAAGCTCTGGATCAGAAATCTCATCAAAGCGATAAATACCTGGGTAATCTCCCTTGTAAGCACTGGATTATTTTCTTAAGAGCCACAAGAGAGGAGCTCGGACAAATGGACCATAGGACAAGTAAATTGATGACCATACACAAGGCCTTACACCCGAGAGATAGAAAGAATATATGTTAAGAAGAGAATGGAGGAAGACTCCCCAGCATTAAGGCGAAAACTGATAATACGCAACAGAATAGCTAGTGTCGGTTATGTGGAGACAGAGATGGGACAGTTAATCACATAATAAGCAAATGCATCAAACATATTCAAAAGAAATACAAGACTATGCACGACTATGAATTGTGTAAAACCATGCTGACAAATGGGATATGCACAAAGCAAACTATTTACTAAAAGATTAGACGCATAAAATTATCTGGGTCTTTGAACTACAAAGAGACCATTGAATACCGACCAGAAGACGTATCTAGTGATAATTAAAAAGATAAAAAACAGATGTTATCTAGTGTTAATTAATAAGAAAAAAAAAGAGTAAAAATGAATGAAAGCCAAGGATCAGGTAAAGCTGCTGAACATGACGATGACGATGGTAAGAATTGTATTATGTGCGCTTGAAATTGCCCACAAGCGCTTGGAAAAAACCCCGAAGGAATCAGAATTAGAATAGAATCTATACAGATCACATCGTTGTTGAGATATGAAAGAATACACAGAAGTGTCACGGAGACATGAGGAGACTTATTGTCTCTCAGACTCGAGGGAAAGACCTCCTGCTAAAACTGGTGTGAAAAACCCGCAAGGATTGATATATTAATAATAGCTGTTTTAGTTTTTATGAAAAATGAAATTACTAAGCTTAGATAAGAATATATTTCTTTCTGGAAAGGAAAAAAAAAACGATAGAAAAGAAAAACAGTTGCCGAGTTGCAGCTTAAGGAAAATAAAAAATAAAATCTACACTAAGATATTTGGCAACATCAAGAATAATATCGATAAGCATATAAACATTATCTTTATTGAAATAGCATCCTTATATTTTCTCGACATACGTAGAGGAAATTTGGGATTTTCCATGGTGCTGAAAAATGTTTTACTCATTTGGTTGATATCATGTCACCGATAAATACAAGAAAAAATAGAATAAGGAAAATAGATACCTTGAAATACGAAGCAAAAAATGTATACCTTATCAAGAATGACACATAGTTAATATAAAAAAGACATCTATGACACAAAATAAATTTTCAGTGCATATAATGGATGACTATGTTTTCTTTTCTTTTATTTAGGTGTGTCGTATAATACCCCATTAGGTGATAGGTTTAATGTCATAACGATAAAGATATTAGATCGGGACACTAAAACATGATTCCGCGTTGGGAATATCTAACGCATTTACATCCCATTTCATGCGTATCATTTATATATATATATATATATATATATATATATATATATATATATATATTAACGACAATGAAAAAAATGCTCTTAAATCCTGAAACGTATATGATATACTGTATTCTTTTCTCAAGAGATTAACGAAAATTATGATGATCAAAATGATAGAGAATGCATGTGAAAGGAGAAAAATATTTATATTCTATATAGCGACTTTTCAATATCATTTACACTTTATCAATACGTGGACGAAGTGTCAGATGAAAATGAACGAAGGTGAAAAGCTGGCCAAATACCTGGACTTTGTTAAATAACTGAAAAAAATGTGTAGCGTGAAACTGTCGGTGATACTCATCGTACCTGGAGCCGTTAAAAAACTTGTCAAGAACATGGAAAAATAATGGGTAAACTAGAAATCAAAAGATTAATTGAGTCCATCAAGATTATAGTACTACTAAAATCCTGGAAAACTGGGATGTTTTGCTGTCCCTCAGACCCCAGGAAATAATCACTAATTGGTGTGGAAAACGTAAAAAGAGTTTTTTTAAATAATACTAACTACTGATCTTAATAACAAAGGCGAATAAATTATGAAATTGGGAGACTGTCATTCACAAAAATCTGTCAGGAACAATCTATAAACTCTTCAGGGATTGAAAAAATAGTTTGATTTGCAAAAGAATGGAAAACCGACACTGCTCGGGTTTATTAAAACGGTATACAAAAGAATAAATGTGTTACTGTAATAATTTGATATCCGTAAGCTTTAGACATTCTCCTAGCAGGGAATTCTGATATGATATAACGGTTGTAAATCGTATTAGAATGAATACTCTAAAGTAGCTGAAAGGGTATTAGAGATATGACTGAGAATTTTGTCAACAACTTGTGCTTGTCTACGTAAAGAAGTTGTATGAGACCAAAGCAAAGATGTAAATAAAAGAGACACATTCTTTGGGCATTTGATCGATCGTTTTCTTTTTTGTATGAAAAAGGACAACATAATTAAAGTAATAAAAAGATGAGGATATAAATATCCCAGTAAACAGCAGCTTCTACGTGTCATAGAAAAAATAAGATCTTAGGAATAAGCCAGATGGCTGCAGGAATTATGAAATATGAATGTAGCGGATACTTAAACACAGTCTATTATATATGAAGCCGAGCAAGTTATGTCACATAAAACTGCAAAGACAATTTTCACTTTCCCAAATAAATAGATGAGAATGTACCTTACATCATAACTGGTTTGGGTTTTAGTATTATGGCATGCAAATACCTCCAGGGTTATGTAATGCATGTCAAATCTTGCAGGGTCTTTTAGTAATGTATCCAGTCTATTTTGGTAAGCAATTATAATAATATATTATAATTATATATAATTTCATGTAAATCATCATCATCATCATCATCATCATCATCATCATCATCATATCGTTCAGAGATCATGGACACCCATTACTTTCTTCCACTACTTCTGATAGATCTTCCACAAGGTATCCAATGTCCGCGCGTCTTTGTTTGTCAATCCACACTGGTGTGTCCATGTGTATGTGTCCACAGGAGAACACCACATACGATTCTCCGGCAGTGTACATCATGCCTTGTTTGGATGGTTTGTGTAATAAGCGTTAAGTGGCCATACAGCTGCTTTTCGTGTTATGCTGCTTCCATAGTTTGTCCAAGACAGCACTAAAAGGCATGTGTCTATTTGTTTTACTCCCATCACAATTACCTTTGGATTAAAGTAGGGCCGACCGAGTTCTCTATAATTTTTTGTTAGCTAGGAATGAGAACCTGCACTGAGTATTCAGAAGAAGCTTGCTCCAAAAATGAGAGATCCAATTTTATGATTCATGATTTAACGTTTATAAATATTCGCTGGATTTTAATTTATAATTCGGCAAACAAGTTTGTAAAACAAACGCTGGAAAGAAGGATGAGGGGTACGAAGAAATCCCAAAGCAGTTTTGATTAAGGAGAGGAGAACCCCTTTAGTTTGAATTCAGTGTTTTCTTTCTCCTAAATCGGTTGGCATAATAAGGTTAGGGCCAAGTCTGTTCTACTATTTACCAATATCTGGAGTGAGAATAGTTGGATTTTTAACTTTTTTTTTAGCGCTGTGTGAAATGCAAACAACCGTTTCAAGAATTTGAACCCGTCTCGTCGTGTCCATTTCCTCAGACGGTAACCATTACACCACGCGCCTCCAACTTGCTTAGAAAAATAAGTAAAAACTGAGTTTGAGAGTTGTTTCTTTATATCGCCGTGTCTGCTATCCAACGCTTGACCTTTTACCTTTCCAAGACAGATATCAACTTTATTTATAGAAAGACGTAAAATTGATAGCTGAAAGGTAATACATCATTTGCATTACCGAATCCAGCATATAGCGTGCTTCTTGTTCAGGAAAATATATACTCTCATATTTTTATAAGATATTAATTTTCTGTAAGGAGATTCAACGTATCTCTGTAATGTTTTATATACTCCCTATACATTGTCACGATTTCTATCTATCTATCTATCTATCTATCTATCTATCTTAGTCTGTCCAAAACTACCTCAAACCGTTTTTATCTATATATCTATCTCAATCAAATTTCCTAACAATCTATCTATCTATCTATCTATCTATCTATCTATCTATCTACTATCTATCTCGTTCTACCCCAAATTACCTCAAATAGTTTTATCTATATATCTATCTCAATCAAATTTACCAACCAATGTATCTATCTATCTATCTATCTATCTATCTATCTATCTCAGTCTACCAAAAACTACCACAATACGTTTTTATCTATATATCTATCTCGGTCAAATTTACCAACAGATCTATCTATCTATCTATCTATCTATCTATCTATCTATCTCAGTCTACACAAAAATACCTCAGTCTGTTTTATCTATATAATCTATCCCAATCAAAATTAGCAACCAATTTTTCTATCTATCGAGCTATCTATCTATCAATCTATTTATATATCTCATACAGATCTCTATATCGCATCACCAAATATCTATAGCCGGAACCTCACTAGTACATGCAGTTCAGCTTTATAGCCAGAAAAGTAATAAGGTAGAAATGAATTTTGTTAGATTTTTCATTAACATCATAAGCAACGTTTTACTGTGGACTCATACACACGTACCCATCGTAAGTTAATTGTTACAAGCTTGTCTCGCAGATCTATTACTATTGAATAGTTAGAGGCTCTATACTTGCAACCTTGTGTCATATCCTACCCGTGGCGAACGGGTTGGATAAATACCTACACTCGGATACATAATTACTGGCCGACCAGGAAAAACTACATCTGCTCAGTGCGGACACTATCACTGTACCAGGAACAATATCCGATAGGTACGGATGGAGAGAGAGAGAGAGAGAAAGAGAGAGTGAGAGAGGGGGGGGAGAATTCGTGTTATCAGCACGATTTTATGATGTTTATGCTTTACTCCAGATATAACTATAAGTTTCACAAAACATTAAAATCTGAAATACTTCTATGTTAATCCGAAATTTTATTAGATTTTCGACTGAAGAAATATTAATAAATTACTGCACTAGCTACATTACTGTTTATGTTTGCGCGTCCCATTGTGGTGTAAGCAAGCTAGTCTCGTAGATCCATTACGACTGAATAGTGACTTCGATGCTCACTGAATGCCTCATACTTGCGGCCATGTGTCATATCTTACCTTTAGCAAACGGGCTGGATAAATACTTAAGGTATCCCATCGTGGTGTAATGGTTAGCAATTTAGTCTCTCAGATACATTATTACTGAATAGCGACTTAAATCCTCGCTGGATGCCCCATACTTGCGTCTTTGTGTCACATTATACCAGTGGCGAACTGCGTGAGTAAATATTTAGGGGGTCCCATCGTGGTGTAATGGTTAGCTAACAAGTCTCGTAGATCCATTACTCCTGAATAGCGACGTCGATCCTCGCTGAATGCTCCATACTTTGGACCTTGTGTCACATTCTACGCATGGTGAACGGCTATCCGTATCAAACGGTTTGGGTAAATACTAAGGGGGGTCCATTGGGGTGTAATGGTTAGAAAGCTGGTCTCGCAGATTGATTATTACCGAATAGTGACACATATCCACGCTGGATGCCCTATACTAGCGACCGTGTGTCACATTCACCCGTGGTGAACAGGTTGGGTAAATATATAGGGTGTCCCTTAGTAGTGTTATGGTTAGCCAGCTTGTTTCACAGATCCCTTTATACTGAATAGCAACTTGGAATCCTCGCTGAATACCCCATATTTTGGACCTTGTGTCAGATCCTACGCATGATGAACAGCTTGGGTTGTAGTGGTTAGCCAGCTCATTTCCCAGATCCATTACAACTAACTAGTGACTTCGATCCTCGCTGAATACTCCAGACATAGTGTCTCATTCTATAATGTAAATACCGACTACTGAATAGCTTATTAGATCTTCTTTGGATGCCCCATTTTTGCGACCCTCTATTGCATTCTACCCGTGTTAAACCTACTATTACTTTTCATATTTTGTAAAAATCTTAACTGGCGAAAAATGAACTAAATACCGATAGGATTAATCTGCTTTTCCATCCCAATCTGCTCTGAAACTAGTTTTGATCTCCTGCATAGAATTAATATCTTTCTCAACTCCAAAAAATGTCTGAAATCCGGGCTATTTGCCACACTCACCTTCCTTCTGAATAAATCGTTGTATGATTCTTCCAACATGAAGAGAAACTTCCAGCTGCTGAAACAGGAAATACAGGTTGCCAATCCAAACATCTCCACCTCATTAATTCTTATTTCTTAGCATATTCACACATTCTGCCGCAATTAACCACCGAATTCTACTGAATCATAGGTCATTGGTCAACCACCTCTAATATCAAACTTTGAAAACATTTCACCGGCTAGGAATCATTTCTGCGATTACGTTGATGAAGTCTTGAAAATTTCTGTCTACTTTAGTTGTGGATATTTTCGAAGTTTCAATGTTTTGCTTTCTTTCTATGTCTGAATACTAATGCTTGTCTCATGTCATCTTTGTGGGATTTAACTGCATTCTCTGTCTCGATCCATGATTGATTGTTTGTCGCATTACTTTGAAAACTACTCTTTAATCAAGGATCACTTACCTTTTCTTGGCTCTATATTATTTTGAATCAACCTTTTGATTCCTTGATTGAATGTAACGGCAGGCCAACCAATATACTTTTAGGATAGGATTTTAAATGAAACTTAAGTCATAAAAGATTTTTAAAAAGAATCGAAAGTGATATGCCATCTTAACTTTAAGAAGACCATTAAAAAGAAATCGCTAAAAGACTAAAAGAGAAAAATTGTAAGAAAATTGGCGACAACTTCATTAAATGAAAAGTTAATGTCCGCTTTTTAAATTGAAATTGGGAATCATAAATCTAGTAGACAAAAGTTAATAGATATTTCTTCGTGGTCTGACCGGAGGACAGAGGAGTAGTGGTTCTTGCATATATACAAGTTGGTTTGGAACCCAGGCATTGAGTAGGATTCATACCTTTACCAAGGGTATTAGCTCTAAGTGAAATGCAATAACCATATCCAGGATTTGAACTCGGGGCAACGAGTCCATTTACCAAGACTTTAACCATTACACCACGCGCGCTTCCTTTGCCTGTATATGAAGTTTCAAATTGCTTGCGTCTTTGTTGTGAGTTTTTTTAAGCATGTTTTGCTGACATACTAAGTACCGATTGCAAATCAGTTGCTGGTTTTCCTTTCACCTAAGCTGTCATTTGATTGTGCTTCAGCGTTTTGGATGTCGGCTGATTGTGAAGCAATGCATATCGCTTTGCACGTTAAAGTCCAAATCTCTAAATACATGCTACCCTGTAAGATTTCTCAGGGGGCAGCTATTCAAGGCAGCTATCCCTTTGAAAAACACCTCCTTCCAAGTTACAAGTACCTTGACCAAACATTTCAAGACAATTTCTCTTAATGTTTGAGATGAGGCTTGATGATTAGTATAATCTGCGTTATTCGGACTATTGTTCTCATCTTCATTGTTATTTGTACAACGTTTCGGCCGATATGCCCACCGGCCTTCTTCAGGTATTTCTTGTCGGACTCGGGAACCTTATATTGAGAGTACTTTTCAGTCGGCGGGTTAGATAGTAAATAAGCAAGGCACATGAAGTCGAACGGACTTTTAGTTAAGAGGATTTTCCTTTGACAGCTGATTACATCAAGATAAGTATCCAGATTTGAAATATTCTTCAAACGAAACACACATGGTTGAAATTCCAGCTCAATATATTTCGAGACACTGAAGGTAAATTATTAATCTTGTTTAAATTAACATTTAAAAGTTTTACGTTCAAATTACTAGTGTTTCACATATTTATACAAAGTTAGAAATTCTGTTTTTACTGTAACCATTTGAACTAAACATGAAAGAATAATTTGCAAAAATGGTGAGGTCTGACGGTATCGTAAATCAAAAATCAGCCCCTAACGACCTGTAGCTATTCCCGACATTATGTCTCTCCCTCTCTCTCTCTCTCTCTCTCTCTCTCTCTCGGTCTCTCTCTCTCTCGTCTCTCTCTCTCTCTCTCTCTCTCTCTCTCTCTCTCTCTCTCTCTCCCCGGTCTCTTTATCTCGTTATTTTGTATATCTGTATACTTTATTTTATAAATATATCCACTGCCCCCTTCGAATCTGAAGAATAGATAATTCCTTCTCCCACAAAAACTCACCAGATTTGAAATATTCTTATCGTAAATCAGCCTCCGTCGCCCACTGACCTGTAGTCATGTCCCTCAGTCTTTGTTCCTCTTTCCCTCTCTCTGCCACTTGTTCCACCCTCATTAACGCTAAACGAGGAGAGGAAATGTGAACTTATACTAAGTTAAAACTTATATCTGAGACCATCACTCCCTCTCTCCATTTCTCTCTCGCTTACTCCCCCCCTCCTACAAAAATATACATGCCATCTCGGCACGTAAAACCAAACCATGGGTAGCAGCGTGGTGGATGTGAGATATGGCGGAAGAGCCTAAATAGGCCAACGGCGTATATCATAAGATGCTGGGCGGAAGAACCCAGAATGGGTCAACGGCCGGGATCAACAAGTTCAGTCAGGTAACTACTGCTCCTCATCTCTAAGACCGGCGCCTATTGATGAGTCAAACAGCTACCGATAGATATCGATGACCTCGACCCAACAAAACCTCTCATGACATTATGCAAAGTTCAAGAATCATGTAGCAATGTACACTGTGCTATCAAAAACGGTACCCGTTCTGCTGAGGCTCGAGTACCGGCCCAGTGTTCGATAAATACCTTACGGAGCTCAAAAAACATGACACACCTAAATCACATCACACCCAACACATACAAACAAGGCACACACCCAACAGAAGACACAACCCAAACCGCATTATCTAATAAAGACATAGAACCCAAATCTAATACAAACCTACTTAGATGTAAAACATCTCTCAAGATAGCAACATTCAACGTTAGAACACTAAAAACGATAGGTCAACTCCCCGAACTCACGGCGTCCGCAGCCGAAAAGAATATAGACATCATATGCGTACAAGAACAAAGACTTGACCATGATGATATAGAAATAAAATACCATGAATCTGGAAATGGATGGACGTTTGTGTCAGCATCTGCATGGAAAAACGACCCGAAATAGAGAAAATCCTCAGGAAAAAACCAAAATGGATTCCGCAGAAATAGGTCCACAACCTCTCAGATCCTAACTGTACGAAGGATCATAGAAGGGGTTCGAGCAAAGAATTTGGAGGCAACTCTACTATTCGTAGATTTCTCCAAAGCATTTGATTCTATACATAGACGGAAAATGGAACAAATACTACTGGCATATGGTCTCCCCGAAGAAACTACTGCCGCTATAATGATGCTCTACAAAGACACTAAGGCAATGGTACGCTCATCTGATGGCGATACGGATTTCTTTGACATCGTCGCAGGAGTCCTACAAGGAGACACATTAGCACCATATATATTTATAATATACCTAGAATATGTACTTCGAACATCATTAGATACCATAAAAGAAAAAGGCTTAACACTAAGAAAGGCCAGAAGCAGGAGATATCCTGCACAAACAGTCACAGATGCAGACTTTGCTGATGACCTCGCACTTTTTGCAGATACACCGGCTCAGGCTGAGACACTACTGCATAGCCTGGAAGAGGCAGCAGGAGGCATCGGCCTGCATGTGAACTCTGATAAAACGGAGTTCATGAGCTTCAAAAAGAAAGGAGACATCTCCACATTAGACGGTAAGCACCTTAAGCCAGTGGAACAATTCACATACTAGGTGTAATATCTCATCCACAGATAGCGATGTTAATACACGAATAGGAAAGGCGTGGATGGCACGAACAATTATCTGTCATATGGAAATCTGATCCCACTGACAAGCTAAAGCGACATCTCTTCCAGGCCGTAGTCATATCAGTACTGCTGTATGGCTGCACTACCTGGACCCTAACGAGGCGCCTCGAGAATAAGCTAGATGGGAGCTGCACAAGAATGCTGCGAGCAGTATTGAACAAGTCGTGGAGACAGCACCCCACAAGGGAGCAGTTGTATGGTCACTTGCCCCCTATCTCACAGACCATCCGAGTGAGACAGACTAGGCATGCGGGCACTGCTGGAGAAGCAAGGACGAACTCATAAGCGATGTTCTCCTGTGGAAGCCAACACATGGACATGCCAGTGTGGGCCGCCCAGCAAGGACCTACATTGACCAGCTATGTAAAGATGCTGGCTGCAGCGAGGAAGAACTCCCTGGGGCGATGAATGATAGGGAAGGTTGGCGAGAGATTGTCAAGGATATCCGTGCTGCCAGCGCGACATGATGATGATGAAGTATCCACCACTCCACCAATTAGTACGGAGTGTCACACCCTTCTCCTTCTTAATTAGCGTCTTATCGTCAATTTTTTGTTGTGTTATATTTCTCTTGTGGGCTTGTCTCTAAGTTATGCCTTTGGATCTGATCTTACACAGAAGTACTGCAACGTGAGGTCAACATCATTGAGCAAGTAGTGCACACGAGATGCAGAGGTGAATATTTCCACATACAGTTGCATAAATTCTGTTTTCATTTCCAATGCTAATAATTATATGTCTCCAAGAAACTATTTATATTAAAACATAATCATTTGTTGGCAGACGCTCGTATGGTTTTACCTAACTAATGATAATGCTTAGTAAACAATTATAGCTGCTAATAAATATGCTTAATCCAATCAATTTACAGTTTTATGGTATGCCATATTCCATTACCATAAGATTTATAAATATATATAATAGGCAAACAGATGGTACCCAATCAGGTAATGTCAGTCCGGTTTAGAGTAAACCTGGGATTAAGGTCAATTAACGAGTACTCCACACTCCACAGAGCTACAGAAATGTAGGTATTTCCCCAAGCCATGGGCCTCGGAGAGGATGTTACACAAGTCCGCAAATACGGGCCACCCAGTTAGGATCGATGGAACTTTTCAGTAGAGATGGATCTGCTTGAATAGCTTGATAACAACTAAACCTCAATGGGGCGCATTCTGTTTATCCGACACGTTCGCCATGAGACAAGTTCGCTGGCATCGGCATCCAGCGAGAAACAAATTCGCTATTCAGTAATAATGGATCTTAGACACTAGCTTGCTAACATTTACACCTCGATATGACGCCCAAAGGATCTCCATTGATACGTGAGGGACACTTTACGATACATAAGAAACGTATACAAGTTCTTAAAAAAAACATAGAGAAGATCTACCCAATAGCACAGATAAGAGAGTTCCACCTATTCCCAACGGTGAGATTATCGTATCAAGGACATGAAAAAGAGATTAACAATTGTTTCGAATCCATTCTTTTGCTAAACTACTGTCCAATATTCTAACCTCTAAATGATAATGCCTAGCAAACAATTATATAATTATATCAGTTTTCGAGTGAATCTGGAAATAATGGCAATTAATGTTTACTCCACACTCCCTAGAATTCCAGAAATATGGATTTTTATCCAAGCCGTTCGATATCGGTAGGATGTTACACAAGGTCGCAAATATGAGTTCGAAAATCCTAATATGTTCAAAATCGAAGACTTTTCCTTTGTTTAGTCTTAAAATTGGAGAGGTTTGGTTTGTACAGATTTATAACGCTTTAAACAAGAAGAGAAATCGATAAATTCTACTTTAAATCTTTGAGATAAAATGAAATTTCAGTGAGTTTGAATTAGTGGCAACAGCTATTTTCGTTGATTAAAATTCCGTTAAAACTAATCAAGCCAATATCACTGCTCAACACTTTACTATTGAACAATTTTATAAGATTGCCAATCTAAAAACTCGCAATTGTATTGAATTTAATTGATATATAATTAAATTAAAAACAAATTTTAGCCTGAGTTTAAAGTTTCGTAGAGCGCACTATGTATTCTGCGTAAAATAGACATGAAAAGTAAATGGTGAGTAAAGGTTAATAAATATTATTTCAGAGATTTACTTATGTTTATATTTACCTCAAAGTATTGATTTTGATTGGTTGGTTGGATTATACGGCATGTCAACCCTTTTTGGGTTATTTTATGCCGAAAACTTTATGTTTTATTCATTTTTGTTGGGGATTAATTTTTTTTTCAAATTCAATCTTTTTCAAAACATTTTTTAAAATTCATTTTCTTAATCTTAAATAGATTAAGAAAATGAATTTTAAAAAATGTTTTGAAAAAGATTGAATTTGAAAAAAAAATTAATACCCAACAAAAATGAATAAAACATAAAGTTTTCGGCATAAAATCTCATTTATGGGTTAAATACCCATAAATGAGACCCTAAAAGGTACTACCACTCCTGGTCAGAGCGGACCTTGGAGCAATGGTGATGAAGAGGTGCGCCAGACTTCCCAGAGCTTCAGAACAACAGAGCTCCTGCTCCAGAACCACTAAATGCAGTTTTTCATACCTAGGACACTAAGACCCTCCCCTACCGACTTCTAGAACATATACTATATTTGAGTTGGTGGTTTACCATAAGGGAAATAGGCTCTGGACAATTATATAATAATTAGGGCTTGACATGACCAACTGATTGATCATAGGGAGATTCTCCGATGGCCCGGATAGACTAAGTAAGGACCAAATTGGCGTGTTGCTTGACATGGACTACTCAGCCAACAGGATTTCGTCCGTAAGCATCACAGGTACCCACACATATTCTACAACCCCAGCCGACCGTGCGAAGAAATCATTGCGTAAGGAAGTGTTTAAATCTTCTATTGTCATATAACCTATGCCACTATTATACAAAGTATTCTAATTAGTTTCCCATTCCTCCAGCAACTATAGTGTAGCATTTGGTTGGGACGTAGTCACGGGGGAGGAATAATCTAATTTAAAATAGATTAGACCACACTAGTCTTCCTTAATGAGGCATATGATATATATTTACGCATTCACAGAGGGAAGTACGTGGCACGAGGTCAATTTTTAAGCAGATTACAACTGTATTAAACGAACAGTTTTCTTTCTCCTTGAGTCTTACGGTTAACTCATATTGAAAGCAGTGGTTCCCGAAATATCACCGAAGATAAGCAGCAATGAACCACTTCAATACTTGGATCGGTGACAATTTAAGCAACTGCAGGTACTGTGAGAAACCGAATATCAAAATGACTTCATTCGGCATTAAATGACCCTAAAAGGGTTGATATGCCATAAAACAAAACAACCAGCTAAGAAACCTTCTCCTAGAATGTTTACCTTACTCGTGTAGTTTCGTTGGGTTTCTTTGTTTAATGACATATCAGTCTTTATTGATTATTTAATGCCAAATCCATAATTGTAGAAAAAAACAGCAGTGGTACTATCTGACCCATAGCTGGAGGGAGGAAAATGTTCATAATTTTTCCAAGAGTATTAGTCAGAAAGTGAACATAATAGCGCGACTAAGATTCGAACTCGTTTACGACGATGTACAGTCTAGAATGTTAGCGGGTATCTTACAAAAGCTAAAGAACCCAGTCTGCCCAACCATTTACCCGTTCATAGGGGTAGAAGTATGGATGCATACCTTTTCCAAGGGCATTAGCGCGAAGTGAAACAAAAACTGCTTCGGGAAGGACTTGAACACGAGTCGCCGGTTTCATTTCCATAAGACGATGCACTAAGCGCAGCTTATAAGGTTATATGCTATTCGATATTAAACGAGAACACTCACTGAAGGTATATACATAAATAAACTACTTTATGTAGCTTCGAGCCACATCAAATTTGCATTTAGGTTACTGAATTTCAGTTTAGATATCATCATTACGTCCAATAATACGTCCCTCAGAAACGTCACCCACGTCATAATAAAAGGGTGTAAAATCAATATTTTTCAAATATATATTTAGAATAAGTAAAATACATGAAAACTATTACTAAAAATATGTGAAGCTGAAAATATTCAAAATACAGTAAGAATACATTTGGAAACGTATATACTATACAATAATACAATTTGAATCGAAAAGTTGTAATTAAAATATATTACATAGTTTTTTAAATTTTTGTCTATTAATCTTTACAACTTAAGACTAAAATATTCATTAAAACTTATAATGCCTTAATGAGTATGTATTCATCCGCGTGAGGTTTACGCTATTTGTAAGCTGTTTGTTGTCGTACTCAGTCATTTTAAAGGGGAAATCACCAGTTGAATAAAATAAATTTCTTTAATATGTTAGTTACTCTTTAAAAATATATCTAGAATGTGATTCAAGAGCTTTCTGAGGTGAAGCGTTTGTGATATTCCTTTACGAGTTATTTACGCTAGATTTGACGTAGTTGTTATCATTTTAAAACATTATGAACACTTTTATTCAAAAGCTGGATGCAATCACGGCTTTTGGAATCAGTTAATAACGTAGGCCGAGTATGACTCTCTCTCTCTCTCTCTCTCTCACTCTCTCTCTCTTCTCTCTCCATCTATCTATTGATATATCTATTTATCCATCTATCTATCTATCTGTATGTGTATCTCTCTTTGTATCTGTCTCTCTCGCTCTGTCTCCATTCCTCTCTCTCTCTCTCTCTCTCTCTCTCTCTCTATATATATATATATATATATATATATATATATATACTTTCTTGTTGGTCGACTAACACTGATGATTCTATGTGTAGGAGGACACATCGCTTATCAATAGACATTACATGTCCAGCATTTGTTCCTGTGAATTTATTTGATACTTGCATACAGAGATGCACACACACACAAGGCCACATGTATATATAGGTACACAAAATTAAATATATATATATTCACATATATATACATATATATGTATATTATTAGTAATAGCAGTAGTAGTTGTACTAATTGTATATTATTATTAGTATAGTAGTAGTAGTAGTAGTAAGTAGTAGTTGTAGTAGTATTAGTAGTAGTAGTAGTAGTATATTTGTCTAATTTCCTTGAAAGTTGCTGATTCACTAATCAAATTTCTCAATCGTCTTGGCGCTTTCAAATACTGAGAAGCAAAATGTCTTTATTCCCAAACACCATTCCGCTTCAATCGCTATCCGAATTACTATTTGTCAATTTCCCGTGGATAGCGAACAAGATCGTTTAATTGGTGCCGTGTGCAAACTTAGAGAGTCGAAGAATGTCGCCACGCCCGTCCTTTGGATTAATCCCGAGGCCCTCGGATAATTCTCGCTTAACATCTCGCTCTCGACTGCTAATATCAATTAATCATCTGATATGATGTGCCGATCCAATTTCCATCCATGACTGTGTACACACATTACACTCACATGATGCTAGCTGCTGGGGGTTCGGGCCGTTCTTGCGTGTGTGGGGGGTGGGGGTGGGTGGTGTAGTGCGAGAAGTGCTCCTCTCCTGTGATTATATCTGTATGGTATCTCTATCCAATCTGCCTGCGGTCTAATATGGATAGCCGACGGTCGATCGCATCGTATTCGTACTTTTCTCTTTCAGCCGCATTTTAGTTCCTGCTCCGACTATCCGCCCTTTAGTGACCTCACCCTTTTTGACATGTCCTCTTGATATATATAGTCAACATCCTACTTCTTAGTATATCATTAACCAGTAATTGATAATCAGTCCGAATACTTTAATTTGATTCACAGTACTCTACTATACCTCTTCCATCTGTTTGTCTCGACGTCATTTTTAGTACTCGAATTTGCCCCCAGTTTCGCTGTCATACTAATACCCGGCGGTCCCCAGGCCAGCCCCAACCATGTTATTTGCTGTTGACCCAATGGATCCCCAGAAAAGTGAATCTAAGCTATATCATACTTTAATGCCCTGGAGTGCCTGTTCTGACCAGTGGCTTCAGCATTTTACTCTGTACTGGATGCAGATAGGCAAAGGGATCATATCCAACTCGTGTGTCCAGCCTATTCACGCCCTGACCCTCAACTGCGGTTTAAATACTAAGAAACAGAGATTGCGGACTCCTCATCGATCCGAATTTCCAAACACGGTTACATATTATGCTTAACAGCTGGCTAGTGTCCAGCGGAAACACATTGTAGCCATCATCTACGTTCTCATAACTGGGTAGAGTAACACATACTTTCGCTGGCAAACCTTAATGACGATGCTATGAAATCGCTATATAGTCCGAGACATCTGGCTTACGCTAACTTTGAATCTAATTATACGATGGCGTTTATTAATGTATGCAAGCTATGCATCTCGATATACTTTGTAGTCCTATAACCTCTTCCCCAGGGCTGCCAGGTATATGCGAACAAGACAAAAACGCCTGTCATAGCCTTTACCGCTAGTGTCCGCGCCGTGCACACGTCTTTGAACGCCAGATCCGCATAGTATGCAGATAGTCCAACAGTCCATACTAGTTTCTCTCTAGTACTCCTGTATGCGATCCCTATCTAAAGAGTCGCTTCTTCGATAAGGGTATTCCACCCATCTGGTGTATATGGTATATCTGCACACACGTACCACGACCCATACTGAACGCGGCCAGATAGATACTCAGATAGTCACTGCGTTCCAGTGATCGCTTATATCGTCACTGTAATCTGCAACACTACAATTGAATAGCTCCGTCAATCCCTTGCTACTATCGCATTCACTCCATAACTCTGCTATATATACATACTGGCGATCTCTACTCAAACATTCGATATATCGTTTGACTTCTTGGACTTTGCCATCTTCTTCATTAGTTATCTTACCTCTCCTCTCCGGACCGATGTGCCCCTCCGGCGCCTTTGTCTATTCACAGTATGTCTACTGTCGCGTACGACTTGGGACTTTCTAGCTCTGTGGAACCTTCTTGTCGGACTTGAGAGCCTGTCGATGACTTGGCAATAGTTATCGAATAATCCATTCAAAATTATCAAGCCTATCTCAAGAATTCAGAGAATAGTAATGACCATAATTAGAAAATATTATTTATCGGCGACCGAACTATATGTAGGTTTAACAGGATCCTAATTTGGGTTCAAATCGCAATGATAAGCCGTTTTTTAATAATGCTGAATCTCCTTTCCCGAAAGGAAGCAATGCCATAATCAAAGTCTATATTTCTTTATCCCCATGTAGTATTGATACACCATCATCAAACGTGTGGGAGTTGACGAGAGTGGCAACGAGCTTTAGCTAGCCCAGTATTAAACAGAGCAATCTATTAAAACCCCCCTATTGACAGACATTGATTTCAAGCCTATCAACATTCGTTAACCCAAGATTCGCATATCCGGTATCTATACAATCAATGTTTGAATAGCCCCAACCTGGCAACTATCTACTATTATCCACTCACTCCCTAAAACCATTCACAGATGTAGAATATATAAATAACGCGTATCATGGTTAGCCATGGCATATTTTATGCCGTATTATAATCTCGATGTTACCACACCCACACTAGGAACACATATGCGCACACCACATACCTAACCGCGACATTATATCTACACCCCTTATAATAATCAAAGCCACATAGTATAATATTAGATGTATGTATGCCTGTGTGCCGTACTAAAGTATCGTGGGTGTGTGTATCGAATGTCCAAAACGTGCCCAATAATGAGTATTCCGCACCCAATGATGGAAGAGCATACATTGAACCCACCCTACCTGGCAGGGCGTTTATGCTGCAAAACTTCCATACCGTATACGTATGAGTGTCTTGATCTAAAATTAGGTCGCGTTAGTTCATGCTGGTTAAGAATTCTCAAGAGCACGTAGATCTCTGTGTATCTTTGTATATCTTTCCGACTATAGTCAGCCATCGCTTTACTCCTGATAGTCGCTTCCAGCACCATCTTAGATCACGACCGCTACGTACGAGCGGTTAATAGCATTAGAAGACCGCCGAACTACGTCCAAGGTATATACCGTGAGTATAGTGTGTAGTGTTTACATTATCCCTCTACAACTGCAGGTGCTAAACACAAAGTCATTTTTAATGTAATACAATCGGTTTGAGTTTTTTCTAGACGGTTTGCCTTCTATCTACCTATTACCAATCAACCATTAAGCCTGTATTGTATTCAAATTTTTTCTAAATTCCCAAAATACATTGAAATCATGCGGTATTCAATCTTCAAATCAAACAGTCATTAAACTGAAAATTTTAAACTTTATTAACCGTATAGTTGTAAAATATTATTTATTCAAAGAATTAACTTGAATATCAAACCTCCACTCTATCACAGGAAGATCTAAGAAAAATGAAGAAGCAGTAATGAAGTTACCAAGAATCAAGTAAGATAGCCTCTCACTATAGTCTGTCTGTCTGTCTGTCTGTCTCTCTCTGTCTCTCTCTATACTTGAAACTCTATCTATCATCTCTAACACTCTCATTTCACAAAATTGCACTTAATTATCATGAATTCTTTAGTTATAATACAACTGCTTTAGAAATTGAGCGGACAAGAAAGAACTCTTGTAAATAATTTCGTGCAATACTTCGTAATTAAGGGACTCAATGGGACAATTTTAATTTTTTGCTCCAATCTGTTTATATGTTACAACACGTATGCAGTAATTATTGGAAGGTTACGTACTTATCTCTTCTTCCCCCAGTATTGGTATATAATATGACAAATTATTTCATCATAATTGTAAGAAAACATGACAGGAGAAAGATATAGGTATTCTATATCTAAGTAATTAGTTTTGGTCACTTTGTGCGGCATTATTATGTACCAGAGTCAAGCTGGCTCTAATAGTTTCACAACGCTAAGCAAATAAGCTATAGTTCGTTTATTTTTTATGCTTACGTTAGGTAATCCGCGCTCATCGATGTCGAATGAACGAATACCACCACAGACGGGTGCGTGCTACACACACACACAACAATCACACTGAACACACACCACACACACGATATATATATAAGTATAGTACTATATATATATATATATATAGAGAGAGAGAGAGAAGGAGAGAGGAGAAGAGAGTTTATTGTAAAACGTGTAACGGTGGGCATGAGGTGAATAGTGTCTGTACTAACAGTATCTTGGCATATGCGATTTATCAAACAATGTAGATGTTTTTGTTTCTGTTTTATCAATATATATTGTATTGTGGTGCATTGTAGGCAGTGTTGGCGCGTTTGCTGTGATTCGGTTGTGGCATACTGGAAGATTGTTTATATATACGGAACTTAAAACAGTTATCGTGTTTTTCTAACAGATGAATAGCCCAGCGCTTAATTTCAGATTAACTATAAGAAACACTATAAGCAAGCTTGAAATTCAGTGATTTCTATTCGCTGAAGTGAAACATTTTGTTTCCATAGCATAAACATGTCGGATTTCGTAGCCAAGAAAGTGTATTTGCGGTGTTATTACACACATGAAATAGTATAGTAAATGAGAGTGTTCAGAGATGATAAAGAGAGTTAAAATTTGATACAGAAGAGAGCAGAGAGAGTCCAGGCGAGAGAGACATAGACAGAGACAGAGGCACAGACACAGATAGACAGATAGACAACAGACAGCATTAGAGAGAGGATGATCTTACTTGATTCTTGTTACACTTCAATACTGATTCTCTCTGTTCTTCATTCTTCTTAATTCTTCTAACAAAGGCTGGTTTTCTTCTGGGCTGATCATTGGTCATTGTAATTAAAACCCAATAACATTTTATCCAAGTTTATTATTTATACAGTCCACGATTCAAATCTTGTTCCGCGCGGATGAGATCGACCCAAACGAGAAGAGAGGACAGACGCCTTCCGCTTCTCCAAGTCAGCGAATCGAATGCTGCTAAACTACCTCTTCCACGTACTCTGTGAACGGAGGTTATTGGGTCCTCATAACCCCGGTTATGGAAATCTACCACCCAAGCTTATGGCATGTCTACGAAATTATTTTTTTATAAAAAAAAAATCTACTGGGTCTGTCAAACAATTTTATGACTCTCTATAAATTGTACAGCGGGACTCTTACTGCACTACTTTATTCAAAACACAATGCTTGCCGCTGAGCACACATAATCTTGTGGCACTGAGGGCGACAATGCTCTGTCGGAAACAACACCTGAACGGAGATTTGATTGGACGCTTCAAAAATAACGATTTGCGTTGAATAAAGAACGCTGGCGCATCGAAAAAGATTTCTCAGCGGCGAAACTAGGGTCATCACCACACGTCCTGCAAGACTCTATGTTCATGCATGCATACGCTGAACTTGCATCTCGTATCTTTTAGGCAGTCCTTAAAACACGTCCCTGTTGAAACGTTAGAAATGAATTAGAAATGATTCAAAACAAGGACTTTTGGTAGCGTACGAGTTGAAGACGGGGCGGCGAATCGGCGTCTTTGTCACGTCGTGAAACAGCTGATTCACGCACAAATGCGAAAGTTTGTTTTGCTATCGATCGTGACCGCGAGCAAAATTAGGACATCATCATCATGTCGGCAATAGAGATTCCAGCCATACAACTTCAGTGTTACCAAAGCATCCCCTTGTTCACTTTCAACTTGCACCCCGAGAGTCCTCTGGGAAGCACAGCATCCCGCATAGATTGGTCAATGTAGGTCGTGCCGAGCGCCCCGTACACCCCGCATCCCATCGTTCTGGCCTCCACAGGAGAAACGCGCTTATGGCAGCTCAGTCCGTGCTTCTACAGCAGTGTCCTCTGCATGACAGTGTCGTCTCACCTCGGTCATAGTCTGAGATCGGGGCAATTGACCCGTACAGCTGCTCTCCTCAGTTTGCAGTGTTGCTGCTGTCTCCCACTTGTTTTCAAGCAGACTCTTTTGTCGTCTGTGTTATTGCATCTAGCTTACTCTATTCTGCAAATGGATATTCTATAAAATAATCCTAAGCGATAAAAAATCAAGCAGTCTTAGCGGTAAGCCTCGGTCGTTATGCTCTTTTTCAAACAATCTGAGTGTGGCCACAAGCACCAAATTCTATGTTACGCTTCTGCTCTGATTGCTAGGAACAGTTCTGGGTGTGTTTATTATAGTCTGATCCATCATCCGGCAGTCTCCGCTATCAACTAAGAATTGACTGTTTAGCCGAGGCAATTGGAAGAAAACCCGCCCCACCAGCAATGCCATACGGCTCATCAAGTGAGATCGCAACGTGAATGCAAAATCTACTACTCCGGCAAACATTGTTAGATGATGAAGTTCTTGCCAGTAGACACCGGATTCCACAACAAGACATTGCTGCCCCGTCGATGTATTGTCTGTGCTTTGATCGTTTGGGCATTGTCTGCTGAGGCATAATTTGATTCTTATTGACAGATGCCGAAATGTCGGGGCGATTGGGTTGCTCAAAGACGTTGTGAATTTTTCATGTGGAATTCAAAGGCTGCATGAAGACGGGAAAAGTGAGTGGCAGCAAGAGAAATTATCTTTCCGATGACATGAGTTTCTACTAAGTTTTTGAAAATATTTTTATATATAGATTGATGATTAAACTTTATCGCCTTAAACAATTTTTTACAGCTCCGTGAAATCTTTACAGATGTATATGCTAATAGTTTCTGATAGTCGTAAGCAACACCCATTTGCTGAAAGTTATCTGTATCGTAGTCCCAGTAAGATTTATTACCCATTAAACTATACTGTAAGACCTAGTTATTATGAGTAAGTGACTAAATTTCTCTCGTTTCTCCTCTACCGATACGTATATCTCCAGTGCTCGTCAGTATCTACAACAGCTATACACATAGCACACATTCGCTCCCATAAGCTTAGCGACGGCTATGCTCAGTCATGCCATTGATATTTTCTCGCAGAACTCACACGATCGTTAACTTTTACTGTCAACACAACAAATAATCTCGTATGCTCTGTGACGTCTGTGAGCATGCTGCTCATGGCGGTAAATGCTCATGTCATTCTTAGCACGCATTATCGTAGTAAGGGGCAATTTTCGATATGTTTCTTCGGCCACAGGTTCTAATACCAGGTTAACCAATTATATCGTATTCTATTTTATCTTACCGTTACCTTCCCGATATTATATATATATATATTGGTGTGTGTTGTGTGTTGTGGGTGTATGTGTTGTAACTGTGTATGTGTACACACATACCGCCACCGCATATACATGATTATGTTATATACTAACATATATATATATATGCCAAGGAAAGATAGATAGAGAGAGAGAGAGAGAGAGAAGAGAGAGAGAGAGAGAGAGAGAGAGAGAGAGACAGAGAGAGACGAGAGAGGAGGAAGATAGAGAGTAACCAGGCGACTGTATATTCTATCATTATACTAAAGCTGAGCGATCCAACTTTCACCTAAAAACTAGTTTTTCTAGGTACACAAAATGAATATAAAAAACCATCTCAAAAATATTATTTTATAAACAAATCTAATCAATTTTGAAAAAAAATCCACTTCATTTGCTTTCTAACTTATCTAATGACCAATGAAGTCAAACACCAACCAATCTCTGTCTTTGTATAGCTTATTTCCCCCCTCCCTCTCAAATACCTGATAATGGGCTTAGTGTGAGGGAGGCTGCTTTGTTACGGGTCTACTGCTGCAGAAGTCACTGATTCTACCCCCTCTCTTCTCTTATCTCTACTCTTTTGTAGTCTATTACAAAACTTCTACAAAATATCAACGCAGCAAAGTTATATTTCCCGTCCCCTTCTTCCACCATACTTTCTCATTTACCAGCGTTACAGAGAAATTATTTGTAGCTTGTTTTATAAAACAAGACAATTTCTTTTTACGCTAATTAAAATTGCAATACCACCGTGCTTAAAAATATATATTCGTTAAATTATTTTAATTATTATTTTTAGAAATTTATTATAGCAGTCCTACTGACTCTATTACACAACATCAAAATATTTATTAGTAAAAATTAGAATGATAGCTATTTAGCTGTTTCCGGTATCAAAAATATAGAAAAAGCCGTACTGTCAATTTGCCGCAAAATCCGTATTTTCATACTTTCCCATCTCAGACAATCATGCCTACTATCTCAACGTCTCATCTCGCACATCATGATATACTCAAGTCGTCTACGTCTAATACCGTCCTGGTCACGCGCTTTACTACATCTGCACTATCATCTTATTACACCTATCATCCCACTACACTCTAACATTACTCTGCTCATCACACGCTCTCGCGTAACATCATTAGTATCACTACATCTGGCTCTACGACACTCGAGCAGCGATAATCGCCTACACTCACTCACCGTACTACGACATCGATCATATCTATCCGACAGCAGATAATATACTCATAGCGCTCGCTACACACTGATCAACCTCGATGACATATCCTGAATGACTTTCAGAGCCGCAGCGTTCACCTTTCCTCAAGATATCTCTACTGCTCACATATACTAGAGATATAGTCGAGAGCTACTGCGCACCTACTCAACTATGATCTACAATCCACAACACCGCTGATGCTCTCCACATCTATCGCTACTAGCTCATAACCCTGTACCACTCTTACACGCAGTCTCTCCTCGTCTGATATAGTCGCGCTGACTATGCTCTCACTATAGCTGCTCTCGCTACTCACATCGCGATACTGCTCATAGATCCATCACTATATGCTATCATGTCCTCATGAGCATATACTATCTCACAACCTGAATTCTACTGGGTTGTTGCAACACACCTCTTAAATCACGCACGACGATTGTTAAACAAATATTTTAAACTCAATAAAAATGGAAATTAACGTCTTTAACGTTTTCTTTTAGTTTAATAAAGAACAATTCCAAGTTATGTGTTATAAAAAAGATTTTTCAGCGCATCATGGGCTTGGATGGCAGCGACAAATCTAACTTTTTACCACATGCGTGTAACAATGACGTAGTAAATTCCTAGATATTCGCTAAAAGCATAACAAACAAAAAAACAACCCCCTGCATTTTTTGTTGTCTCATTCTCAATAACATCCAACTATTTGGACAGTTGAAACAAATTTAAATTGACGAAATCCTGTGATTTTCTTTCAACATCCACTGAAGCTCAATGGGTGACCACAGCGTCTGTTTTTTTCTAGCTATATATAACTAATATAATATATATATATTATATATAATTATATATAATTTAAGCTCATGCATGAAAGATTGACAACACAATACTTACTTGTTCCCTCGCTAACCTTTTTCATTCATTTTACCAATTACACACATATTTATCACACCCCATCAGTTTCAAAATAGGCAGATAAATATTCAGTTCAATTCACTTGATTAGTTGTTTCTACTAAGCGTCTAACTGACACAGTGTCACGTATTAGAGAATTTATTATGTCACTATTCAACATATCCATATTAAAAAACAACGGATTAATTGCACACTTCTATAAATTAAAGACAAGATACCTCGTGATAACGCTATAATCAAGACTTCAAGATGTTAGAAACATGCATCATTGATTAAAATACCGCTCAAAGGGAAAGAATGGCGTTCAACAATTAACGCCCGAAGGAAAAAGATATAAACGACAAATGAAGATTGTACTAAAAACAAACAAAAACACAACTATGTTTTATAAAAAAGAAAGGATTAGAAATCAGACTAAAGATTTCGAGCTGAGTATGCTCCTTAATACCTAGCTAATTTCCAGAACGATAAACAAGCATTTATAAAAAAGAAAGAATCGAATAGTCTTTGGGGAAATTTTACATCATGTGAAAATTATATAAATTACAATGAAGAAGTCAGACATTATTTAATATTTTTACGAAAGTTCGGTTAGATTTTAGAATATTATTCGATCTGGAGTAATCCAATTATCTCTTCAATTTATTTAAATTATCAGCTAAAGAAAATTAATGCGCGAATTGGCTGACATTAAATTTTTACAACTGTGTTTAGCCTCCAAATGAAAAGTAGAATATTGAGGCTATCTGACGAACATTCAGGTTCTTCTTTAGAGAGCCATGTACATTAAAACGTCCATGTGACTAAGGATATCTCAACACTTAATTGTTGGCAACCAATCCAGAGAAATCTAAAACACAAGAAGACAATGTGTACTGTTTACAATTTCTCAGACGAGATGTTCTGTCCTCTGCGGTCAAACAAGAGCCATCTTCCGGTACTACTACTCTCAAGCAGAGATCGATTCTCAGTCGAACTCCTGCCGTGTCAATGTTCCTCCTTAGTGCTTCATGTGTTTCTAGTGTGCGCAGGTCGCGTGTTCGTTCCAATGTCGATAACAATGCGAAATGATGAGGCTTCAAATATCAGTATCAAATAATTAACCAACACGTATTCGGGTGTTGATTGGCTGTAGGTTAAATCCAATGACTTCGCTATTCTAATAAATTACAGTGGGAGGCATTGGAGCAACTCACTTTATCATACAAAAATGATACACACAGATTTTGATGCTTGCTCTCTTTTCATCATGAGTGTCACCAGCATACTATTTTGCTCATGGCGACCACTGATCACCGCAGTCCTGAGAAAGGTCCATCAAAACGGTGTCAGCTATTTCTCTGATTTTTTTATTTGTTTACGATTAAGACTTGATAATGTATTAATTTTATATATTCGGAACTACTTGTCTCATTTTCCATGTTACGCCGTACAAACATTTGTTATCCTACACAATTTCATCTGTTATCCGTAAAATTGTATTCCGTTACACATTTTACTTGTTATCCCGACAAGCATTGTTACCGCTACAACATTTCAACCGATTGTGCCTTCGGCCTTTTCAGGTATCTATTTGTTCTGATCTCGGAACCCCTGAGACTCGGGACCTTCTTTTCGAACTCGGAAACTAATTTCGAACTCAGGTAACCTTCTGTGTCGTATCGGACCTTCTTTCGTAATCGGGAGCCAATTACCGACATTTGAACTAACCCTATATATTCAGTTCCGGGGTACTGTTACCTATTCGCTAACCGATACCTGAGGTACAGCTGTTAAGCTGTGTAATATTATTTATTGTTACTGCTGGCCCTGCACCAGGCATGAACTGACAGTCTAGAGAAACTTCACTTAAGAACAGTTTACCCTAACCTCCTTTAGCCACTACGAGCTATTGTTCAAAATGGTTCCGAGATCCCGAAATGTTTGCGGAGCCGACAATAAATATTCCAAGAAGGCGGAGGCACAATCGCGCTAACGTTTAAGATAACAATGAGATTGAGCGTTCAACTAGTCCAATACAAAAATACTTTAACAAACAAGGTATGTCGAAGTAAAGCATTCGCAGGTAGCTATTGTAAAAAAACCACATGTAAACAATTCTTCTACGGGAACAATCCATTATGTGGTAACTCCATTAGTTAGTCAATGTCTCCCCCCCCGAAACATCATTTTCGGGGTTTTGCACGGACATGGAACTCACTGAGTATATACATAAATAAACTACTTTAATGTAGCTTCGAGCACATCAATTTGCATAATTAGGTTACTGAATTTCAGGTTTTAGATACATCATTACCGTCCAATAATACGTCCCGAAACGTCACGCCACGTCATAATAAAAGGGTGTAAAATCAATAATTTTCAATAATAATATTAAGAAAGGTAGTAAATACATGAAACTATTACTAAAAATATGTGAAGCTGAAAATATTTCAAAATACAGTAAGATACATTTTGGAAACGTATATACTATACAATAATACAATTTGAATCGAAAAGTTGTAATTAAAATATATTACATAGTTTTTTAAATTTTTGATCATTAATCTTTAAACCTTAGACTAAATATTCATTTAAAAACTTATATGCCCTTAATGAGTATGTATTCAATTCCGCTGAGGTTACGCTATTTGTAAGCTGTTTGTTGTCGTACTCAGTCATTTTAAAGGGGAAATCACCAGTTGAAATAAAATAAATTTCTTTAAATAGTTAGTTATCTTTAAAAATATATCTAGAATGTGATTCAAGAGTTATCTGAGGTGAGCGTTGTTGTGTATTCCTTTACGAGTTATTTACGCTAGATTTGACGGTAGTTGTTATCATTTTTAAAACATTAATGAAACACTTTTATTTCAAAAGTTGGATGCAATCACGCGTTTGTGAATCAGTAATAACGTAAGGCCGAGTATGACTCTCTCTCTCTTCTCTCTCTCACCTCTCTCTCTCTTCTCTCTCCATCTATCTATTGATATATCTATTTACCATCTATCTATCTATCTGTATGTGTATCTTCTTTGTATCTGTCTCTCTCGCTCTGTCTCCATCCTCTCTCTCTCTCCTCTCTCTCTCTCTCTCTATATATATATATAATAATATATATATTATATATATATATATATAGATACTTTCTTGTTGGTCGACTAACACTGATGATTCTATGTGTAAGGAGGGACACATAGCTTATCAAATAGACATTACATGCCAGCATTTGTTCTCTCGTGAATTTATTTGATACTTGCATACAGAGATGCACACACACACAAGGCCACATGTATAATATGGTACACAAAATTAATATTAATATATATATTCACATATATATACATATTATGTATATTATTAGTATAGCAAGTAGTAGTTGTACTAATTGTTGGTATTATTATTACCGTTTTTATGTAGTATAGTAGTAGTAGTAGTAGTATAGTAGTTGTAGTATATTAGTAGTAGTAAGTAGTAGTATATTTGTCTAATTTCCTGAAAGTTGCTGATTCACTAATCAAATTTCTCAATCGTCTTGGCGGCTTTCAAATACTGAGAAGCAAAATTGTCTTATTCCCAAACACATTCCGCTTCAAATCGCTATCCGAATTACTATTTGTCAAATTGTGCCCGTGGATAGCGAACAAGATCTTTAATATGGTGCCGTGTGCAAACTTGAGACGGGAAATGTTATGCACCGCGGTCCTTTTGATTAATCCGAGGCCTGGTAAATTTGTTTAACCTCCGCCCGCATGTCTCAATCGAATTGACCTGTACACGCCGCTGGATATTGTTTCTGCGCATGTTCACAGCAGAGATGATGATGCGGTGTGGTAGTTAAGATGCCCCGAGGCTTTTGGCTTTATACCACATCCGAGCAATCATTGCTGCGTTCAATATGATTACGAGGGTTCAGCCTCTTTTGCCTTTTTATTTCCCATTTAACGACCTCCCTGACCATTGTGATCCCCCTTTGATTCCTCTATAGTCAAATTCCTCACTTTAATTTATAATCATTAACGAGTTTGAATTTCCAATTAATTGTAACGTTCTCAATTACACTTCTCCATTTGTTGTCCCTTCGACGTCACTTGTTTCTCCTTTACGTATCCGATTTTGCAGTTTCGTGTTCATAACAATCGGGCAGTGCAGCACACGTTTATTGCTGTGAAAATGGAATCAGCAAAAGTGGAGATCAAATTGCTTGGCGAGGCTGTTTGCGTTTCAATTTGTTGCTAATGCCCATGAGAAAGGCATGAAATCCAACTGTTCGCTTATTCAACTATGGTAAATACTAAGAAAAGATTGGATTTCTTTAGCCAGAAATTCAAACCACGTTATATTGCTTAAAAGCTGGCTAGTGTCCGAGGAATTGCGTAGATAAATAATTTTCCCCGGCCAAACTTAACGTATGAAATCAATGTATAAGTCGATTTGGATAAGGAATTTATCAATTTATGGTTTAAATCGTCTGAAGTATGTGTTCCCAACCCCACTCCTAAGGAGCAGGGTATGAAAAGAAAAAAAATGAATTCTTTAAGCGAAGTTAGCAGGCTTGAATTCACAAGTTTTAATTTTTCTTCTAGACTTGGTTTCTATCTAAAGGTTAAGGGACACCAATCTGTTCAACTATTTAACCCATAACTGGAGGAGAATCTTGGATTCATTTTCTTTTCGAAGTTTTTAGACATATTTTTAAAGACTAAGAACATTGGTATTATTTTGAATATTATTCGACAATTGCCCGTCATCTCATTGTTATCTGTACAGAACGTTTCGGCCGATGTGCCCTCGGCTTTTTCAAGTATTTCTTGTCGACTTGGAGTTTTCTAGCTTGGGGAACCTTCTTGTCGGAACTTGAGAGCCTTGTCGATGAGGGCAAATAGTTCGGAATAATCATCAAATTATCAACCTGATCTCAACATCAGAGAAATAGTAATGACCATAATTAAGAAATTTATTATAATCGGCGACCGAAGATGTAGGTTTGACGGATCCATTTGGTGCAAATCGCAATGATACCGTTTTTTAAAATGCATGAATTCCTCCTGTCCCAGAAAGGAAGCAATGCAGTCTTATTTCTTTATACCATGTAAGGATTTGAGCACTCTCAACGTATGAGGTTTGAAGCTCCTGGGGTCTTAGCTAGCTCAATGATTAATAAGTTAATAATTTAAAACCGTTGTGAGAATTGAATATTCATAACATCAGACTTATATCAGTTACTACAATATGTTAATCTAGCATAACGATCAATGTGAATATATGCAACTGGAATATCTATTTTACTCTAATCCACGTCCAAGAACTTACACACGCTCGAATAGAAAGTAATATAAATAAAGGAGACTATGGTGCAGTCGGACCTCCGCATATTCTGCGCTAAACATTTCACACACACAGCAGCGCAACACATACCGCACACACACTAAGCACTATACAATATAATATAAATACTATGATTAATAATATAGTATATAGCATATAGTGTATGATGTCGTGGTCGTATGTAGTGTGCTGTAGTGGTGAAGATTGGCATGAAACGCTGCATAAATGAGCGTCATATCACGCTACCACTGATTGAGAAGAAGCGTACTGAACCACCATGAGGGTCTATGTTGAACAAATACTCTGCGATGGTCTTATTCAAATAGTTCTTAGTTTAGTGTATCGAACCTTCTCCAGCGTTACCTAACGTGAGTAGTGCTGTTACTTGTGTTTACGTCATAATCCCTCTACAACTGGCAGGTTTGCAACACAAGTTCATTTTAATGGTAATACAATCGGTTATGAAGTTTTTTCTAGACACGGTTTTGCCTTACTTATCTAACTATAACCAATCAACTCAATTTATGAGTTGTTTTTCATCTAGATCATAAGTGTTGATAAATTGATGGTATTCATACTTCATATTAAACAGTCTCGATTGAATCCTGATTTTAAGCTTTGTGATATCGTAGTTGTAAATATTATTCATTCCAAATACGTGTTAATTCGATCAATCTCATTGCTTACAGAAGATATTAAGAAAAATGAAGAAGTCAGTAATGAAGTTACCAAGAATCAAGTAAGATCAATCCTCTGCACTAATATGTCTGTTCTGTTCTGTCTGTCTGTCTCTCTCTAGTCTCTCATCTATCTGAACATCTAATCTATCATCTCTGACACTCTCATATTCCAAATTGCTTAATTACGTCACTGGTAAGAAATATTTACGTCTAATCAACGTGCTTTGAAATTATAGCGGACAAAGTAATAGCATTAACTTATGTAAATAAGTTTCGTGCAATCTACATTCTAGTTTAATCACGGGAACTCATGGCAATTTTATTTGCCCGTATGTTAAAATTTTGCAGTAATTATTTGGAAGTTACATTGTATTTATTTTACCTGCCACCAGGATTAATTGTGGTAAACAGATATAGTATACATCGATCTTATCCCAGTTTATGCGTAGTGACTTAACCTAAATAGTTGCAAGTGTATGCATTAAACAGAGAATTCTAAGGAAAAAGAGACGAGAGAAATTATGTATTACTATCATCTAAGTAATTATGTTTAGGTCAACTTGTGCCGGCATTATTTTTACCAGATGTCCAAAGCTGGCTCTAAATTTAGTATTCACACAACGATAAGCAATAAGCTATATCGTATTTTTTATGCTTTTACGTTAGGTTATCGCGCTCATCGATGTCCGATGATTACGAATACCACAACAGACGGGTGCGTGCAATACACACACACACAACAAAACCACTGACACACACACACACAACAATATTAATTATATATTATATTATATATATAGAGAGAGAGAGAGAGAGAGAGAGAGAGGGGAGAGAGAGAGTTTATGTTAGGAGAAACGTGTAACGGTGGGCAATGAGGTGAATTAGTGCTTTGGTTAACTACAGTTCTTGCATATGCGAATTTTCCAAACAATGTAGATGTTTTTGTTTCTGTTTTATTCATATATATTGTATTGTTGGTGCATTGTGGCAGTGTTGGCTCGTTTGCTGATTTGGTTTGGGTTGCATACTGGGAATAATTGTTTTATATATACGGACCTAAATAAGTTATCGCTGTTTTCCTAACAGAATGAAATAGCCAAGCGCGTTTAATTTCAGATGGTAAACCTATAAGGAAACACTATAAGCAAGCTGAAATTCAGTGGATTTTATTTGCTGAAGTGAAAACATCTTGTTTCTCATAGCATTAAACATGGTCGGATTTCGTGCCAAAAGAAAGTTGTATTGCGGGTGTTATACACCGACATTGAATAGTATAATAAATGAGAGTGTTCAGAGATGATTAAGAGACGTTAAAATTTGATAAAGACAGAGAAGAGGCAGAGAGAAGCAGAGCGAAGAGACATAGACATGAGAGACAGAGCGCACAGGACACAGATAGACAGATAGACAGACAGACAGATTAGAGAGAGGATGATCTTTACTTGATTCTTGTAACTTCATTACTGTTTCTCTCTGTTCTTCATTCTTCTTAATATTCTTCTAACAAAGGGCTGGTTTTCTTCTGGGTCTTGATCTTGGTCTTGTAATTAAAACAAATACATTTTTTTTATCAAGTTTATTTATTTTATCAGCCACGATTCAAATCTTTTCCGCGCGGATGAGATCGACACCAACGAGAAGAGAGACAGACGCCTCCGCTTCTGCTTCCAAGTCAGGTCGAATCGAATCTCTAAACTACCTCTTCCGTTACGTATACTTCTGTAACGGCGGTTAATTGGGGTCCCATAACCCCGGTATGGAAATCTACCCACCCCAAGCTTTTGCATTCTAAAACGAACTTATTTTAAAAATCTACTGGGGTGGCATCTGTCAACAATTTATGATCTCATAATTGTAAACGGGGAACTTTACTGCACTACTTTATTCAAAACAAATTGCAGCTGAAGCACACATAAATCTTGTCAGAGGACTTTAGGGCGACAATGCTCTGTCGGAAAACAACACGAGAGAGATGTGAATTGGTGACGCTTCAAAAATAAACATTTTTTGACGTTGAAGATAAAGAACGCACGGCGCATCGAAAAAGTTTCCAGGCGAAACATAGAGTCATCACAACGTGAAGACTCATGTCAGGTGCAAGCTGAACTTGCTGTATCTTAGGAGTTTAAAAACACGCCTAGTTTTGAACGTTTTGAAAGTAATTAGAAATGTATCAAAACAAGGACTTTTGGTAGCTACGAGTGAAGGACGAGAGGCGGCGAAGAATGCGTCTTGTCCACGTGTGAACAGCTGATTCAAAACGTCACAAATGGAAAGTTGTTTTGCATCGTATCGTGACCGGCGATGCAAATTGGATTCATCACATCATGCTCGCGCAATTTAGCACGGATGTATCATGACAATCTCTACCACATTCCCTATTCTTCATTGCACCCGGGAGGTCCTTCTGGGGAGCAACCAGCATCCTCGCATATTTGGTCAATGTAGGTCGTTGCCCGGGCCCCCACACCTGCATGTCCATGTGTTGGCTTCCACAGGAGAACGTCGCTTATTGAGCTCGTCTTGCTTCTACAGCAGTGTCCTGCATTTGACGTGTCGTCTCACTCGGATAGGTTTGTGAGATGGGGGGCAAGTGACCGTACAGCTGCCTCCGCGTGGTGTGCTGTTCCCCGACTTGTTCAAGAGCATTTTGTGCAGCTTTCATCTAGCTTATCTTGCAAATTGGATATTTCTATAATAATCCTAAGATAAAGATCATAGGGTAAGCTCGGTCATGCATCAACTCGGTGGCAAAGCCCAATATCGTAGTGGACGCTTCTGCTTGCATTTGTGGGAACAGCTGGAAGGTGTCGTTTTTAATAGCTGTCCATCAACGTAGTTTCCGCTATCAACTAGAATTGATGGTTTTAGCGGCCGGGCATTTGAAGAAAACGCCCGCCCCACAAGCAGAGGAACACGTCAAAGTGATATTGCACGGACCATGCAAGAATTACCGTATCGGAAACATTTAGATGGGAAGTTCTGCCGTAAGACACCGGAATTCACAAAACAGTGCCCCGTCGCTTATTTCTGTGATCGTTGGCATATTGTGCTTGCTGAGCAGTAATTTCATTCTTATGAAGAAATCCGCGGAAATTGGGGCGACTTGCTGGGTGAGCCTCAAAAGACGTGTAATTTTCCGATGTGAATTTCAAATGCTAGGCAGAAAGACGGAAAAAGTACGTGGCCAGCAAGGACAAATACTTCAGTGAACATTATTTCTTACAAGTTTTGAAAAATAATTTATTATATATATAATGATGATTAAAACTTTATCGCTAAAACAATTTTTTAATCGTGAAATCTTTTTACAAATTTTATATCTAATATTTATATCTAAGCAACACTTTGCTGAAAGTTATCTGTTCGTTATACGTCCCATAACATTATACATAGCAAATTACTAGTTAAGAAATTATTTTATGGAGTATATAAGTTTCTTCGTTTCTTTCATTGTTAAGTTTTTTTAAAAATCTTTTTAGTGCATTTGTATTTTATCAGAACTTTCAAAAGTTACTTTTACGAGAAACAAATAAGTTATCATGAATGCTGCTCATGGGTAATGGCTCCATGCGTCAATTCTTGCAAACCATTATCTAAGTAAGGGCAATTCTCGATATGTTTTCTTTCGGCCACATGTCTCACATAGCATTAACAATATATCTATCTATTTTTATCTACCTATTCTCTGCCCAATATATATATTATATATATGTGTGTGTGTTGTGTGTCTGTGTGTTGTGTGTATGTGTCTTGTAAATGTGCTATGTGTTACACACATACGCACACGCTATACATGTATATTATGTATATACATATTACATATATATATATATGCCAGAAAGATAGATAGAGAGAGAGAGAGGATGCATGAGAGAGAGAGATCCGACTAAGAGAGAGAGAGAGGAGAGAGAGAGCAGAGAGAGCAGGAAGATAGCAGAGGAGGGATGATATATCTATCTTATACTAACAGCTGAGCGAATCCAACTTTGCCACCTAAAAAACTGTTTTCTAGGTACACAAATGATATAAAAACCATCTCAAAATCATTATTTATAACAATCTAATCAATTGTTTGAAAAAATCCCACTTCATTTGCTTCTAATATCCGTAATTTACAATGAAGTCAAAACACCAAACCAATCTCTGTCTTATTGTATAGCTTAATTTCTCCCCCCTCTCTTCAACATGTAGAATGGCTTAGGTGAGGAGGGGTGCTTTGTTCTGGCTACTGCTGAGAGAGTCACTGACTTACCCCCTCTCTTTCTCTATCTCTCGCTTTTTATTATTAACAAAACTCTACTAAAAATCAAGCAGGCAAAGTTATATTTCTCCGGCCCCTCTCTTCCCTTCTTTCTCAATTTACAGGTTACAGAGAATAAATTGTGTTTGTTTTAATAAAACAAGACAAATGGTCTTTTTACGTTTAATTTTAAAAATTGAATTACCATGCTTTAAAATATATATTTTTTAAATTTTATTTTAATTATTAATTTTTTAAAATTATTAGAGTCCTTACTGAACTCATACACACATCAAATATTTATTAGTAAAAATATTTAGAAAGATGCCGGATATTTAGCTGGTTTCGGTAAAATATTAAAAAACTACTGTCAAATTTTGCCGCAAAATCCGTATTTACGAAATACTTTTCCCTCGCCCTCTGATTGAGAGCAACTTACTAAAAGCACGTGATATTCGGTTTTAATTAAATTTTCAGTGCTGACGTTATCAATGAATGAATTCTAGAGTGCATCAGTTATTTTTTTTTCAAAAACTTTTAGTGATTTTTTCAGGTCACTTAAGCTGACCCCACCCCTAATTTTTTGGTGCAAAATATCGCGTGAGCGTTAAATAAAGTTGAAATAATTACATAGGGTTGTGCCAAACAGCACGCTCTTTTAATACGCACGAGGATTGTTAAAAATATTTTAAAAACGTCAATAAAAAAATTGAAAATTAACGTTTTAATGTTTCTTTACGTTTAATATAAAGAACAATCAAGTTTATGTGTTATTAAAAAAGATTTTCAGCCGTTATGGTATGGCAGACAAATCTAAACATCTACACATGCGTAAAACTGACGCTAGGTAAATTATAGAAATTGCAAAAAAAAAAAATCTGATTCGTTTGTAATTGTTTGATTATAATACATGAGAAGACGAGAGAATAAACAGGAAAGAGTGAAAATAAGAGTGAGAAGAGAAAAAAGAAAACTGGAGAGAGAGAGAGAGAGAGAGGAAAAGGACAAAGAGAGAATATAGGAGAGAAAAGGAGAGAGAAGTGAAATTGAGAGAGATGAGAGAGAGTGGTAAAAGAAAAGGGAGAAAAGAGAAAAAGAGTGAGAGAGAAGAGAGAATTAGAGGGAAAATGAGTGAAAGAGAACAGAAAAGGAAAAAAAAGAGACAATGAAAAAAAAAGAAGAGAAAAGTGGGGAGAGAAAGATAAAGAGAGGGGGAGAGAGAGGAAAGGATAAAGAGAGAGAAGAGAGAAGAAAGCGAAATTAATAGAAGAGAGAGAAGAGAGAGAGAGAGAGAAGAAAAGGAGAGAGAAGAGGGGTGAGAAGAGAAATGAGTGAGGAGAACAGAAAAGGAAAGAAAAGAGAAAATGAAAAAAAAGGGAACAGAAAGTGAGGAGAGAAAGATAAAGTGAGGGGGGGAGAGAGGAAAGGAGAAAGAAAGAAGAGAAGCGAAATTGATAGGAGTGAGAGAGAGAGAGAGAGAGGGAAAGTGAAGGAGAGAGAGAGAGAGGAAAGTGAAGAAGAGGAGTGAGAAGAGAAATGAGTGAAAGAGAACAGAAAAGAAAGAAAACAGAAAATGAAAAAAAAGAGAGAAAAAATGTGAGAGAAAAGAGCAAAGGCGAGAGAGACTGAGAGAGAGGTAGAGAGAGAGGGGGGGAGAGAGGATAAAAAATGAATGAGAGAAGAGAAAATGTGAGATGAGAAAAGGAGAGAGAGAAATAATATAGAAGGAGAAGGAAGGGGAGAGAGAAGAGAAAAAGGAAAGGGAATATAAAAAGAGAAAAGGCGAGGGGAGGGAGAGAACGAGAGACGAGGAGAAGGTGAGAGAAGACATAAGAAGAGGAGAGAGAGAATAAAAAATGAATGAGAGAAGAGAAAATGTAAGCGAAAGCGGAGAAAAGAGAGAGAGAGAAATAATATAGAAGGAGAAGGAAGGGAGTGAAAAGGAGAGAGAGAGAAAGGAAAGGGAATATAAAAGAGAAAGGAGAGAAGGGGGAGAGAAGAGAGAAGAGTTTATCCAAACGTGTGTGTATCTCGAATAGTGGGTTCGTGTATGAGAAATTTGTCTCCAACTTAATATATACGTGCAGTGTGCTGCTCATACGAGTAAGAAAAAAAAAAAGCAAGGTTTTAAAGTTGATGTATTTAAAAGAACAAACGTGAGAAAGACAAAGGTGTCAATTAAAAATAAACATTTACTTACGGCATCATTGTATTTTAATGTGAATTGTGTGTGTTCTTAATGTGCAGGTGAGAGAATCCATGAACACTGTGCGAAACGGCGAAAGACTGAGTGATTATTTCGAACAGCGGATATAAGACTTTTAAAAAAGGCTCTACGTTGAAGGTTGGAAAAACTAGAACTAAGATAGATAG
Source organism: Doryteuthis pealeii (assembly GCA_023376005.1). Classification (NCBI taxonomy): domain Eukaryota; kingdom Metazoa; phylum Mollusca; class Cephalopoda; order Myopsida; family Loliginidae; genus Doryteuthis; species Doryteuthis pealeii. The sequence goes on from CM042139.1 coordinate 68,312,308, forward strand.
ATAGATAGATAGAAACACAACCACTATACACATTTTCATGAATGATTGATATATAGATAGACAGGTAGAGAGATAGATAAATACACCAAACACACACGCCACCACCATACACATCATGGTAGATTAGATGAATAGACACACACACACTACAGTACCATACATATTTTCCTGATAGATTAGACCAACTAGTCTTCCTTAATGAGGCATATGATATATATTTACGCATTCACAGAGGGAAGTACGTGGCACGAGGTCAATTTTTAAGCAGATTACAACTGTATTAAACGAACAGTTTTCTTTCTCCTTGAGTCTTACGGTTAACTCATATTGAAGCAGTGGTTCCCGAAATATCACCGAAGATAAGCAGCAATGAACCACTTCAATACTTGGATCGGTGACAATTTAAGCAACTGCAGGTACTGTGAGAAACCGAATATCAAAATGACTTCATTCGGCATTAAATGACCCTAAAAGGGTTGATATGCCATAAAAACAAAACAACCAGCTAAGAAACCTTCTCCTAGAATGTTTACCTTACTCGTGTAGTTTCGTTGGGTTTCTTTGTTTAATGACATATCAGTCTTTATTGATTATTTAATGCCAAATCCATAATTGTAGAAAAAAACAGCAGTGGTACTATCTGACCCATAGCTGGAGGGAGGAAAATGTTCATAATTTTTCCAAGAGTATTAGTCAGAAAGTGAACATAATAGCGCGACTAAGATTCGAACTCGTTTACGACGATGTACAGTCTAGAATGTTAGCGGGTATCTTACAAAAGCTAAAGAACCCAGTCTGCCCAACCATTTACCCGTTCATAGGGGTAGAAGTATGGATGCATACCTTTTCCAAGGGCATTAGCGCGAAGTGAAACAAAAACTGCTTCGGGAAGGACTTGAACACGAGTCGCCGGTTTCATTTCCATAAGACGATGCACTAAGCGCAGCTTATAAGGTTATATGCTATTCGATATTAAACGAGAACACTCACTGAAGGTATATACATAAATAAACTACTTTATGTAGCTTCGAGCACATCAAATTTGCATTTAGGTTACTGAATTTCAGTTTTAGATATCATCATTACGTCCAATAATACGTCCCAGAAACGTCACCCACGTCATAATAAAGGGTGTAAAATCAATATTTTTCAATATATATATTAGAATAAGTAAAATACATGAAAACTATTACTAAAAATATGTGTGAAGCTGAAAATATTCAAAATACAGTAAGAATACATTTGGAAACGTATATACTATACAATAATACAATTTGAATCGAAAAGTTGTAATTAAAATATATTACATAGTTTTTTAAATTTTTGTCTATTAATCTTTACAACTTAAGACTAAAATATTCATTAAAACTTATAATGCCTTAATGAGTATGTATTCATCCGCGTGAGGTTTACGCTATTTGTAAGCTGTTTGTTGTCGTACTCAGTCATTTTAAAGGGGAAATCACCAGTTGAATAAAATAAATTTCTTTAATATGTTAGTTACTCTTTAAAAATATATCTAGAATGTGATTCAAGAGCTTTCTGAGGTGAAGCGTTTGTGATATTCCTTTACGAGTTATTTACGCTAGATTTGACGTAGTTGTTATCATTTTAAAACATTATGAACACTTTTATTCAAAAGCTGGATGCAATCACGGCTTTTGGAATCAGTTAATAACGTAGGCCGAGTATGACTCTCTCTCTCTCTCTCTCTCACTCTCTCTCTCTCTCTCTCTCCATCTATCTATTGATATATCTATTTATCCATCTATCTATCTATCTGTATGTGTATCTCTCTTTGTATCTGTCTCTCTCGCTCTGTCTCCATCCTCTCTCTCTCTCTCTCTCTCTCTCTCTCTCTATATATATATATATATATATATATATTATATATATATATATATATATACTTTCTTGTTGGTCGACTAACACTGATGATTCTATGTGTAGGAGGGACACATCGCTTATCAAATAGACATTACATGTCCAGCATTTGTTCCTCGTGAATTTATTTGATACTTGCATACAGAGATGCACACACACACAAGGCCACATGTATATATAGGTACACAAAATTAAATATATATATATATTCACATATATATACATATATATGTATATTATTAGTAATAGCAGTAGTAGTTGTACTAATTGTGGTATTATTATTAGTTTATTGTAGTAGTAGTAGTAGTAGTAGTAGTAGTAGTTGTAGTAGTATTAGTAGTAGTAGTAGTAGTATATTTGTCTAATTTCCTTGAAAGTTGCTGATTCACTAATCAAATTTCTCAATCGTCTTGGCGCTTTCAAATACTGAGAAGCAAAATGTCTTTATTCCCAAACACCATTCCGCTTCAATCGCTATCCGAATTACTATTTGTCAAATTGTGCCCGTGGATAGCGAACAAGATCGTTTAATTGGTGCCGTGTGCAAACTTGAGACGGGAATGTGCCACCGCGGTCCTTTTGATTAATCCGAGGCCTGGTAAATTTGTTTAACCTCCGCCCGCTATGTCCTCAATCGAATGACCTGTACACGCCGCTGGATATTGTTCTGCGCATGTTCACAGCAGAGATGATGATGCGGTGTTGGTAGTTAGATGCCCCGAGCTTTTGGCTTTATACCAACATCCGAGCAATCATTGCTGCGTCAATATGATACGAGGGTTCAGCCTCTTTTGCCTTTTTATTTCCCATTTAACGACCTCCCTGACCCATTGTGACTCCCCCTTTTGATTCCTCTTTATAGTCAAATCCTCACTTTATTTATATCATTAACGAGTTTTGAATTTCCAATTAATTGTAACGTTCTCAATTACCTTCTCCATTTGTTTGTCCCTTCGACGTCACTTGTTTCTCCTTTACGTATCCGATTTTGCAGTTTCGTGTTCATACAATCGGGTTCAGTGCAGCAACGTTTATTGCTGTTGAAAATGGAATCAGCAAAGTGAGATCAAATGCTGGCGAGGCTGTTTGCGTTTCAATTTGTGCTAATGCCCATGAGAAAGGCATGAATCCAACTGTTCGCTATTCAACTATGGTTAAATACTAGAAAAGATTGGATTCTTTAGCCAGAATTCAAACCACGGTTATATTGCTTAAAAGCTGCTGTGTCCGAGGAATTGGGTAGATAAATATTTTCCCCGGCAAACTTAACGTATGAAATCATGTATAAGTCGATTTGGATAAGGAATTTATCAATTTATGGTTTAAATCGTCTGCAAGTATGTGTTTCCCAACCCCCTCCTAAGGAGCAGGGTATGAAAAGAAAAAAATGAATTCTTTAAGCGAAGTTTAGCAGGCTTGAATTCACAGTTTATTTTTCTTCTAGACTGGTTTCTATCTAAAGGTTAAGGACACCAATCTGTTCAACTATTTACCCATAACTGGAGGGAGAATCTTGGATTCATTTCTTTTTCAAGTTTTAGACATATTTTTTAAAGACTAAGGAACATTGGTATTATTTGAATTATTCGGACAATTGCCGTCATCTTCATTGTTATCTGTACAACGTTTCGGCCGATGTGCCCTCCGGCCTTTTTCAAGTATTTCTTGTCGGACTTGGGAGCTTTCTAGCTCTGGGGAACCTTCTTGTCGGACTTGAGAGCCTTGTCGATGAGGGCAATAGTTCGAATAATCCATTCAAATTATCAAGCCTGATCTCAAACATTCAGAGAAATAGTAATGACCATAATTTAGAAATTTATATAATCGGCGACCGAAGATGTAGGTTTGAACGGATCCATTTGGGTTCAAATCGCAATGATACCGTTTTTTAAAATGCATGAATTCTCCTGTCCCCGAAAGGAAGCAATGCAGTCTTATTTCTTTATCCATGTAAAGGATTTGAGCACTCATCAAACGTTAGTGAGGTTGAAGTGGGGGTTTAGCTAGCCAGTGATAAAAAGAATATTAAAACCCTTTGAAGAATTGATTTCAAGCATCAACATTCAGTTAACAAGATATGGTATCTACATAAATCAATGTGAAATAGCCAACTGGAAACTATTTTATTATCACTCCCAAGAACATTCACAGATGTAGAATATATAAATAAAGGAGACTATGGTGCCATGGCCTCCCATATTCTGCGTAAACATTTCACACACACAGAGGAACACATACGCACACACATACACTATATATATATATATATATATATATATATATATATAGTGTATGTATGTGTGTGCGTATGTGTGTGTGTGTGTGTGAAGATTGGCAGAAACGTGCATATAATGACGTCATATCAGCACCACTGATGGAAGAAGCGTATGAACCACATGGGGGTCTATGTTGACAAATACTCCTCGTATGGTCTTATTTCAAAATAGTTTCTTAGTTAGTGTATGAACTTCTCAGCGTATATACGTGAGTATGTGTGTATGTGTTTACATAATCCCTCTACAACTGGCAGGTTGCAACACAAAGTCATTTTTAATGTAATACAATCGGTTTGAGTTTTTTTCTAGACGGTTTGCCTTACTATCTACCTATACCAATCAACCATTTAAGTGTTTTCATCTAATCAAATTGAAAATCATGGTATTCAACTTCAATATCAAACAGTCATTAAACTGAATTTTAAACTTTTGTATATACCGTAGTTGTAAATATTATTTATTCAAAATTAATTGAATATCAAATTCCACTCTATCACAGAAGAATTAAGAAAAATGAAGAAGCAGTAATGAAGTTACCAAGAATCAAGTAAGATCATCCTCTCACTAATATGTCTGTCTGTCTGTCTGTCTGTCTCTCTCTGTCTCTCTCTATCTGAACTCTATCTATCATCTCTGAACACTCTCATTTCAAAATTGCCTTAATTACTCATTAATGTTTTAGTATAATACACTGCTTTAGAAATTAAGCGGACAAAGAAAGAACTCTTGTAAATATTTCGTGGCAATTACTTCTGTTTAATAAGGGACTCAATGGGACAATTTTAATTTCTTGTCCAATCTGTTTATGTAACACGTTGCAGTAATTCATTTGGGAAGGTTACGTATTTATCTCTTCTTCCCCCAGGTATTGGTATGATAATATGACAGATTTAGTTTCATATAATTGTTAAGGAAACAGGACAGGAGAAAGAATATTATGTATTCTATATCTAAGTAATTATGTTTATGGTCAACTTGTGCGGCATTATTTTTACCAGATGTCCAAAGCTGGCTCTAAATTAGTATTCACAACGATAAGCAAATAAGCTATATCGTTTATTTTTTATGCTTTACGTTAGGTAATCGCGCTCATCGATGTCGATGAACGAATACCACACACAGACGGGTGCGTGCATACACACACACACAAACAAACACTGACACACACACACACACACATATATATATATATATATATATATATATATATATATAGAGAGAGAGAGAGAGAGAGAGAGAGGGAGAGAGAGAGTTATGTTAGAGAAACGTGGTAACGTGGGCATGAGGTGAATAGTGCTTGGTAACTAACAGTATCTTGCATATGCGATTTTCAAACAATGTAGATGTTTTTGTTTCTGTTTTATCATATATATTGTATTGTGGTGCATTGTAGGCAGTGTTGGCTCGTTTGCTGATTCGGTTTGTGTTGCATACTGGGAATATTGTTTTATATATACGGACCTTAAATAAGTTATCGCTGTTTTCTAACAGATGAAATAGCCAGCGCGTAATTTCAGATGGTAACCTATAAGGAAACACTATAAGCAAGCTTGAAATTCAGTGGATTTTATTTCGCTGAAGTGAAAACATCTTTGTTTCTCATAGCATTAAACATGTCGGATTTCGTGCCAAAGAAAGTGTATTTGCGGGTGTTATACACCGACATTGAATAGTATATAAATGAGAGTGTTCAGAGATGATAAAGAGAGTTAAAATTTGATAAAGACAGAGAGAGGCAGAGAGAGGCAGAGCGAGAGAGACATAGACAGAGAGACAGAGGCACAGACACAGATAGACAGATAGACAGACAGACAGATTAGAGAGAGGATGATCTTACTTGATTCTTGTTAACTTCATTACTGTTTCTTCTCTGTTCTTCATTCTTCTTAATTCTTCTAACAAAGGGCTGGTTTTCTTCTGGGCTGATCTTGGTCATTGTAATTAAAACAATACATTTTTTTATCAAGTTTATTATTTTATCAGTCCACGATTCAATCTTTTCCGCGCGGATGAGATCGACCCAACGAGAGAGAGACAGACGCCTCCGCTCTGCTTCCAAGTCAGGTCGAATCGAATCTCTAAACTACCTCTTCCGACGTACTCTGTAACGGGGTTAATTGGGTCCTCATAACCCCGGTTATGGAAATCTACCCACCCAAGCTTTTCATTCTAACGAACTTATTTTAAAAATCTACTGGGTCTGTCAACAATTTATGACTCTCATAAATTGTAACACGGGGAACTTTACTGCACTACTTTATTCAAAACAAATTTGCAGCTGAAGCACACATAAATCTTGTCGAGACTTAGGGCGACAATGCTCTGTCGGAAACAACACGAGGAGATTTGATTGGACGCTTCAAAAATAACGATTTTGACGTTGAAGATAAAGAACGCACTGGCGCATCGAAAAAGTTTCCAGGCGAAACATAGGAGTCATCACAACGTGAAGACTCATGTCAGGTGCAAGCTGAACTTGCTGTATCTTTAGGAGTTTAAAACACGCCTAGTTTTGAAACGTTTGAAAGAATTAGAAATGATTCAAAACAAGGACTTTTGGTAGCGTACGAGTTGAAGACGAGAGGCGGCGAATGGCGTCTTGTCACGTGTGAACAGCTGATTCAACGGCACAAATGGAAAGTTTGTTTTGCATCGTATCGTGACCGGCGATGCAAATTGGATCATCATCATCATGTCGCGCAATTAGCACGGATATCCATGACAATCTCTTACCAACATTCCCTATCATTCATTGCACCCGGGAGGTCCTCTGGGGAGCAACCAGCATCCTCGCATATTTGGTCAATGTAGGTCGTTGCCGGGCGCCCCACACCTGCATGTCCATGTGTTGGCTTCCACAGGAGAACGTCGCTTATGAGCTCGTCCTTGCTTCTACAGCAGTGTCCTGCATGACGTGTCCGTCTCACTCGGATAGTTTGTGAGATGGGGGGCAAGTGACCGTACAGCTGCCTCCTCGTGGTGTGCTGCTTCCCCGACTTGTTCAAGCAGCATTCTTGTGCAGCTTTCATCTAGCTTATTCTGCAAATTGGATATTCTATAATAATCCTAAGATAAAAGATCATAGGGTAAGCTCGGTCATGCATCAACATCGGTGGCAAAGCCCAATATCCGTAGTTGGACGCTTCTGCTCTGCATTTGCTGGGAACAGCTGGGTGTCGTTTATTAATAGCTGATCCATCACGGTAGTTCGCTATCAACTAGAATTGATGCGTTTAGGCCGGGCATTGAAGAAAAACGGCCGCCCCACAAGCAGAGACACGTCAAAGTGATATTGCAACGTGACATGCAAGAATTACGTACTCGGAAACATTTAGATGTGAAGTTCTGCCGTAGACACCGGATTCACAAAACATTGCCCCGTCCGATTATTTCTGCTGATCGTTGGCATATTGTCTTGCTGAGCAGTAATTTCATTCTTATGAAGATGCCGAAATTGGGGCGACTTGTGGTTAGCCTCAAAAGACGTGTAATTTTTCCGATGTGGAATTCAAATGCTGGCAGAAAGACGGGAAAAAGTAGTGGCCAGCAAGAGACAATACTTTCAGTGACATATTTCTTACTAAGTTTTGAAAAATAATTATTATATATATAATGATGATTAAACTTTATCGCTAAAACAATTTTTAATCCGTGAAATCTTTACAAATTTATATCTAATATTTATATCTAAGCAACACCATTTGCTGAAAGTTATCTGTATCGTATACGTCCCATAACATTATTACATAGAAATTACTAGTTAAGAAATTATTATGGAGTATATAAGTTTCTTCGTTTCTTTCATTGTTAGTTTTTTTAAAAATCTTAGTGCCATTGATATTTTATCAGAACTCAAAAGTTAACTTTTACGAGAAACAAATAAGTATCATGAATGCTGCTCATCGGGTAATGGCTCATGGTCAATTCTAGCAAACCATTATCTAGTAAGGGCAATTCTCGATATGTTTTCTTTCGGCCACATGTTCTCACATACGCATTAACCAATATATCTATCTATTTTCTATCTACCTATCTCTCCCAATATATATATATATATATGTGTGTGTGTGTGTGTGTGTGTGTGTGTATGTGTCTGTAACTGTGTATGTGTACACACATACGCACACGCATATACATGTATATATGTATATACATATACATATATATATATATGCAGAAAGATAGATAGAGAGAGAGAGAGAGAGAGAGAGAGAGAGAGAGAGAGAGAGAGAGAGAGAGAGAGAGAGAGAGAGAGGAAGATAGAGAGGAGGGATGTATATCTATCATTATACTAAAGCTGAGCGAATCCAACTTTGCCACCTAAAAAACTGTTTTTCTAGGTACACAAATGATATAAAAACCATCTCAAAATATTATTTTATAACAATCTAATCAATGTTTGAAAAAAATCCCACTTCATTTGCTTCTAATTATCGTAATTTACAATGAAGTCAAACACCAACCAATCTCTGTCTTATGTATAGCTTATTTCTCCCCCCTCTCTCAATACATGTAGAATGGCTTAGTGTGAGGAGAGGGTGCTTTGTTCTGGCTACTGCTGAGAGAGTCACTGACTTTACCCCCTCTCTTTCTCTATCTCTCTCTTTTTATTATTACAAAACTCTACTAAAAATCAAGCAGGCAAAGTTATATTTCCCGTCCCCTCTCTTCCCTTCTTTCTCAATTTACAGGTTACAGAGAATAAATTTGTGTTTTGTTTTAATAAAACAAGACAAATTTCTTTTTACGCTTAATTAAAATTGAATACCATGCTTTAAAATATATATTTTTAAATTATTTTAATTATTAATTTTTAAAATTTATAGAGTCCTACTGACTCTATACACACATCAAATATTTATTAGTAAAATATTAGGAAGATGCTATTTAGCTGGTTTCGGTAAAATATAAAAAACCTACTGTCAAATTTGCCGCAAAATCCGTATTTTACGAAATACATTTCCCTCGCCCCTGATTGAGAGAAACTTACTAAAAAGCAGTGAATAATTCGGTTTTAATTAAATTTTCAGTGCTGAGTTATCAATGAATGAATTCTAGAGTGCATCAGTTATTTTTTTTCAAAACTTAGTGATTTTTTCAGGTCACTTAACGCTGACCCCACCCCTAATTTTTTGGGTGCAAAATATCGGTGAGGTTAAATAAAGTTGAAACTAATTACATAGGGTTGTGCAACACACGCTCTTTTAATACGCACGAGGATTGTTAAAAAATATTTTAAAACGTCAATAAAAAAATTGAAAATTAACGTTTTAATGTTTTCTTTTACGTTTAATATAAAGAACAATTCCAAGTTTATGTGTTATAAAAAAGATTTTCAGCCGTATGGTATGGCAGACAAATCTAAACATCTACACATGCGTAAAACTGACGTAGGTAAATTATAGAAATTGCAAAAAAAACAAACAAAAAAACAACCCTCATTTTTTGTGTCTATTCTCAATAAAATCCAACTTATTTGGACAGTTTTGAAAAACTTTAAATTGACGAAATCCTGTGATTTTCTTTCAACAATCCAACCTGAGCTCAATGGGTGACCCAACAGGTCATGTTTTTTTCTAGTATATATATATATATATAATATATATATATATATATATATATATATATATATAATTTAAGCTTGCATGAAAGATTGACACCACACAATCTATTTACTTGTTTCCCTCGTCTAACCTTTTTCATCATTTTACAATTACACTATATGTATCACACCCCCATAGTCAAAATATCAGATAAATATTCAGTTCAATTCATTGATTAGTTTTTCTTACTAATCCAGTCTAGACTGACACAGTGTCTACGTTAAGAGATATATGTATAACATTCGAATATAAAATAAAACGGATTAATGCACTTATAAATTAAAAAAGAAATGAGAAGATAAAGAAAGAGTTAAAAAATGAGTAAAATACGCTAAAGGGAAAAATGAGTTCAAAATTAACGCGAGGAAAAGATAAAAGAAAATGAAGATGTACTAAAAACAAACAAAAAATGTTTTTTAAAAAAAGAAAGGAAAGAAAAGAAATAAAAGAAATATGTAGTGACATAGTCTAATTTCCAGGAAGATAAAAAGCATTTATAAAAAAAGAAAGTCGAATTAGTCTTTGGGGAAATTTACATCGATGTGAAAATTATATAAAATTACAATTGAAGAAGCAGACATCTATTTAATTTATTTTACGAAAGTTGGTTAGATTTTAGCATATATTTCCGATCGAGTACTCAATATCTTTCAGATTTTATTAAATTAATCCAGCCTAAAGAAAATTAATCGCATTGGCATTGACATTAATTTTTACAACGGTGTTTTAGCACTCCAAATGAAAAGTAAGATATATTGGGGTATCTGCGAAATTATCAGGTTTTCTTTAGAGAGCTGTACATTAAAACGTCTGTGACTAAGTGATATCTCAACACTTAATTGTTGGCAACCAATCCAGAGGGAAACTCTAAAACCACAGAGAAGACAATGTGTATGTTACGATTTTTGTGGCCATCCTTAGGCTTCAAACAAGAGCACTGTCCAGTGGAGAACCCTTTTGTCAAGCAGAGCACGATCCTCAGTGAAAAATCCTTTGGTTGTTCATTGTTGCTCCTTAGTGCTTGGTGTTCCTAAGTGTTGCAGGCAGGTCGGTTCGTCAATGTCGAATAAAATGCAAATGGATGGCTGTCAATATCAGTGATTAAATAATTAACCAACCACGTATTCGGGCTGTTGATTGGCTGAGGTTTAAACCACATGACTTCGCTTATTCTATAAATTTAAGTGGAGGATTGGAGCACTCCTTATATACAAAAATGATACAACAGTTTTAGATGCTTGTCTCTTTTTCAATGAGTGTCACAGCAATACTTATTTTGCTATGGAGACCAATGATCACCGCAGTCTGAGAAAGGTCATCAAAAGGTGTCGCTATTTCTCTGATTTTTTTTTTTTTTAGATAAGACTTGATAATTAGTATTATTTATATTATTCGGACTATTGTCCTCATTTCCATTGTTATCCGTACAACATTGTTATCCGTACAACATTTTCATTGTTATCCGTACAACATTGTTATCCGTACAACATTTTTATTGTTATCCGTACAACATTGTTATCCGTACAACATTTCAACCGATGTGCCTTCCGGCCTTCTTCAGGTATTTCTTGTCGGACTCGGGAACCTCCTGAGACTCGGGAACCTTCTTTTCGAACTCGGGAAACTAATTTTCGAACTCGGTAACCTTCTTGTCGTAATCGGGAACCTTCTTGTCGTAATCGGGAGCCATTACCGAACTTTGAACCTAACCCTTTATTCAGTTCACGGGGGTATCCTGTTCTTATTCCGCTAACCATACCTGGGGTACAGCTGTTAAGCTGTGTTAATTATTATTCTATGTTACTGCTGGCCCTGACCAGGATTGAACCTGCAGTCTAGAGAACTGTCACTTAGAACTGTTTTAACCTAACTCCTTTATCCACTACGCTATGTGTCAAATGGTTCCCGAGTCCGAGAAGTTTGCGGAGTCCGACAATAAATATCCGAAGAAGGCCGGAGGGCACATCGGCTGAAACGTTGTACAGATAACAATGAAGATGAGGTCAATAGTCCAAATAATACAAATAATACTAAAAGGTGTCGAATTAAAATTCCAGGTAGCTATGTAATAGAAACCAATGTAAACAATCTTCTACGGAAAATCACATTATGTGCGTTAAATCCATTTAGTTATGTAATGTCTTCCCCCCACGAAACATCATCTGGTGGTTTGACGGACATGGAAGGGGTGGCTAATAGTGACTTAGATTAAAATAACTGATGTCAAAATTTGCGGTTTTAGTTTCAGTTGTTGGATTTTATGTATTTATAATAATAATAATAATAATAATAATAATAATAATAATAATAATAGACCTTGCAATAGACCAGAAAAATTGATACATGAAAGTGACATCGATGCCAGTCATTGCCGTGGCCCTTGGAACAGTTTCCAAGAACCTGGAAAAGACAATGAATTAGAGAAATAATTGAAACCAACCAGAATTGACCATTACGTAAATCGACCAGGATACTTAGAATTGTCCTAGAGACCTGAGGAAACTTGTTGCCATCTTGATTCCATTGAAAAACAATGAGATAAAGCTGACGTGAAAAATTCCCCTGAAGCAAATTAAAGAATCCATATTAATAGCAACACAAATAACTCAATAAGAAAACTGACATGAAAGGAAGACAAGATCAGGCATGACTGTGTGTGAATGGTGATCCTCTTGGAATTGTGCAAGATACAAAAATTTCACTATTTCTTATGATTTTTATCGCATACATTTAAATCATAATTTCTTACCTTCCTTTGTGGCAGACATTTAAAAGGTTCAAAGATTTTATGTGATTTTTATTATTCAGATCAAAAGTTCTCAATCTTTTTTCTACCTATGAGCCTCATTGATTCCTATTTTACTGTAGTGTACCTCCCATTACCATTCGATATTTAAAACATCTATTGTTTTTTTTTTGTTTTTTTAACTGAATATTTTCTGCTTGCCTGGACCAAAGGAATATTATATGGTCACCGGATGGGAGGCATTTGGCCCCTGGTCGAGAACCACAAATATACATAACTACTGACCATTCTTCACGTGCCCACTCAGTGACTTCATTAAACAAGAAAAGTTCTTCATTAAGATTATTCTCTCAAACGTACATTCTTATTTGAAAGAAGCATCGTAATTCGTTACAAGATTATACAGAGGTCACTTTGATGAACACGTTGAAAGAGAATTATGAACTAGCGAGAGGTCAACGTAAAAATCAAAAGAAACATTATCAAAGATAAGAAGAATAAGAGAGCAACAGATTGTTTTGTAACCCATACTATTGTGCAAAAGTTCAGAAGAAAATCATGTTAATCCAGATTGGCGTGAAATAGAAAACGCCCACCAACATCATTCATACAAAGATTGCATATTATTTCGAAGGCCGAGTCTTCTATATTTCCATATTACAGTGGATATAACTCGACGTATAAAGAAATTTACGCATTAGATCTATCTTATGCTGAGTTGACTGTTGAATGTTTTACTTCAAATAACACTTCTTCTGATGCTATGTGACAGGTAATTCTATCCTGCATTTACTCCTAGTGGCCGTAGCGCAGCATATCATACCATTTTGGGATCAGAGCGACTCCGTGGGAAAATTAGAAATATTCAGGATTGAATCCAGACCAGTAAAGCTGAATTTTTTTTATTATCAAGTTTAAATTAACGATTGTTATAACTTGGAAATAACTTTGTGAATAATCGAAATTAATTACAAAAACAGCAAAAATCACAAATGAAAGAGAAATATTTTTTGTACGGAAAGTAAGGACATACGTACATCAAATTGTCTTTAAATTAAGTGGCAGTGGACGTTTGATGCAAACACTTGTTTGAAAAAAATGGTTCAATTTTCATAGAATTTAATATGTACTAAATGCATGAAGCGTTTTGATGGGTCGAGGCAGAATGATAAGCCCTTTCTGCAGGAAGTCTTAAATTCCACCCGATACGACGGCTTTAAAGACAGTATCAATAAAAATTAACCATCAAAATTAATTAATTTTGTATAAATTCTATAGCAATTACTGAATATAGAAAAGAATAAGTAGAAAATCTATTTCATATTTGTCTGTTAGTTTTGCCATGTTTGTAATCTGTGTCTTGACATGTTACCACCAAATACAGGTACTTCAACTCTTTTCTTGATAATACATTGACAGATTTGAAAATGATTTGTTAATATTGCTGAAATATGTGATTATTAAAAAGTATTGTCCTTGTAAACTATTAGATTGCATTTACCACAAATTTGATCGAGATAGATTTTTAATTATTGGCTGAGACTGAATTATTATGTTTAAATAAAATCTGTAATGGCGTGATTATTCCTACAATCTTAAACCTTTTTTAGTTGATTGATTTATTGCGTTTAAGAACATATCAAACCGTCTAGGATTATTTTATGGCTAGAGATTAGGGAATCGCGTTGAATTCTACGTTTTTCTTTACATTTTCCTTTAAAATATTCTTTGAATTTTATCGAATCAAATTATTTGCACACATATCTATTTAACCCATAGATAGGTTTTTAACAGATAACATCATTCATGGTCTGAGTGAACCTGGGATTAGCGTCATGGAAGAGGGACTCCACACTTCCCAAATTTCCAAAATCAGATGCCATTTAATATCATACCAGGTATACGCCTTGAGGGCGGGGGATTACCCCTCTATAGTGGATACAGTCAGTATATTCTAAGTGCCCACCGAATCGCTTCAGCGTACAGATTAGTACAATAAATCCAATGTACCTTTCTACGACACACTATTAATCTGGGAAATAGTAATGTTTCTAAGTCATTAGGGGAACATAGTGTCATTACTATAATTATAAATTAAAAAACTAGACACATACGGATGTAGCAAATTACACAATTCATTTTAAATATGTAATTCTACATTTCGTTAACTAATGTGGAAAAATATTTGAAGGTGGACACTCTACTCACGTGGATGGCATCGTGTTGCATAGGGGCTCAAGTCGAGTAGTAGTAGAAGTAGTAGTAGTCGTAGTAGTTGGTCTCAGACAGACAGCAACATTTACATACACTATGCGTTCCAACCAGAAACAACATACGAAAGTCGCAGAGTCAAAAGAGAGAGAGAGAGAGAGAAGAGAGAGGAGAGAGAGAGAGAGAGAGAGAGAAGAGAGAGAGAGAGAGAGAGAGAGAGAGAGAGAGAGAGAGAGAGAGAGAGAGGTCAAACTATTTATCACATTCGTTACACTATGCGCGCCATTCAATGACAGCCAAACACATCACACAGAACCAAAAACACTCCGTACTTATGGGCCAGCGAAAAAGAGACCGAATTTCCTTACTTCCGTTTGTGGTCCAAGGATGTGGGAAGGGACATATCCGTTTCGCTCTTCCGCAGAAAATTTGGGACAACCGGTTTTTTAAATCTAGCTCAAGGGTCATTGATCAGTCAACTGACTGACACAGTTGAGTGTGTAGAATTCCAAACTTTCTTTTCGTTTTGGTCTTATTTTCTTTTTCTTCTCTTTCTCCCCAGAATCTGATTACCATTTTCTTTCCAATCTAAATTTTCCGTAGACTATAATAATTACGCTACAATCGCTGGAAGGAGATCGTAGTGGAAGCAGTTTAATCCGAAACATTGAAAGCAAGTTCTGCGTCTGGCCGGAATTTCTAACATTTTTTTTTAACTGAAAGGAATATGCACAGGTGGCTTTTAGTTATATATAAACTTTCCAGACTGATCAACTGCACTACCGGGCCTGTCATATCCGATTATATATTGTTATACTGCATATATTGCTGTACTGGGAGATATTCTTACACTGGAAAATATTGGTAGTTGACTTCTAGAAGGCCAGGGGCTTCACGAAACCCGGCATTGTTTCGTAAGAAGCAACATTTGGTAACCACTGCCTCTAAACCCTTGTTGTTTTTAAATTCATTCTTTCCCCATTACCTCAAGGTGGAAGTTTTTTTTCCTGAAACTTCAGTGTTACTTTAAATTCTGATTTTAATTTCTTTCCGATCATAACTCAATTTCCTCGTATATCAAATCAATTTTCTCATTGAAATAAACTGAAATAACATTAATCCGTTCGAGGCTACCACCAAAAACTTTGTGAAGTTTTTGTAAAGTTTTTTCAAATAAGAAAAACTTGTGTTGTATTGTATAAAACAGAATATAATAAAATGTAATGAATTATGTGCTCTAATATGTCTTAAGTTTTATATTCTTTATGAATAATATTTTTGTTTAAATAAATTTGGAAACTTAAATGTTTTTGTAAACTTACTAACATGACCATGATCGTATATCAAATTTTAGCTTACAATACAAGAAAAAATCGACTGAGTGACCGTCGTAATTTGGAAATCTCGTAAGTTGAGGTACACATAAGTGAGGTACTCAATATTAAACATTGTTTTTTCTTTATTCTAATTTGTATTCATTTACACACACACACAACACACACACACACACACACAACACACACACCCACACTCACATATATATATATATATATAATATATATTATATATATAACATTTTGGGATGAAACAAAGAAACCACAGTGCGATTTATATATATATTATATATTATATATTATATTAATTATATTATATTATATTATATATATATATATATATAATATATTATATATAATTATGAGGTAGGTAGAAGGATGGTGACAGAAATAAAAAAATAACAAAATTAAGAGTTGAACGTTTGTCCGAATTCATACGGACATCCTCAGTCAAATGATTTTTATTGAAAGCAAATTTCCGTCGAGTACAAGTGAAATTGGTGAGGGGGGTGAGTTAGTAGTGGAAATGAGGGGAGGTTAGGGGCAGACATGAATGAAGTGAGGGTGTATACAGGAAGTGGAGAAAGGATGGGAGTGGATGGGCACATGGGTGGGTTAAGGGGGTGGTAAACTTCTGGTGTGTTTGATGTCAGTAGAAGATAAGGAGGAGAGAGTTTTGAGTGATCTTAGGTCACTGGGTCAGTTGGTGAAAGAGCGGGGGGAATTTTTTGACTCCGAAGTAATAGGTAAGATAAGAACAGAGACTCCTGAAGTATAGGTAGAATAGAAACGGGAGAGTAGGTAATGAGAGTCTATGTGTGGACTTCTTTTTTTTGTTTATTTAATTATTTAATTAATTAATTATTAACCATATTCATGTTGAGTAATATTTTATTTTCATGAAATATCGTTTTTTTTGCGATCGATCTGTCAAGGTTGAAGAATCCAGGTCTAATAATGAAAGATTCTGTGTGAAATTATTGATAAAAGGCTATTGATGCGTCGTATTCTACTACATCCATCCTATTTCCATTATATATATATATATTATATATATATGCGTGCGTACGTGCGCACGCGCGCGCGTGTGTGTGTATGTTGTTGTGTGTGTAAATCTGAATTTTAGTCATGCGTTGTGAATAGTGTAAATAACAGAATTTTGGATAACGTGGTGAAAGGCTGGCCTGTTGGCTTCAGATTGGTTGATGAGTGCCCCATAAAGCGAAGTGTGAAAGAGTGATAGAGAGAGGATAGAGTCCGTGGAGTTTTTCAGATTTGACGCACGGTCAAAGTTTGGCTGAGTGTTGTTGGGGAGCCGCATCGGAATGGCGTTGGTGTCTGTTCAAGTCCCAAATCTCAACTGAGCAAAATAAATAAAGTAACTCAGAAAAATAAGAACGGCTTGTGTTCGTTATTAAGAATGCTAACTGACGCAGGAAGAACCAAGTGGACTCAGATTGCCCAGGAACTCTCGAAGAACAGAGAGAAGCTAACCAGTCCAGCAACAGATGCAGAATACCAGCAAGTTCGATCTAGAATAACACAAATCAAAATAAGTATATGAAACTACGTAACCCTTAAATAGATGCTACGTCAAATATCTAATTTAATGACATTTGCTATCTACACACATTTAATTGGTCCCGTAATGTTAACTATATATATTTCTTCAGATGAATATGTCTTCCAGGTCGACGCATCAAGAGCTTTTTATCAAAGCCCACGAGAATACTTCATGATAACTTAAGACACTATCAATTATTTTATTGATTTTCTGTTACAGTATGGTAATGACAAATGACGATGCATCCTCATAATTTATTCTTGCTTGTATTGCCATTCTATACAATATTTATGAAACCACAAAATGAATGTTAATTTAATAATGTAAAGATTTGAGTTAACTTACCAGATAACAATGTAGAGAACCTGAGAATTTGAGTATATATATATATATATATATATATATATATAGTATGTGTGTGTGTGTGTGTGTGTGTGTGTGTACTATCAAAAGTACCGGTCCATGACAGACTAAAGAAAATTTAACACCAGTTAGTGAATGGTTAGAGAGATAATAAGCAGAAATAATCATAGAATTAAAAAAAATGTAATTCTAAATTTTGAGTGTTTTGAAAATGATTCGATTTTTCAAACTGTTTCGTACATATGACAAAACCTAAATTCAGTTCCTAATTGTTTGTTTTTCTTAATTGCTTGTTGCATCAAAGTGATAAAAAATATTAATTTAATTTATTTTATTTTTTATCCCAAAAAGTAACAATTAAAAGCATTAAAGCATGTGTCCTCATTTATTTAGCTCTATCGGTAAGGTTGTACATATGTCGACAGCACCTCTTCTGAGTAAAAAACACTTTCCAAATTGGACCACTTGTTTGCTGTAGATGATGTCCGTGGTGTTTGCCTAGCATTCCATGGCATGCACCGTTACTTGGTCGGATTGGAGAGTGCCTCCAATTCAATCGGCTGGTCACGTCAAGCCCTAGCACCTATATTATTGTCCCTAACGTATTGCTTCTGTGGTAAACCTGAATCTAGGGGTGAGGGTTAGAATATGAAGCTCTGAAGAAGTGTGGGAGTACCCCTTCCTTTCAATTATTCCGCATGCCCATTTGACGCCCGGGGTAGTACTTGTTAGGCCCAAGTAGCGACCACTCCCATCTACTGGTCAAAAAGATTTTAAAAAAAAGGAGTTTTAAAATATGTTTAAAGAAATAGAAATAATTTGAATACCAGTAATAATAACACAACATGACTTTGGCATGCCATTGTTTTTAAAATGCTCATAATGTTTCTTATAGTACGTTTTCTACTTCAGACAAGGTTCCGTTTTAGTAACTATTTTGGCAGATTTAATGTTGAAAATGTACATATGAATATCATCTTTTTTTTTTTTTTTTTTTTTTTACTGATGTTCCTGATTCTGCTTTTTAAAACACGTTCAACGCCTGTGCGATGAATGGGGTGGATAGGTTTTTTTTTTAATTATTTTAAGAATACGTCCTTTTATTATTAAGTTAGTAACCAGTTTTAATGCTAATTTCAAACTTCTAATTGTGCCGACAGGGGATAGGATTGAGGGTCTCACTTTGTGCGAAAGGAGATGGGGTGAGAGAGTCTCGATTTTGTGCTGACAGGAGTTAGTTTTTTTTTTTTTTTTTTTTTTTAGCCAATGAAATTCGTATTTTTTCATACAGTAAGAGACCGGTCTCCGTCTTTGAAAGTTCAAAACAAACTCATGTTCATGCTAAAAAAAAAAAAAAAAAAAAACTATCTCCTGTCAGCACAATCGAGACTCTCTCACCCATCTCCTTTCGCACAAATTGAGACCTCCAATCCTATCCCCTGTCGGCACAATTCGAAGTTTGAAGTAGCATTAAAACTGGTTACTAACTGTAATAATAAAGACGGATTCTAAAATAATTAAAAAAAAACCTTCCACCCCATTCATCGGCCAGGCGTTGAACGTGTTTTAAAAAGCAGATCAGGAACATCAGTAAAAAAAAAAAAAAAAAAAACGATGATATTTTCATATGTACATTTTCACATTAAATTCTGCAAATAGTTACTAAAACGGACGCTTTGCTCTGAAGTAGATACGTACTATAGAAACATTATTGGATTTTAAAAAAAATTCATGCCAAAAGTCATGGTTTGTTTTATTATTACTGGTATTCAAATTATTTCTAATTCATTTTTAACATATTTTAAAACTCCTTTTTTTTAAAATCTTTTTAGCACCAGTAGATGGGAGTGGTCGTACTTGGTGGGCCTAAAATACTACCCCGGGTCAATATGGGCAGGAATAATTGAAAGGAAGGGGTACTCCAGCACTTCTCAGAGCTTCATAATTAACCTCACCCTAGCTTCAGGTTTACCATCAGAGCAATACGTTAGGGCAATAATATAGGTGCTAGGGCTGCAACGTGCACCAGCCGATTGATTTGGAGGGACTCTCCAACGAGACAGTACGGTGGCATGCCAGGAATGCTAAGCAAACAACCACGGGACATCATCTACAGCAAACGGTGGTCAATTGGAAAGTGTTTTTAACTCAGAGAGGTGCTGTCGACTATTGTAAACTTACCGATAGAGCTTAAATAAATGAGGACACATGTTTAATGCTTTTAATTGTTACTTTTTAGGGATAAAAAATTAAAATAATTAAATTTATATTTTTATCACTTTGATGCACAAGCAATAGAAAACAACAATTAGGAACTGAATTTAGGTTTTGTCATATGTACGCAACAGTTTTTGAAAACATCGAATCATTTTTTCAAAACACTCAAAATTTAAGAATTACATTTTTTTAATTCTATGAATTATTTTCTGCTTATTATCTCTCTAACATTCACTAACTGGTGTTAAATTTTTCTTTAGTCTGGTCATGGACCGGGTACTTTTTGATTAGTCCACACACACACCACACACCACACACATATATATATATATATATATATATATATATATATACTCAAATTCTCAGGTTCTTACATTGTTATCGGTAAGTTAACTCAATCCATTACATTATTAAATTAACATTTCATTTTGTGGTTCATAACATATGTATGAATTGGCAATACAGCCAGAATAAATTATTGAAGGATGCATCGTCATTGTCATTAC
>CM042139.1:68333111-68363987 GCA_023376005.1 Doryteuthis pealeii
AGAAAAGAGAGAAAAAGAAATAAGACCAAACGAAAAGAAAGTTTGAATTTACACACTCAATTGTGTCAGTCGGACTGATCAATGACCCTGAGCTAGATTTAAAAACGGTGCCCAAAATTTTCTGCCGGGAAGAGGCGGAAACGGATATGTCCCTTCCCACATCCTTTGGGACCCCACAAACGAAGTAAGGTGTGAAATTCGTCTCTTTTTCGCTGGGCCCCATAAGCGTACGGAGGTGCGTTTTTGGGTTTGTTGATGATGTGTTTTGGTGTCATTGAATGGCGCGCATAGTAGGTAACGAATGTGATAGAATGGTTGACCTCTCTCTCTCTCTCCTCTCTCTCTCTCTCTCTCTCCTCTCTCTCTTTCTTCCTCTCTCTCTCTCTCCTCTCTCTTTCTCTCTCTCTCTCTTTGACTCTGCGACTTCGTTGTTGTTCTGGTTGGAACGCTGTGTATGTAAATGTTGCTGTCTGTTGAGACCAACTACTACGATTACTAACTACTTCTACGACTACTCGACTTGAGCCCCTATGCAACACGTGCCATCACGTGAGTAGAGTTGTCCACCTCAAATATTTTCCACATAGTTAACGAAAGTAGAATTACCATATAAATGATTGTAATTTGCTACATCCGTAGTGGTCTAGTTTTTTAATTTAATTATAGTAATGGACACTATGTTCCCCTAATGATTAGAAACATTACTATTTCCCGATTAATAGTTGTCGTAGAAAGACATGGATTTTGTACTAATCTGTACGCTGAAGCGATTCGGTGGGCACTAGATATACTGACTGTGTCCACTATAAGAGGGGTATCCCCCGCCCTCAAGGCGTATACCTGTATGATTTTAAATGGCATCTGATTTTGGAAATTTGGGAAGTGTGGAAGTCCCTCTTCCATGACGCTAATCCCATCACTCAGGACCATGAATGATGTTATCGTAACTATTATGGTTAAATAGATATGTGTGCAAATAATTTTGATCGATAAATTCAAAGAATTTATTTTAAAAGGAAATGTAAAGAAAAACGTAGAATTCAACGCGATTCCCTATCTCTAGCCATAAATAATCCTAGACGTTTGATATTTTTTAAACGCAATAAATCAATCAACTAAAAAAGGTTTTAAGATTGTAGGATAATCACGCCATTACAGATTATTTAAAATAATAAATTCAGTTCAGCCAATAATTAAAAATCTTATCTCGATCAAATTTGTGGTAAATGCAATCTAATAGTACAAGGACAATATTTTAATAATGCACTATTTCAGCAATATTAACAAATCATTTCAAATCTGTCAATGTTATTTCAAGAAAAAGAGTTGAAGTACCTGTATTTTGGGTGGTAACAGTCCAAGACACAGATTACAAACATGGCAAAACGTAACAGGACAAATATGAAATAGATTTTTCTACTTATTCTTTTCTATATTCAGTAATTGCTATAGAATTATACAAATTAATTAATTTTGAGGTTAATTTTTATTGATTACTGTCTTTAAAGCCGTCGTATCGCGGTGGAATTATGTACTTCTGCAGAAAGGGCCTTATCATTCTGCCCTCGAACCCATCAATAACGCTTATCATTTAGTACCATAATTAAATTCTATGAAAATTGAACTTTTTTCAAACAAGTGTTTGCATCAAACGTCCACTGCCACTTAATTTAAGACAATTTGATGTACGTATGTCCTTACTTTCCGTACAAAAATTCTCTTCATTTGTGATTTGCTGGTTTTGTAATAATTTGCGATTATTCCACAAAGTATTTCCATTTAACAATCGTTAATTAAACTGTAATAAAAAAAATCAGCTTACTGTTCTGATTCCAATCCTGATATTTCTAATTTTCCCACGGAGTCGCTCTGATCCCAAAAGGTATGATATGCTGCGCTACGGGCCACTAGTAAATGAGGATAGAATTACCTGTCACATAGCATCAGAAGAAGAGTTGGTTATTTGAAGTAAAACATTCAACAGTCAACTCAGCATAAGATAGATTCTAATGCCGTAAATTTCTTATACGCTCGATATATCACTGTAATATGAAATAATAGAAGACTCGGCCTTTCGAAATATATGCAATCTTTGTATGGAATGATGTTGGTGGGCGTTTTCTATTTCACGCCAATCTGGAATAACATGATTTCTTCTGAACTTTGCACAATATATGGTTACAAACAATCTGTTTGCTCTCTATTCTTCATTATCTTGATAATGTTTCTTTTGATTTTTACGTTGACCTCTCGCTAGTTCATAATTCTCTTTCAACGTGTTCATCAAAGTACTCTGTATAATCTTGAACGAAGTTACGATGCTCTCTTCAAATAAGAATGTACGTTTGAGAAGAATAATCTTAATGAGAACTTTTCTGTTTAATGAAGTCACTGAGTGGGCACGTGAAGAATGGTCAGTAAGTTATGTATTATTGTGGTTCTCGACCAGGGGCCAATGCTCCCATCGGTGACCATATAATATTCCTTGCGTCCAGCAAGCAGAAATATTCAGTTAAAAAACAAAAAAAAAACAATAAGATGTTTTTAAAATCGAATGGTAATGGGAGGTACACTACAGTAAAATAGGAATCAATGAGCTCATAGTAGAAAAAAAGATTGAGAACTTTTGATCTGAATAATAAAATCACATAAATCTTTGAACGTTAATGTCTTGCCCAAAGGAAGGTAAGAAATCTTGATTAAATGTATGCGATAAAAAATCATGAAGAAATAGTGAATTTGTATCTTGCCAACAATTCCAGAGGACACCATTCACACACAGTCATGCCTATCTTGTCTTCCTTTCATGTCAAGTTTTCTATTGATTATCTTGTGTTGCTATTAATAGGATTCCTTTAATTTGCTTCGAGGGGATTTTCACGTCAGCTTTATCTCATTGTTTTGCAATGGAATCAAGATGGCACAAGTTTCCTCAGGTCTCTAGGACCAATTCTAAGTTATCTGTTCGATTACGTATGTCAATTCTGGTTGTTCAATTATTTCGCTAATCATTGTCTTTTCCAGGTCTTGAAAACTGTCCAAGGGCCACGGCATGCTGGCTCGATGTCACTTTCATTATCAATTTTTTATGGTCTATTGCACTAATTATTATTATTATTATATTATTATTATATTATTATTATAAATACATAAATCCAACCAACTGAAACTTAAAAACCGCAATTTTGACATCAAGTTATTTAATCTAAGTCACATTAGCCACCCTTCATGTCCGTAAACCACAGATGATGTTCGGGGGGGAGACATTACATAACTAAAAATGGATTACCGCACATAATTGTGGATTTTCCGTAGAGATTTTTACATTGTTTCTATCTACATAGCTACCTGGAATTTTAATCGACACCTTTTAGTATTATTTGTATTATTTGGGACTAGACCTCATCGTCATTGTTATCTGTACAACGTTTCAGCCGATGTGCCCTCCGGCCTTCTTCGGATATTTTGTCGGACTCCCGCAAACTTCTCGGACTCGGGACCATTTGACACATAGCGTAGTCGGTAAAGGAGTTAGGTTAAAACATTCTAAGTGAAGTTCTCTAGACTGCAGGGTCAATCCTGTCGGCAGCAGCTACCTAGGAATATAATTAACCAGCTTTAACAGCTGTACCCCAGGTATGGTTAGCGGAATAAGAAACCAGGATACCCCCGTGAACTGAATAAAGGTTAGGTTCCAAGTTCGTAATGGCTTCCCGATTACGACAAGAAGTTCCCGATTTACGACAGAGTTACGAGTTCGAAAAATTAGTTTCCCGAGTTCGAAAAGAAGGTTCCGAGTCTCAGGAAGGCCCGAGTCCGACAGAAAATACCTAAGAAGCCGGAAGGGCACATCGGTTGAATGTTGTACGGATAACAAGTTGTACGGGATTAACAATAAAAAGTGTACGGAACAAGTTGGTTTACGATAACAATGAAAATGTTGACGGATAACAATGTTGTACGGAAACAATGGGAAATGAGGAACCAAATAGTGAATAATATAAATAATACTATTTATCAAGTCTTATCTAAAAAAAAAAAATCAGAGAAATAGCGCACTTTTGATACCTTTCTCAGACTGCGGTGTCATTGGTCTCCATAGCAAAATAAGTATTGCTGTGACACTATGAAAAAGAGACAGCATTCTAAAACTGTTGTATTCATTTTTGTTATATAAGGAGTGCTCCAATCCTTCCACTTAAATTTATAGAATAGCGAAGTCATGTGGTTTAAACCTCAGCCAATCACAGCCCGGAAACGTGGTTGGTTAATTATTTATCACTGATATTGACAGCCATCCATTTGCATTTTATTCGACATTGACGAAACGACCTGCCCTGCAACACTTTAGAAACACAAGCACTAAGGAGCACATGAACAACCAAAGATTTTTTCACTGAGATCGTGCTTGCTTGACAAAAAGGTTCTCACTGGACAGTGCTCCTTGTGTGAAGCCTAAGGATGGCCACAAAAATCGTAACATACAATTGTCTTCTCTGTGTTTTAGAGTTTCCTCTGGATTGGTTGCAACAATTAATGTGGAATCACTTAGTCACAGCGTTTTAATGTACAGCTCTCTTAAAAGGGGGGGGGGGGGGGGGGAGGGGGGGGGGGGGGTGGGGGGGGGGGGGGGGGCGGGGGGGTGGGGGGGCGGGGGGGGGGGGGGGGGGGGGAGGGGGGGGGGGGGGGGGAGGGGGGAGGGGGGGGGGGGGGGGGGGGGGGGGGGGGGGGGGGGGAAAACCTGATATTCGGCAGATACCCAATATATCTTACTTTCATTTTGTGCTAAAACACCGTTGTACAATTAATGTCAAGCCAATGCGATTATTAATTTTCTTTTAGCTGGATTATTTAATAAATCTGAAGATATTGAGTACCGATCGAAATATATAAAATTACAATTGAAGAAGAGACATCTATTTAATTTATTTTACGAAAGTTGGTTAGATTTTAGCATATATTTCCGATCGAGTACTCAATATCTTCAGATTTATTAAATTAATCCAGCTAAAGAAAATTAATCGCATTGGCATTGACATTAATTTTACAACGGTGTTTTAGCACTCCAAATGAAAAGTAAGATATATTTGGTATCTGCGAATTATCAGGTTTTCTTTAGAGCTGTACATTAAAACGTCTGTGACTAAGTGATATCTCAACACTTAATTGTTGGCAACCAATCCAAGAAACTCTAAAACCACAGAGAAGACAATGTGTATGTTACGATTTTGTGGCCATCCTTAGGCTTCAAACAAGAGCACTGTCCAGTGGAGAACCCTTTTGTCAAGCAGAGCACGATCCTCAGTGAAAAATCTTTGGTTGTTCATTGCTCCTTAGTGCTTGGTGTTCCTAAGTGTTGCAGGCAGGTCGGTTCGTCAATGTCGAATAAAATGCAAATGGATGGCTGTCAATATCAGTGATTAAATAATTAACCAACCACGTATTCGGGCTGTTATTGGCTGAGGTTTAAACACATGACTTCGCTATTCTATAAATTTTAAGTGAGGATTGGAGCACTCCTTATATACAAAAATGATACAACAGTTTTAGATGCTTGTCTCTTTTTCATGAGTGTCACAGCAATACTTTTTTGCTATGGAGACCAATGATCACCGCAGTCTGAGAAAGGTCATCAAAAGGTGTCGCTATTTCTCTGATTTTTTTTTTTAGATAAGACTTGATAATTAGTATATTTAATTATTCGGACTATTGTCCTCATTTCCATTGTTATCCGTACAACATTGTTAATCCGTACAACATTTTCATTGTTATCCGTTACAACATTGTTATCCGACAACATTTTTATTGTATCCGTACAACATTGTTATCCGTACAACATTTCAACGATGTGCCTTCCGGCCCTTCAGGTATTTCTTGTCGGACCGGGAACCTTCCTGAGACTCGGGAACCTTCTTTCGAACTCGGAAACTAATTTTCGAACTCGGTAACCTTCTTGTCGTAATCGGGAACCTTCTTGTCGTAATCGAGCCATTTACCAACTTTGAACCTAACCCTTTATTCAGTTCACGGGGGTATCCTGTTCTTATTCCGCTAACCATACTGGGGTACAGCTGTTTAAGCTTTTATATATTCTATGTTACTGCTGGCCCCTGACCAGGATTGAACCTGCAGTCTAGAGAACTGTCACTTAGAACTGTTTTAACCTAACTCCTTTATCCACTACGCTATGTGTCAAATGGTTCCCGAGTCCGAGAAGTTTGCGGAGTCCGACAATAAATATCCGAAGAGGCCGGAGGCACATCGGCTGAACGTTTGTACAGATAACAAGAAGATGAGGTCAATAGTCCAAATAATACAAATAATACTAAAAGGTGTCGAATTAAAATTCCAGGTAGCTATGTAATAGAAACCAATGTAAAACAATCTTCTACGGAAAAACATTATGTGCGTTAAATCCATTTAGTTATGTAATGTCTTCCCCCACGAAACATCATCGTGGTTTGACGGACATGGAAGGGGTGGCTAATAGTGACTTAGATTAAAATAACTGATGTCAAAATTGCGGTTTTAGTTTCAGTTGTTGGATTTATGTATTTATAATAATAATAATATAATAATAATAATAAAATATAATAGACCTTGCAATAGACCAGAAAATTGATACATGAAAGTGACATCGATGCCAGTCATTGCCGTGGCCCTTGGAACAGTTTCCAAGAACCTGGAAAAGACAATTGAATTAGAGAAATAATTGAAACCAACAGAATTGACCATTACGTAAATCGACCAGGATACTTAGAATTGTCCTAGAGACCTGAGGAAACTTGTTGCCATCTTGATTCCATTGAAAAACAATGAGATAAAGCTGACGTGAAAAATTCCCCTGAAGCAAATTAAAGAATCCATATAATAGCAACACAAATAACTCAATAAGAAAACTGACATGAAAGGAAGACAAGATCAGGCATGACTGTGTGTGAATGGTGATCCTCTTGAATTGTGCAAGATACAAAAATTTCACTATTTCTTATGATTTTTATCGCATACATTTAAATCATAATTTCTTACCTTCCTTTGTGGCAGACATTTAAAAGTTTTCAAAGATTTTATGTGATTTTTATTATTCAGATCAAAAGTTCTCAATCTTTTTTCTACCTATGAGCCTCATTGATTCCTATTTTACTGTAGTGTACCTCCCATTACCATTCGATATTTAAAACATCTATTGTTTTTTTTTTGTTTTTTTAACTGAATATTTTCTGCTTGCCTGGACCAAAGGAATTTATATGGTCACCGGATGAGGCATTTGGCCCCTGGTCGAAACCACAAATATACATAACTACTGACCATTCTTCACGTGCCCACTCAGTGACTTCATTAAAAGAAAAGTTCTTCATTAAGATTATTCTCTCAAACGTACATTCTTATTGAAAGAAGCATTCGTAATTCGTTACAAGATTATACAGAGGTCACTTTGATGAACACGTTGAAAGAGAATTATGAACTAGCGAGAGGTCAACGTAAAAATCAAAAGAAACATTATCAAAGATAAGAAGAATAAGAGAGCAACAGATTGTTTTGTTAACCCATACTATTGTGCAAAAGTTCAGAAGAAAATCATGTTAATCCAGATTGGCGTGAAATAGAAAACGCCCACCAACATCATTCATACAAAGATTGCATATTATTTCGAAGGCCGAGTCTTCTATATTTCCATATTACAGTGGATATAACTCGACGTATAAAGAAATTTACGCATTAGATCTATCTTATGCTGAGTTGACTGTTGAATGTTTTTACTTCAATAACACTTCTTCTGATGCTATGTGACAGGAATTCTATCCTGCATTTACTCCTAGTGGCCGTAGCGCAGCATATCATACCATTTTGGATCAGAGCGACTCCGTGGGAAAATTAGAAATATTCAGGATTGAATCCAGACCAGTAAAGCTGAATTTTTTTATTATCAAGTTTAAATTAACGATTGTTATAACTTGGAAATAACTTTGTGAATAATCGAAATTAATTACAAAAACAGCAAAAATCACAAATGAAAGAGAAATATTTTTTGTACGGAAAGTAAGGACATACGTACATCAAATTGTCTTTAAATTAAGTGGCAGTGGACGTTTGATGCAAACACTTGTTTGAAAAAAATGGTTCAATTTTCATAGAATTTAATATGTACTAAATGCATGAAGCGTTATTGATGGGTCGAAGGCAGAATGATAAGCCCTTTCTGCAGGAAGTAACTTAAATTCCACCCGATACGACGGCTTTAAAGACAGTATCAAATAAAAATTAACCATCAAAATTAATTAATTTTGTATAAATTCTATAGCAATTACTGAATATAGAAAAGAATAAGTAGAAAATCTATTTCATATTTGTCTGTTAGT
This sequence comes from Doryteuthis pealeii, assembly GCA_023376005.1. Classification (NCBI taxonomy): domain Eukaryota; kingdom Metazoa; phylum Mollusca; class Cephalopoda; order Myopsida; family Loliginidae; genus Doryteuthis; species Doryteuthis pealeii. The sequence goes on from CM042139.1 coordinate 68,341,472, forward strand.
TTTGCCATGTTTGTAATCTGTGTCTTGACATGTTACCCACCCAAATACAGGTACTTCAACTCTTTTCTTGAATATACATTGACAGATTTGAAATGATTTGTTAATATTGCTGAAAATAGTGATTATTAAAAAAGTATTGTCCTTGTAAACTATTAGATTGCATTTACCACAAATTTGATCGAGATAGATTTTTAATTATTGGCTGAGACTGAATTATTATGTTTAAATAAAATCTGTAATGGCGTGATTATTCCTACAATCTTAAACCTTTTTTAGTTGATTGATTTATTGCGTTTAAGAACATATCAAACCGTCTAGGATTATTTTATGGCTAGAGATTAGGGAATCGCGTTGAATTCTACGTTTTTCTTTACATTTTCCTTTAAAATATTCTTTGAATTTTATCGAATCAAATTATTTGCACACATATCTATTTAACCCATAGATAGGTTTTTAACAGATAACATCATTCATGGTCTGAGTGAACCTGGGATTAGCGTCATGGAAGAGGGACTCCACACTTCCCAAATTTCCAAAATCAGATGCCATTTAATATCATACCAGGTATACGCCTTGAGGGCGGGGGATTACCCCTCTATAGTGGATACAGTCAGTATATTCTAAGTGCCCACCGAATCGCTTCAGCGTACAGATTAGTACAATAAATCCAATGTACCTTTCTACGACACAACTATTAATCTGGGAAATAGTAATGTTTCTAAGTCATTAGGGGAACATAGTGTCCATTACTATAATTAAATTAAAAAAACTAGACACATACGGATGTAGCAAATTACACAATTCATTTTATATGTAATTCTACATTTCGTTAACTAATGTGGAAAAATATTTGAAGGTGGACACTCTACTCACGTGGATGGCATCGTGTTGCATAGGGGCTCAAGTCGAGTAGTAGTAGAAGTAGTAGTAGTCGTAGTAGTTGGTCTCAGACAGAACAAGCAATTTACATACACTATGCGTTCCAACCAGAAACAACATACGAAAGTCGCAGAGTCAAAAGAGAGAGAGAGAGAGAAGAGAGAGAGAGAGAGAGAGAGAGAGAGAGAGAGAGAGAGAGAGAGAGAGAGAGAGAGAGAGAGAGAGAGAGAGAGAGGTCAAACTATTCTATCACATTCGTTACCACTATGCGCGCCATTCAATGACAGCCAAAACACATCACAACAGAACCCAAAAACCACCTCCGTACCTTATGGGGCCCAGCGAAAAAGAGACCGAATTTCCCTTACTTCCGTTTGTGGTCCCAAGGATGTGGGAAGGGACATATCCGTTTCCGCTCTTCCGCAGAAAATTTGGGACAACCGTTTTTTAAATCTAGCTCAAGGGTCATTGATCAGTCACTGACTGACACAAGTTGAGTGTGTAGAATTCCAAACTTTCTTTTCGTTTTGGTCTTATTTCTTTTTCTTCTCTTTCTCCAGAAATCTGATTACCATTTTCTTTCCAATCTAAATTTTCCGTAGACTATAATAATTACGCTACAATCGGCTGGAAGGAGATCGTAGTGGAAGCAGTTTAATCCGAAACATTGAAAGCAAGTTCTGCGTCTGGCCGGAATTTCTAACATTTTTTTTTAACTGAAAGGAGATATGCACAGGTGCGCTTTTAGTTATATATAAAACTTTCAGACTGATCAACTGCACTACCGGGCCTGTCATATCCGATTATATATTGTTATACTGCAATATATTGCTGTACTGGGAGATATTCTTACACTGGAAAATATTGGTAGTTGACCTTCTAGAAGAGCCAGGGGCTTCACGAAACCCGGCATTGTTTCGTAAGAAGCAACATTTGGTAACCACTGCCTCTAAACCCTTGTTGTTTTTAAATTCATTCTTTCCCCATTACCTCAAGGTGGAAGTTTTTTTTCCTGAAACTTCAGTGTTACTTTAAATTCTGATTTTAATTCTTTCCGATCATAACTCAATTTCCTCGTATATCAAATCAATTTTCTCATTGAAATAAACTGAAATAACATTAATCCGTTCGAGGCTACCACCAAAAACTTTGTGAAGTTTTTGTAAAGTTTTTTCAAATAAGAAAAACTTGTGTTGTATTGTATAAAACAGAATATAATAAAATGTAATGAATTATGTGCTCTAATATGTCTTAAGTTTTATATTCTTTATGAATAATATTTTTGTTTAAATAAATTTGGAAACTTAAATGTTTTTGTAAACTTACTAACATGACCATGACTCGTATATCAAATTTTAGCTTACAATACCAAGAAAAAATCGACTGAGTGACCGCTCGTAATTTGGAAATCTCGTAAGTTGAGGTACACATAAGTGAAGGTACTACTATATCAAATATTAAAACATTGTTTTTCTTTATTCTAATTTGTATACTTCATTTACACACACACACACACACACACACACACACACACACACACACACACACACACACACACACATATATATATATATATATATATATATATATATAACATTTTGGGATGAAACAAAGAAACCACAGTGCCGATTATATATATATATTTATTATATATTATATTATTATATATATTATATTATATATATATATATATATATATATATATATATATGAGGTAGGTAGAAGGATGGTGAACAAGAAATAAAAAAATAACAAAATTAAGAGTTGAAACGTTTCGTCCGAATTCATACGGACATCCTCAGTCAAATGATTTTTATTGAAAGCAAAATTTCGTGCGAGTACAAGTGAAATTGGTGAGGGGGGTGAGTTAGTAGTGGAAATGAGGGGAGGTTAGGGGCAGACATGAATGAAGTGAGGGTAGTATACAGGAAGTGGAGAAAGGATGGGAGTGGATGGGCACATGGGTGGGTTAAGGGAGGGTGTAAACTTCTGGTGTGTTTGATGTCAGTAGAAGATAAGGAGGAGAGAGTTGAGTGATCTTAGGTCACTGGGTCAGTTGGTGGAAAGAGCAGGGGGGTGAATTTTTTGACTCCTGAAGTATAGGTAGATAAGAACAGAGACTCCTGAAGTATAGGTAGATAGAAACGGGAGAGTAGGTAATGAGAGTCTATGTGTGGACATTCTTTTTTTGTTTATTTAATTAATTTAATTAATTAATTATTAACCATATTCATGTTGAGTAATATTTTTATTTTCATGAAATATCGTTTTTGCGATCGATCTGTCAAGGTTGAAGAATCCAGGTCTAATAATGAAAGATTCTGTGTGAAATATTGATAAAAGGCTATTGATGCGTCGTATTCTACTACATCCATCCTATTTCCATTATATATATATATATATATATATATATATGCGTGCGTACGTGCGCACGCGCGCGCGTGTGTGTGTATGTGTGTGTGTGTGTAAAGTAATGAAATTTTAGTCATGCGTTGTGAAATAGTGTAAATAACTAGAATTTTGGATAACGTGTGAAAGGCTGGCCTGTTGGCTTCAGATTGGTTGATGAGTGCCCATAAAGCGAAGTGTGAAAGAGTGATAGAGAGAGGATAGAGTCCGCTGGAGGTTTTCAGATTTGACGCACGGTCAAAGTTTGGCTGAGTGTTGTTGGAGGAGCCGCATCGGAATGGCGTTGTGTCTGTTCAAGTCCCAAATCTCTAACATGAGCAAAATAAAATAAAGTAACTCAGAAAAATAAGAACGGCTTGTGTTCGTTATTAAGAAATGCTAACTGACGCAAGGAAGAACCCAAGTGGACTCAGATTGCCCAGAACTCTCGAAGAACAGAGAGAAGCTAACCAGTCCAGCAACAGATGCAGAATACCAGCAAGTTCGATCTAGAATAACACAAATCAAAATAAGTATAGAAACTACGTAACCCTTAAATTAGATGCTACGTCAAATATCTAAATTTAATGACATTTGCTATCTACACACATTTAATTGGTCCCGTAATGTTAACTATATATATTTCTTCAGATGAAATATGTCTTCCAGGTCGACGCATCAAGAGCTTTTTATCAACAGCCCCACGAGAATACTTCATGATAACTTAAGACACTATCAATTATTTTATTGATTTTCTGTTACAGTATGGTAATGACAAATGACGATGCATCCTCATAATTTATTCTTGCTTGTATTGCCAATTTGCTATACAATATTTATGAACCACAAAATGAAAGGTTAATTTAATAATGTAAGATTTGAGTTAACTTACCAGATAACAATGTAGAGAACCTGAGAATTTGAGTATATATATATATATATATATATATATATATATATGTGTGTGTGTGTGTGTGTGTGTGTGTGTACTATCAAAAGTACCCGGTCCATGACCAGACTAAAGAAAATTTAACACCAGTTAGTGAATGGTTAGAGAGATAATAAGCAGAAAATAATTCATAGAATTAAAAAAAATGTAATTCTTAAATTTTGAGTGTTTTGAAAAATGATTCGATTTTTCAAAAACTGTTTCGTACATATGACAAAAACCTAAATTCAGTTCCTAATTGTTTGTTTTTCTTAATTGCTTGTTGCATCAAAGTGATAAAAATATTAATTTAATTTATTTTATTTTTTATCCCTAAAAAGTAACAATTAAAAGCATTAAACATGTGTCCTCATTTATTTAGCTCTATCGGGTAAGGTTGTACAATATGTCGACAGCACCTCTTCTGAGTAAAAACACTTTCCAATTGGACCACCTGTTTGCTGTAGATGATGTCCCGTGGTGTTTGCCTAGCATTCCATGGCATGCACCGTTACTTGGTCGGTTGGAGAGGTCCCTCCAATCAATCGGCTGGTCACGTCAAGCCCTAGCACCTATATTATTGTCCCTAACGTATTGCTCTGATGGTAAACCTGAATCTAGGGGTGAGGTTAGAATTATGAAGCTCTGAGAAGTGTGGAGTACCCCTTCCTTTCAATTATTCCCATGCCCATATTGACCCCGGGGTAGTACTTGTTAGGCCCACCAAGTACGACCACTCCCATCTACTGGTCTAAAAAGATTTTAAAAAAAAGGAGTTTTAAAATATGTTTAAAAATGAATTAGAAATAATTTGAATACCCAGTAATAATAAAACAAACATGACTTTGGCATGAATTGTTTTTAAAATCTCAATAATGTTTCTTATAGTACGTATTTCTACTTCAGACAAAGCGTCCGTTTAGTAACTATTTTGGCAGAATTTAATGTTGAAAATGTACATATGAAATATCATCTTTTTTTTTTTTTTTTTTTTTTACTGATGTTCCTGATCTGTTTTAAAACACGTTCAACGCCTGTGCCGATGAATGGGGTGGAAGGTTTTTTTTTTAATTATTTTAGAATCCGTCTTTTATTTATTACAGTTAGTAACCAGTTTTAATGCTACTTCAAACTTCGAATTGTGCCGACAGGATAGGATTGGAGGGTCTCAATTGTGCGAAAGGAGATGGGGTGAGAGAGTCTCGATTTGTGCTGACAGGAGTTAGTTTTTTTTTTTTTTTTTTTTTTAGCAATGAACATTCGTATTTTTTTCATACAGTAAGAGACCGGTCTACCGTCTTTGAAGTTCAAAACTAAACTCATGTCGAGGTGAGTAGGATGTGGATGGAGGGGGTGTATAAGGTATTTTTTCAATTTTTTCAATTAATTATTGAATCATATCGCTTAATTATTAAAAATCAAAAAAACATTTTTGTGTGTTTCTTAGTTATGAACATATCAAGTAGTATGCGAGATTTCAAATCTGAATGATCTCTTTGTGAGTTATAAGTCGACGCATACATACCAAACTTTCTTTTATGTATATACATAAGTGTGTGTGTGTGTAGGGGGGGGAACAACAACAAAAACGAACAATTATATTGTCGCAAAAATCGATCAATTCATATAATCGAAAGAAAGAAGCGACCGATTGAATCAAGATAATGAATATAAAAAAGTGTTCAATAAAAAATTCAAAAGCTGGTTTAAACCCTATCTCGATAATAGTGACAGCTAAAGACACAACACACATACACACACACACACACACACACATATATATATATATATATATATGTATAATATATATATACGTTAGTGTAGACAAAGATTCAACAGCGATTGGTAACATTAGTTTCTCACCCTATATATATATATATATATATATATATATATATATATATTATATAGTATAACAAAGTACCAAGTGTATTTGTGGCATATGTGGCATGTGTCAACTCAAGCCCCAGCAGCAGTCGTCATTAGTAGCCGTTAGGTTTAAGGAACAACATACTCGCAGTTCTATAGTCACAAGGGGCGTGGTATTTATTTTCAGGCTCGTGTCGTGGGCAGTGTTTCGGAGAGAAGGAAAGACAGAGAGAAAGACAGAGAGAGGATACGGTTAAATTATTCTACCTTCTAATATGGAATCAGCTTCTATATCGCTGTCCCACACGGGGGACCGGCCCGTGTGAACCCTGCTACCGCCGAAAGGAAAAGAGAGCGATTTCCCTTTCCCTCGTTACTCGTCACTACGTCATTTCCGCTCCCGGTCAACACCCGGAACTTCCGGTTTTTACTTTCAATTACCCTTCCGGGGTCATTCCTCAGTCAGTTTACTGTCACCCCGTTGTGTGCCCACTCCTATAAACTTCAACCCTCGCCTGTTTCCACCTTCTTTCCTCTCTTTCTCTAGCAGTCCGAACACAGCTTTATTTCCACTCTCAAACTCTGATAGACCCTAATAATTATGCTACATTCCTCCCTTACCTCATTTTAAAACATTTTCCCGCAAAATTTTTTCAAAAGTATCTTTCTAATATTTATGGCTCAGAAATATGCGTAATTATTCATTATTTTGTTGTTGTTGTTGTTGTTTTCTACTTATTCATCCCATCCATCCGATATGATTTCCCCTCTTTCTGATAGATCCACACGAGCATTCAATATTACAATAATACAAAAAAACATACATATATAAAGCAAAAAGACCATTTACAAAATCAATAATGCAGGTGATATTCTCCTGTTCACTCTGCAATTGTGCGCTGATATTATTTATTTATTGTTCATTTTTTAAGGAAATACTCTCTCCAATTTGAATGTTTTTTTTTAATTATTTTTTTTATTCTTATTATTAATTGCGTACCCATAGTGACACATAGCTTCTCAAGCAACGGCGTTATCCTCACCTTCTTCAGTTGGTCAATAATTATTTCTTTATTTTTCATTAAAAAAAATGTATTTATTCATTTAATCCCTTTTCTTCTTCCTTTTTTCATTTATTTATCTTTAATCCACGCGACTACGTTTTGTAGAACATGTCTGCTATGACCTCAACAAGCTTCTAAACCAGAGCCCTTGAAAGTTATCTGTATTTTTATTTATTCATTTATACATTACTAGGGATATTGATAAGTAAAATTAACTTTGCATGAATAATTGGCAATAGGGAGCACTGTTTACAGTTGTACATTTTTAAGGAAATCAATGCTGATTGATTCTTTAATGTCCAAGAAGAATGTCAGAATGACATTCTTTGCTGACTAATGCCCCTTGAACATATAATGGTACATTCTTGTGGAACCAATTTGTAGACTTTGTTTGTCTAATAGACGGTTCTCCGAATATATCACATTATTACACCTGGACTCTTCTGTTTGATTCGTAGGCATTTGGGGATGAACTCAAAACAAATATGTTTGTGAGATCAATATAATTCTACTATAAATCAATTGCAAACAATGAAGAAAAATAGAAATAAATTGTAATTATGAAAAAAACAAAAAAAAAAAAAAACATTCAGCGGTTGTATTTATTTGTGAGTGATAGCATGCTAACGTTACTTGTATTATTTAAGTATTGCTTATTACATTTTTTTTAAATCTCTTATATATATATATATATATATATATATATATATATATATATATTATATATATAATGTGTGTGTGTGTGTGTGTGTGTGTGTGTGAGTAGGTGGGTGTGTCGTGTTTGTGTGACTGTGTGTGTGTGTTTGTGAGTGTCTGTCTATAAGCGGTTATTGGTGTAGGTATCCGTTTGTGATATGTTATCCAGACTGACAGGGATAGTTAGGTATTTAATATTACATAAAAATATATGCTCCGTTTATTGTCAGTTCTATTATCTTACTCTTAAACATCCACACTACTCACCAACTGAAATTTACTTTGCTTAATAACTAGTCTATCAATATGCAGCTATTTCCATTCATACAACAAATTACAAACGGAAATAATAATATATCATTCATATTTTTATTTTACAATAATTCTTAAAATCCTAATCGACTAAAAACATTCCAACACATGGAACATTACACTTAGAATCATTAAGTGCATTAAAAACATATAGAGCATTGCACTTCGAAACATTAAAGTAGTTAACAACAAAGTAATCGAAATATCAAACTACGTTCAACATGGTATTTCTAATTTTGATGAAAATATTCATTAAAACGAAAAAAACATTTTTAGTTCGTAAAAACTTACTGTAACTCCATAAATAATAAAAATAATAAAAATGTGAATGTTGCATTCAGTTTAATTATATTGTTGATTAATGTGGCGAATTTAATGTGAATTTTAAAGAAATAATATTTCTGAATTTAATTAAGTTTTACTGGTTATTAGGCAAGAAAACAATACTTAACATGAGAAATAAAGGAAAAATATTAGGGATATATAGTTTCCATGACTTGAATAGTTTTAGCAATAATAATAGATATATTAGAGAGTATGAAAGTATTTGTTTTTTCATACCTATACTCCAAAGTATATACATATATATATATATATATATATATATATATATGTGTGTGTGTGTGTGTGTGTGTGTGTGTGTGTGTGTGTGTGTGTAAAAATGGAAAGGAATTGAATCCGACAATATGAGGAAAAATGAGTAAAGAAAAGAAAATAAATGGATAAAATGAATTTAATCAATCACTTACACATGTGTTTCGGTCAGTTTATGTGTGTGAAAGTATTTCGCACACATACAAGAATCGACCTTCATCAGAGTGAATATTTATTTTTTGAAAAATTCGTTGGGAAAAAAAAAACAAAAAACAAAAACAATAGAGATTTTTGGAAATATTCGAAAATCGAATTTTTTTAAAATTTGGAACGCTGAGAAATAACTAAGATAGACCGTTATGAATAGAATATTTGTTTTTTAGGGTTATGGTACAAAGTAGTTTTTGTTACAAAAATTAAATAAAATAAAAGATAAAGTGTTATATTTATCAATACATGTTGATATTTTTCTCGGAGTTTAGTTTATGTTTTGAAAAAAAAAAAAATCGGTGAAATGTTAAAAAAGTTGTCGATTAAAAAAGGGACCACATATACATAGATAATTTGTATAAGTTGTTTAATTTAAGATGTTATCGTAAAGTGCATACCCCACCACACATTATTTTATAACTTATAATTAATTCCACACTTATTATATTAACGCAACATGTATTATACCTAATTTCTTACTAATCTGTTAAATAAAAATATATTCACCACTTAAACTGAACCAGTCTTACGATAACAATCTCAATAAATATTTCACCACATAACTGACCGAAACACATGTGTAAGTGATTGATTAAATTCATTTTATCCATTTACTTTCTTTTCTTTACTCATTTTTCCTCAGTATATATATATATATATATATAATATATATATATTATAAAATATTTGTTTGCCTTGGTACTGTATACTTATAATATAATATAATATATATATATATTATATATAATATATATTATATATATATATTATATATGTGATATAAAAGACGTAATTATCTCATATCAACATTATAAATCCATTTCCATTTCCAATCAATATCTCCTTGCTGCGAAGGTCACGGCTATAGTAAACAATGAACTCTCAACATTAAGTATGACATAAAAAAAACTGTCAGGACCCTTCTCACCCCAACTTAACATGTTACCCTCTCTCTTCCTCTCTCTCTCCTCTCTCTCTCTCTCTCTCTCTCTCTCTCTCCTCTCTCTCTCTCATATATATAATAAAAGAAATGAATGCAATAGAAACCTACTCGAGTTTCACCATAGGATCTTCAGGGTTTAAATCCATGATTATCGAGTACCGATTAATTGCAGACGATTACACGTGTGTTCATGAATAAGATATTTCGTTAAAATTGCTCTACCTTTGTACTGAGCACTTCGTATTGTTTTATCGCGGACTTAACCCCGGTTCTGTGGCACCTCCAACGAATTCGTGCCCATATTCCCGGTAAGCCACCTTTTAATTTATATATATGTGTATATATATATATATTTATATATATAGATATATTATATATATATATACGTAAACAATAGTATCAATTGTGCTGTAACTGTTTAGTAGTTTTCTTCGCCTATGCGATCATCGGATTTCATTAGATATTAAGAATGTTGCTTGTTTTACCCAAAATGTTTTTCCGTGTTGACACCAGAGAAGGTAAAATTTTAAAGCATCCATCAAAGATGGAACTGCTTTTTAGATTAATGGATCAGCAAGACTAGTTGCTAACATTACACACAACTGTACACCCTACTAGTTTGATATATATATTTTCCCATACGAACTGTAGTTTTCAAGGAGTTACGCAACAGCTAGTATTGGATAATCAAGCAATCTCTATTGGATATCAAGAAGACTAATATATTCAATGCCTTACGTGAATTTTACCTAACTATAACATTTAATATCCTGGCTTAATCAACTGTTTTTATGGCTTGAATAACCGGTTGCCATAGTGATACCCAAGTTAGTAGTGTCAGTAGAATTACTTACCAAAGAAGTGCATTATGTTTGACAGCATTTTAAATAAGCTAGATGTGGTTAAAAACTTAATAAGTAGCTCTACTAGTGTATTAATCTGTCTTCCTTAAACTATAATCTTACTTCGATTGATTACCATCGTAATCATACCACAGGAAAGCTGGACGATTTCAATTTCTTTCTCACCATGGTGGACCGCTTATTGTGCCACCGACGGACTTAAGCATTGATAACGGTAAGGTACGCTGATTATATGGCGAGTTAATTTCAATACTTGGAGAGACTTTTGACGAGAATGGCTAGGTATAAAACTCGATTGTAATCGCGATCGATGAAATAAATAAAACCTTAGCAAGAGGGATGATGGGAATGTCAGTAAAAATGAAGGCGAACGGCAGATGCCGAGTAGTCTCAATTGTAAACGGTGGAACTTTTATTCAATCAACGGGTGTTCTCCAGTGAAATTGTCGCGAAGGTGAAAAGCTTCGATGGAAGACGTAATTTTACAATTCTAATGTTGGGATGAACGCCAATAAAAATGAAATGGCTGCGAGGCGAGAAAGAGGGAAACCAAAGGTGAAGGTAATATAAATTGAGAAAAACGAAGGAAGTCACGGACAAGAGTCGTACAAACAGGTACACCATTACACACGTGTTATAACAAATCACTCCCACGCGCATATCTTTGGCCACACGTAAATAACGGGAATATCCAAGAAAAAAAAGCCATCTTCATACACTTTATTTCATACTTATAGATTAAATAAATATGTATCTCACTAAAATGATCATATAAAACTTTTTTATTAAAATATTTTTCTAACTTCCTTGTCATTTACAAAAACATCCATCAATTTTCTTCCCTCCCATAATCAATTCAGGATGAAGGGTTTAAATAACCGAAACATTTAACGTCGGTAATAATCATCTTATTTTGGAACACTTCATTTAATTTCTCATATTGTTGATTTTATTTCCCAAATTTACTCCCATTATATAATATATATTATAATATATATATATATATAATTATATATATTATTATAGAGGAGAGAGAGAGAGAGGAGAGAGAGATTTAGAGAGTAGGGGGATGTTCTGAGTTTTCAACTCCTGGATAGAGGCTGATTGTTTAACATAGCGTCATTACCCTTCGGAAAAAAAGTATGCATTCACTGCTCTCTCTCTCTCTCTCTCTTCTCTCTCTCGTCTCTCTCTCTCTCCTCTCTCTCTCTCTTCTCCTCTCTTCTCTCTCTCTCTCGTTTCAGCTATTGCCACAAATTTGGGCAGACTGGGCTGTTTAACCTGCTAGGAATCAGACTAACAGAACAAAAATTCTGAATTCAAACCTGTAAACTCCGTATAATAAATTGACCTTGTGTCACCATCGTGATTGTGCGGAATGGTTGGTATATATATATATATATATTATATATATATATTATTTAGGTAAATTACGAGGTTAGTTATTTTAGGGTGATTTCTAAGTTGGGCCTTTTTCTTAAATAGAAGGTTAATTATTTGGTCCAAGATGATAGCTAAATGTCAATATTTTTTAAGTGCAAGTAATATGTTTGGATAAGGAAACAGCTTTAAAAATCGGCATTTTAGTGGTAATTAGATTCAGCTTGTTAAAAAATAATTATAACCGGTCAAAAGGCGATTCTAAGCCTTTTTCTTTAACCCATATATATATAGTATATTATATTATATTATTATATATATATATTATATATATATATATATATCATATTTCAAGAGATTTGGGGAATATTTTTCTCTAGATTATCAAGTCTTCATGCTGTTTCCATTTATCGGGTTTGCGATGGTAAAGAAAGTGTAATTTTTACCCACACTTTTCAACTCGTCACTTGTCGATTTTACTCTCGTTCAATCCTGACGGAACAGTATTGAATTACATAACGCTAATACTCTTTGGAAATATATGAAGCTAAATTTACCTCCATGGGTAAGTACGAGATTAGAGTCGGGTCTTTACTCTCGTTATGCAAGGTTTATAATGTTATTTATAACCACAAACTTCTCCCTTTACCCCGAGTTTCACGTGTCCCGATCTTCAGTCGGGTGTTCTATTTACTATGGGACATACTTCTTCATATCATCACTCCCAGGTACACTCCTCACCAGTAGTGGAGGCACTTATAGAGTAATGTCTATGTGTCAAAGAGATATGTTTGACAAGCATTTTGTTTGGATAAGAAATACATTTTGTAAGACAACGTGTATTTAGATGACATAAGTACTTGAACAATATAATATATTTGAAATATGAGTACTTACAGCCAGACCCCGGAGGTTCAGAATTGGTCTTCACCACTTGAGCGTTTTAACTCATACCCAGGAACAAGACCCTAAGCCAGCGCCTTTCTGCAAATATCTGATAAAAAGTTTGGGCGTTGTGGCATTAAGGGCACTTGGTCGGACAATGATATACGTACCGAGAGCTTGAGCGTGCCCAGCTGATTTGGGAGTCGGGAGGTTGCCATCTTTGACCGCCTGTCTAGCGTATAGTAATGGGCCAAAATGGAGGGTGCAACGAGTTCTTTAATAACATGCTGTATAGAATTTAATTCTTAATCAGATTCATTCAGTAGAATTTACTGCTGGTTCATTATGATCCATTCGTTATAAACAGTTTACGACCAATTCTTCATATAGCATTATAATGACTTATTGCCGATAGTAGGAGGAGAATAGTTGTATGAACATTACATTATATTAGCGCGTTCCAAATAACTATGATGCGAGTCGGTTTTATCTGTTGACGATAAACATATCAAACGCCTCCTAGAATGTATTGGAGTAGGTGTCATAATTTTAATTTCAGAAGCTTTTATGTCTATCGATGAATAAATCAAGAGGTTGCGTGAAGGTATAGGGAGGTAAAGTGAAAATAAATTGTTAAAGAAAGCATTGTTACAGATATAGTACCAGGACTGGTGTTGCTGTACAGTACCTGCCTATTAATTTAGTAGCACTCAGTCTAAATATTGAACGGTTCAGCGCTGCTTTATTAGGAGATTTAAGAGGAACCGTCGATCAGCGTTTAATTTGGTTTCTTTGTTTAATGGCATATCACCTTCGTTGATTATTGTATGCAAATTCTATCTGTAAAAGACAGTAGTGGTTCTATTTAATCCATAACTGGGGAATGGTGTTAATACAATATCTTGTGTATTAGCAGTAAATGGGTCAAACTTGCTTCCTTATCGATGCATTCAGGCTTGATTTGACCGTGATGCTAAGTAACTGTACCGACTGGAAATTATTTTTAAAAATAAGTAACAGGGAGGGCAAACTTGAATAATGAAATTTAATAATAATACAGTTTAACAGTGTCTTGCGTTTCCTCAGGGTCCTACTATTTATCAGTAAACACGGCTCGGTAAATTTATACTGGTTGGTTTGATTGGCGTGATTACGGCATGTTAACCCTGTATTTTTTATGCGAAGACGTTTTCGTTTTATTCATCTTGTTGTGTCATTTTTAAAAACTCATTTAAACTATTTTTTTAAAACTGCATTTTCTATCTATTTAACCCACCATTGATCCTAACAGGTACTCGACTACAGGTCTGAGCGGATCTGGGATAATGCGATGAAGAGAATTTACGCCATACTCCATTGGGAACTTCACCACTGATGCATTACTGTCATAGCAAAGACACTAACATCCCCAGAAACTGCCTTCTGCACATATATGATAAAAGATGTCGGGGCATCATAAGGTGCAGAGATTAACATTGACCAGACGATTGATCGGAGGACCACTCCGATCACCCTTCTAGCCCGAGTAATGGCCGAGTGGAAGTGTTGCATGTGTGGACTGCTTCAGCCACCAGGATTCCGTCTTTAATTAATCTGGATGCCATACCAACTGCTAACCCAGGTGACTCCATTTGGATATCTTACACGTTGCAGAGGTGCTATCGCGCCTAGTCTACAGCAAAAGTCGACAGGCGATGCTATAACTTGAAAGAAACTTCTGTGAGAGTATTTATCAACATCGTTTGTGAATTACTGGGGAAACATTTACTCAATTAGACAACTGATTAATGATTTGTCTAATTGTTTGAGATGAGCTTGATCATTTATTATTAGATTATTTACACAACGGAATGCGAACAATATACCCCAATGGATAAATAAACTCTTTCAGTTCAAATTCTGTGTAGGTTCCCAACACAGACAAGAAGGTCCCCCAGTTCAAGAAACACACGAGGAAATCCTGAGGAGATCAACGGCCGAACGTTGTTATGTAAAATTAATGTTATCAACACTCCGAAAATATGAATAATAGAAACTGAATATATATATATTTTTAAATTTGGACTTTGCTATAGAAATCTAACCTTCACAACAGCGCATACCCTGAGAATATCTGTTCTTTTTCTAATGCTACTTTCTCGACACAAGCGTATCGTTAATACCAGTTTGAATAAAAAAGTTTGCAAATGTGGTACGTGTTATATATCACTTGATCAGGCAGTTTAAGCCGTGGTGGAATACACGCTTGATGGTAGTATCATAGTAGTGTGGATAACGTAGTTTTTGCTTAACTGTGTGTGTATTTGAAAGCCGCACAGTGAACGTGTACGTAATAGCTAAATTCGGGAACTTATGATTACGATTTGAACTGCTACCATAACTCGCGAAGTGACCAAAAACTTTTGTTTTGCAAAGTCTATTGATACAGTACGATCAGCAGATGGTTCAATAAATGACTCAGGTTGCAAAAACCTCAACGGGCAGCCGGTTATGTACGCATTAAACATGGATCCCGAAGCCGTGCCTCAAGCTCCATAAGACAACGCGAGTAGTACCGGAGACTTTCATGCGTGTTCCGGCATTAACACAGGCCAATATCGTTCATCACTTCACAACCTGGCTAAAGCATACGGACTGTTCGAATTGAGGCTCAACATGCCAAAATATTACAAAAACATTTTACCACCTAGTCCATCTAAAAAATCGGAAATTTCCAGCAGCACAAAATAATGGGTACCTAATGCCAAATGCGCACAAGAGATATCATTAGACGTATTAAAAAGCGTACATTTCACCGAAGATACCTGAACATTTGAGGACCGCTACGCTAGGGTTAGGGTAAGGGTTTGTGTTAGGGTGAGTGTTAGTGTCTAGGGTTGGGCTAGGGTTTAAGGTTAGGCTACTTCAGAGTTTCCGACATCTAATGCTATTTACACGTCAAATGCGATTATAATGATATTACCTCTTACGCGCTCTTGTGCATTATTCCCAATAATGAGAAAGCAATAAACGCGGTACTTAATTAGATCATAAAATACTCCACTTCAAATCGTTTGTAAAATCTGCATGGAAAATGAAACCACAGTTTCGAGAGAAGCAAATGGCGATTTAACACAGAAAAATGCTGAGATAAAAAAGAAAAAAAAAGAAATAATATTTATGATTTTACAAGTAACCTGTTATCCATGCGTAAAGGCTGATTTAGTAGAAATACAGTTTGAATAGCCAACACACACATCAACTAATGCCAATTCAGTTAGAGAGTTTAACACGCTGACGCTGACGTTGGACAAATTATATCTTCGAAAATATCTCCTGGAGAAGATTTGGAAACGTTCTTTTCGAGATAAAGAGAAGAGATCATGTGTTATTCTTAGTTGAAAAAAAAATCTGCATTGCTTCGGTCTACTTTAGATCTCTCTCAGAGCTATATTAAAAGATTTTTAAAAAAGAACTTAAAACCCTCTTATTATACAAATATGTTTATTCGCGCGACATATTGTATTCGTAGTTAATTATTGTTTTCAGCAGGATAAACACTACATCCAGCATGTTGACATATTACGAATTTCTTGATCTATTTTCATTTCTAACGTATTAATTTGGTATTCTTTCTCTTATCTTCACTTGTGACATCATTATCTCTTATCTATATTCATTACATTCATGATATCATTTATCTCTTATCTAACTTCATACATTTGTCTATTTTTCATTATTATGAATAGTGATTCATTTATCATTCTAATGTATATGTTCTTGCGTATTTACCGTTCAACATTAATAATATTCATTATTTTATCTTCATTATAATACTGAGTATTTCTTCTTTCTCATCATCACCATTCTTGATATCATTATCTATGAACTAATTTCATTTCATTTCTGATATCATATCTCTTATCGTGACATATTTCAAAAAAGAATATTATCGGGCATACTTCCAATTCTCTTCTTTTAATTATATTCCTAATATTCTTCTTCCCCTATCCAAAGTATTGGGATTTCAATATTATTAGATTATCATATTACACCCATATTGTAGAGATTAGTATCATTCTTCCTGTATACATTCTTGAATAATTTTATTTAAATCATACGTTTTAGTATTCTAACTATCGTACACAATTTCCATTCTTTTTTTTCTCTTATCACACAGAATCTAGATTTAGCAAGTGATATTTCTTCTTACATTCATTGTTTAATCATTTCTCCTTTCTAAATTCATGATATGTTATTCTTCTTTTTTATCAAATACATTCATGATGTCATTACCTATAATGCAATCGGGCACAAACCCATTTTGAAGTCAGTGATATTATTCTTTCTTGAACATCATCTTAGTATCATTTTTCTTTTATCGTTATAGCCACAATCTCGATGTTTCTTTATCGTCAACATTTTGATATTCTCATTCTATGACTTATGCTACATATTATTTTGTTAATCATTATCTTTCGAACACATTATTGATATTCTTTTCTTTAGTTTAATATGGATTATGATATTATTATTCTTTAAACTTTAGTAATAAATCTGCTGGCTATAAATTTAGGGACACAATCCAAGAATGTGGATTAAAACACCACTATCGTACACAACTTTTGCTAAGCTTTGTTCCAGTCAATAAAGACTGGATATGAATAAAACCACGAAATAAGTGTTCTCTTTTCCATCTCTCTAATCCCTCTCTCTCACATATATTATATTATATATATATTATATATATATATATATATATATATATATCATCGGGTCAGGCTACCAGCACGCATTATCCCATGACTCTTTTCTCTCCAAACCCCTGTATCGATCATCACCCCCTGTTGATATTCCTCGTGTGCAGCATCAGAATCTCGCTGTGCAGAACTGATGTGTTCTTCAGCCAACACTGTGGTGCGTATAGGTGTCTTATAGCAAACCTCATTTTGAGTTTGTCCTTGTTTATTATTTTGCATGGTCATTTCTCTTACCTGGGTTGTTTGTGAGGGGGCAAGTTGTCGTACAGCTGGTTTCATTGGGAGTGCATGTTTCCAGATTTGTTCAGTTTCCAAGATTTGTACAGGGCAGCACTTCAGCGACTTGTGTAGCCCCATCTATTCTTTTTTTCTATGCGTTACGTCAGATTCGATGTGTACCCCGTACAGTAGCATTGACACGGCTAACGGAACAATTTTCGCTTTATCTTACTCTGGGATCAGATTTCCAGATGATCGAAAAACTGTCTATAGCAGTCCATGTCTTTCCTATGCATATATTGGCATCACTTTCTGCAGATGAGTTACTCTATAGGGAACATATTATGCTAATATATAAATATATAGGCGATCCCATTATCATATTATATATATATATATATATATATATATATATATAATATATGCGCGCGCGTGTGTCTGTGTGTCTGTGTCTGTGTGTCTGTGTGTTTCTGCGTGTCTGTCTGTGTGTATGTGTGTGTGAGTATATGTGTGTGAATAATAGATGCATGGAAACATTTTGGTAAAATTGTAAACATTGAAAATATATGATAAAAAATTACCAAAATTCAGATTGATGAATATTGTGTTGTTTTCAATCTTTTTTTACTAATACTTATATTACATGTGGACTTCCATATATTCACATAAATTCGTAATTATAATACAATTATGTTCCTTAGTTGGTAGAGTTCAATACACTCTTATAAACTTACGTCAATATCGAGCACAGAATATTCTTAAATTTTGTTGATAGAAAGACCTAAAAATGGATTCCTGTTTGTAGAAGTAATCACGATCGCTATTACATAGACACTTTTGTAAATAAGATTATTTTCCCGCGAAAAATCTTGGGAAACCATGAAAGTCAGGAACATGTCCTAATTTCAGAGAAAGAACCTTGAATATTTTTCCACCGTTTAACATGAATCTAAAAGCCTATCACTGCTATAGCTGGGTAATTCTATAGGGTTCATTAGGTAATTTTCGAAATACAGATGGGAAGGTTTTTTATACTTGAGTTCTCACGCGGAAAATGGTATTTCGTAGATATTTATTTTGCTTAATACTTTTTTATGTTATCAAAAAAAATACTCTACGTTACAAGAGGAGAAAAATCAAAATAAGCAAAAGATTTGAAGAGAGTGCATTCACATCACTGAACTGGATATGATTTAATATTTTTACATCCTTTACTATCTATATCTATATCTATATCTATCTATCTATCTATCTATCTATATATATATATATATATATATATATATATATATAATATATATGATGCTGTAGTAGGGTCCATGTATGCTTCTTAGTTGATATGTGTGTATTTTTAAGGGCCGGGTTAGCTCAGTCGGTATAGCGTTCGGCTAGAAATCACAAGGTTCTTGGTTCGATACCGGCCCTCGCAAACTCAGCGTATGAGTAGCACAGGGATCTGTGTGGTAAAGTAAGGAGCTGATGGTAGGTGTGGCGCTCCACCTCAGATGCCAAAACAATCTCCTTGGTCTAGCGCTATTGAAAAGGGGATATACTCCCTCGCTGATTGGCTGATACCGACTTTAGGCCGCCCCGACGACTTTATATATATATATATATATATATATATATATATATATATATATAAAGTTTTTTATAGTATCTTTGAAGCATTGTGTGTATGTGTGATATAAAGATTTTTGAAGGCAATTTACAATGCAATATGTGTTGAAAATTATATTTATTTAACTTTTCTTTTTTTTTAATTCTAAATATTTTCGGAAAATAAAATTCCATCATCAGAGTTATTGAAAGTACTAGGTGTTTTTTTATAGTACTTATCCCACGGCGATATTGTAATCATCTGTTGTTTTAAGAAGTTGAGGAACACCGTATATTTGAATTTTTTCAAAATCGGCTATTTCCGTGATGTTAATCGGCTCAGCTGCTCCTGTGCTCGTGGAGATTGTTCGAAATATCGCCGTGGGATAAGTAATATAAAATAACACCTAGTACTTTCAATAACTCTGATGATGGAATTTTATTTTCCGAAAATATTTAGAATTAAAAAAAAGAAAAGTTAAATAAATATAATTTTCAACACATATTGCATTGTAAATTGCCTTCAAAAATCTTTATCTTATATATATATATATATATATATATATATATATATATATATATGTATTATTTATATTATTTGGGATTTAGTATGAAGCATTACGTGTGGATTATAAGAAACTCAGTTTTTGAATGTTAAGTTTCATTTCATTTCGTAAATATTCTGGGGATGTTACACCTTCAGAAGGAATAGAATGGCCGATCTGTCCATTTGGCTTCTTCTATACAGGCGGCCGTCCCCATACCAGCCAAGGAGGTCACGAATGATACCACTAGCATCAACGACAGTATATATAGATGCCAAAATGGACAGATCGGCCATTCTATTCCTTCTGAAGGTGTAACATCCCCAGAATATTTACGAAATGAAATGAAACTTAACATTCAAAAACTGAGTTTCTTATAATCCACACGTAATGCTTCATACTAAATCCCAAATAATATAAATAATACATATATATATATATATATATATATAATATATATATATATATATATAAGATAAAGATTTTTGAAGGCAATTTACAATGCAATATGTGTTGAAAATTATATTTATTTAACTTTTCTTTTTTTTAATTCTAAATATTTTCGGAAAATAAAATTCCATCATCAGAGTTATTGAAAGTACTAGGTGTTATTTTATATTACTTATCCCACGGCGATATTTCGAACAATCTCCACGAGCACAGGAGCAGCTGAGCCGATTAACATCACGGAAATAGCCGATTTTGAAAAAAATTCAAATATACGGTGTTCCTCAACTTCTTAAAACAACAGATGATTACAATATCGCCGTGGGATAAGTACTATAAAAAAACACCTAGTACTTTCAATAACTCTGATGATGGAATTTTATTTTCCGAAAATATTTAGAATTAAAAAAAAAAGAAAAGTTAAATAAATATAATTTTCAACACATATTGCATTGTAAATTGCCTTCAAAAATCTTTATATCACACATACACACAATGCTTCAAAGATACTATAAAAAAATTTATATATATATATATATATATATATATATATTATATATATATAAAGTCGTCGGGGCGGCCTAAAGTCGGTATCAGCCAATCAGCGAGGAGTATATCCCCTTTTCAATAGCGCTAGACCAAGGAGATTGTTTTGGCATCTGAGGTGGAGCGCCACACCTACCATCAGCTCCTTACTTTACCACACAGATCCCTGTGCTACTCATACGCTGAGTTTGCGAGGGCCGGTATCGAACCAAGAACCTTGTGATTTCTAGCCGAACGCTATACCGACTGAGCTAACCCGGCCCTTAAAAATACACACATATCAACTAAGAAGCATACATGGACCCTACTACAGCATCATATATATATATATATATATATATATATATATATATATATAGATAGATAGATAGATAGATAGATATAGATATAGATATAGATAGTAAAGGATGTAAAAATATTAAATCATATCCAGTTCAGTGATGTGAATGCACTCTCTTCAAATCTTTTGCTTATTTGATTTTTCTCCTCTTGTAACGTAGAGTATTTTTTTTGATAACATAAAAAAGTATTAAGCAAAATAAATATCTACGAAATACCATTTTCCGCGTGAGAACTCAAGTATAAAAAACCTTCCCATCTGTATTTCGAAAATTACCTAATGAACCCTATAGAATTACCCAGCTATAGCAGTGATAGGCTTTTAGATTCATGTTAAACGGTGGAAAAATATTCAAGGTTCTTTCTCTGAAATTAGGACATGTTCCTGACTTTCATGGTTTCCCAAGATTTTTCGCGGGAAAATAATCTTATTTACAAAAGTGTCTATGTAATAGCGATCGTGATTACTTCTACAAACAGGAATCCATTTTTAGGTCTTTCTATCAACAAAATTTAAGAATATTCTGTGCTCGATATTGACGTAAGTTTATAAGAGTGTATTGAACTCTACCAACTAAGGAACATAATTGTATTATAATTACGAATTTATGTGAATATATGGAAGTCCACATGTAATATAAGTATTAGTAAAAAAAGATTGAAAACAACACAATATTCATCAATCTGAATTTTGGTAATTTTTTTATCATATATTTTCAATGTTTACAATTTTACCAAAATGTTTCCATGCATCTATTATTCACACACATATACTCACACACACATACACACAGACAGACACGCAGAAACACACAGACACACAGACACAGACACACAGACACACGCGCGCGCATATATATATATATATTATATATATATATAATATATATAATAATGATAATGGGATCGCCTATATATTTATATATTAGCATAATATGTTCCCCTATAGAGTAACTCATCTGCAGAAAGTGATGCCAATATATGCATAGGAAAGACATGGACTGCTATAGACAGTTTTTCGATCATCTGGAAATCTGATCCCAGAGTAAGATAAAGCGAAAATTGTTTCTT